>CM042091.1:7598272-7939685 GCA_023512835.1 Taxillus chinensis | reverse complement strand
GCCTGGGCCTGGGCCCTGGCCCTGGGCCTGAGCCCTGGGCCCTAGGCCCTAGGCCTAGGCCTGGGCCTGGGCCTGGGCCTAGGCCTGGGCCCTAGGCCCTAAGCCCTGGCCCTGGGCCCTAGGCCTAGGCCTGGGCCACTGGGCCTGGGCCCTAGGCCTAGGCCTAGGCCCTAGGCCTAGGCCCTAGGCCACTGGGCCCTAGGCCTAGGCCCTAGGCCCTGGGCCCTGGGCCCTAGGCCCTAGGCCCTAGGCCTGGGCCACTGGGCCCGGGCCCTGGGCCTGGGCCTAAGCCCTGGCCACTGGGCCCTGGGCCACTGGGCCTGGCCTAGGCCTAGGCCCTGGCCCTGGGCCCGGGCCTGGGCCTGGCCCTGGGCCCTAGGCCCTAGGCCTGGCCCTAGGCCGGGCCCTGGGCCTAGGCCCTAGGCCCGGGCCCTGGGCCCTGGCCCCTGGGCCCTGGGCCCTAGGCCTAGGCCTGGGCCTGGGCCACTGAGCCTAGGCCCTGGGCCTAGGCCCTAGGCCCGGGCCCTAGGCCCGGGCCGGGCCTGAGCCCTAAGCCCCTGGGCCCTAGGCCCTGGGCCTGGGCCTGGGCCCTGAGCCCTGAGCCCTGGGCCTGGCCCCTGGGCCCTAGGCCCGGGCCCTGGCCCTGGGCCCTAGGCCTAGGCCCTAGGCCTAGGCCCTAGGCCCTAGGCCCTGGGCCCTGGGCCCTAAGCCCTGAGCCCTAGGCCCGGGCCCGGCCCTGGGCCTAGGCCCTGGCCCTGAGCCCTGGGCCCTAGGCCTAGGCCCTGAGCCCTGGGCCCTGGGCCTGAGCCCTAGGCCACTGAGCCCTAGGCCCTGAGCCCGGGCCCCTGGGCCCTGGGCCCTGGGCCCTGAGCCCTGGGCCTAGGCCTGGGCCACTGAGCCCTGGGCCCTGGCCCCGGGCCTAGGCCCTGGGCCGCTAGCCCGGGCCTAGCCCCGGGCCCTGAGGCCCTGAGGCCCCTAAGCCCTGGGCCCTAAGGCCCTGAGCCCTAGGCCCCTAGGCCCTAAGCCCTGAGCCCTGGGCCGGGCCTGGGCCACTGAGCCCGGGCCCCTAGGCCCTAGGCCTAGGCCCTAGGCCTAGGCCCTGAGCCCTAGGCCCTGGGCCCCAGGCCTGGGCCACTGAGCCCTGAGCCCTAGGCCGGGCCTGGGCCCTGAGCCCAGGCCCTGGGCCGGCCTAGGCCCTAAGCCCTAGGCCCTGGGCCCTGGCCCTAAGCCCTGGGCCCGGGCCCTAGGCCACTGGGCCCTGGGCCCTGGGCCCCAGGCCCTGGCCCTGGGCCCTGAGCCTAGGCCCTAGGCCACTGAGCCCTGGGCCCTGGGCCTGGGCCACTGAGCCCTGGGCCCTGGGCCCTAGGCCTGGCCCTGAGCCTGGGCCCTAGGCCCTAGGCCCTGAGCCCTGGGCCCTAAGCCCTGAGCCCGGGCCACTGAGCCCCTAGGCCCTGGGCCCTGGGCCCTGAGCCTGGGCCACTAGGCCCTGGGCCGGGCCTGGGCCACTGAGCCTGGGCCTAGGCCCTGGGCCCTGGCCCTGGGCCCTGGCCCTGGGCCTAAGGCCTGGGCCCTAGGCCCGGGCCCCTGGCCCTAAGCCCTGGGCCCCTGAGCCCTAGGCCTAGGCCCTAGGCCTAGGCCCGGGCCTGGGCCACTGAGCCCGGGGCGGGCCTAAGCCCTGGGCCCTGAGCCCTGGGCCTGGGCCTGGGCCTGGGCCACTGGCCCTGGCCCTGAGGCCTAGGCCTAGGCCTGGCCCTGGGCCCTAGGCCCTAGGCCCTGAGCCTGAGCCGCGGGCCCTGAGCCCTGGGCCCCAGGCCCTAGGCCTGGGCCCTAGGCCCTGGGCCTGGCCCTAGGCCTAGGCCCTGGGCCCAGGCCCTAGGCCCTAGGCCCTGGGCCCTAGGCCCTGAGCCTGGCCTAGGCCTGGCCACGGGCCCTGGGCCTGGGCCCTGGGCCCTGGCCACTGGGCCCTAGGCCCTGGGCCTGGGCCCTGGGCCTGGGCCCTAGGCCTAAGGCCTGGGCCCTGGCCTGGGCCTGGGCCCGGGCCCTGGGCCCTGGGCCCTAGGCCCCAGGCCTGGGCCCTGGGCCCTGAGCCCCTGGCCCTAGGCCCTAGCCCTGAGCCTGGCCCTGAGCCCTGGGCCCTGGCCCTGGGCCCTGGGCCTGGGCCCTGGGCCTGGCCCTGGGCCCTAGGCCTAGGCCTGAGCCCTAGGCCTGGGCCGGCCGGCCCTGGGCCCTGAGCCGGCCTAGGCCCTGGGCCCGGGCCCTGAGCCCTGAGCCCTGGGCCTAGGCCACTAAGCCCCTGGGCCCCAGGCCCTGGGCCCTGGGCCCTGGGCCTGGGCCACTGAGCCCTAGGCCCTGAGCCCGGGCCCCTGGCCCTGAGCCCTGGGCCCCAGGCCCTGGGCCCGGGCCCTGAGCCCTGGGCCCTAGGCCTGGGCCACTGAGCCCTGAGCCCTGAGCCCTGGGCCACTAAGGCCCCAGGCCCTGGCCCTGAGCCTAGGCCACTGAGCCCTGGGCCGGCCCTGAGCCTGGCCCTCAGGCCCTGAGCCCTGAGCCTAGGCCCTAGGCCCTGGGCCCTAGGCCCTGGGCCCTGAGCCTGGGCCCTGGGCCCTAGGCCCTAAGCCCTGAGCCCTGGGCCCTGGGCCCTAGGCCTGGGCCCGGGCCCTGGGCCGGGCCCGGGCCTAGGCCCTGGGCCCTGAGCCCTGAGCCTAGGCCCGGGCCCTAGGCCTGGGCCCGGGCCCTGAGCCTGGGCCTGGGCCTAAGCCTAAGCCCCTGCCGGCCCTAGGCCCCAGGCCCTGGGCCCTGGGCCCTGGGCCACTAAGCCCGGGCCCTGGGCCCTGAGCCCTGGGCCCTAAGGCCCTGGGCCCTAGGCCTGGGCCACTGAGCCCTGAGCCACTGAGCCACGGGCCTGGGCCCTGGGCCCTGGCCCTAGGCCCTAGGCCACTAAGCCCTGGGCCCTGGGCCGGGCCTAGGCCCTAAGCCACTGAGCCTAGGCCTAGGCCCTGAGCCACTGAGCCCTGGGCCACTGAGCCCTAGGCCTGGGCCACTGAGCCCTGAGCCACTGAGCCCTAGGCCCTGGGCCTAAGGCCTGGGCCTAAGCCCTAAGGCCACTGGGCCCTGGGCCCTAGGCCTAAGCCCTGAGCCCTAAGCCCTGAGCCCTGGGCCTGGGCCACGGGCCCTGAGCCCTGAGCCCTAGGCCTAGGCCTGGGCCCGGGCCTAAGCCCTGGGCCCTGGCCCTGAGCCTGGGCCACTGAGCCCTGGGCCCTGGGCCCTAGGCCCTGGGCCGGGCCTGGGCCCTAGGCCCTAAGCCCTGGGCCTAGGCCTGAGCCCTGAGCCACTGAGCCCTGGGCCCCTGGGCCCTGGCCCTAGGCCTGAGCCCTGGGCCCTGAGCCCCTGAGCCACTGAGCCCGGGCCACTGAGCCCGGGCCCTGGCCCTGGGCCTAAGCCTGGCCTGGGCCCTAAGCCCTAGGCCACTGAGCCCTGAGCCCTAGGCCCTGGGCCCCAGGCCTGGGCCCTGGGCCACTAAGCCACTGAGCCTAAGCCCTGAGCCACTGGGCCTAAGCCCTGAGCCCTGAGCCTAGGCCCTAGGCCCTAGGCCTGGGCCTGGGCCCTGGGCCCTAGGCCCTAGGCCTAGGCCTAAGCCCTGGGCCACTGAGCCTGGGCCTGAGCCCTGAGCCCTGGGCCCTAAGCCCTGGGCCCTAGGCCCTAAGCCCTAGGCCTAGGCCTGGGCCACGGGCCCTGGCCCTGAGCCCAGGCCCTGGGCCCTGAGCCCCGGGCCCTAGGCCTAAGCCCTAAGCCCTGAGCCCTGGGCCCTAGGCCTAAGCCCTAAGGCCCCCTGGCCACTGAGCCCTGGCCCTGGGCCGGCCTAGGCCCTAGGCCTGGGCCGGGCCCTGGGCCACTAGGCCCTGAGCCCTGAGCCCTGGGCCTGGCCCTGGCCGGGCCTGGCCTGGGCCCTAGGCCACTGAGCCCTGGGCCCTGAGCCCCTGGGCCCTAAGCCCTGGGCCACTGGGCCCTAGGCCCTGGGCCCAGGCCCTAGGCCACTGAGCCCTGAGCCCTGAGGCCTCAGGCCCTGAGCCTAGGCCTGGGCCCTAGGCCACTGAGCCCTAGGCCCTAGGCCACTGAGCCCTGGGCCTGGCCCTGGGCCCTGGGCCCTAGGCCCTAAGCCCTGGGCCCTAGCCGGGGCCTAGGCCTAAGCCCTGGCCCTGAGCCCTGGGCCCTGGGCCCTGGGCCCTGAGCCCTGAGCCACTGAGCCCTGGGCCTAGGCCACTGAGCCCTGGGCCCCAGGCCCTAGGCCCGGGCCCTAGGCCTGGGCCACTAAGCCCTAAGCCCTAGGCCCTGGGCCCTGAGCCGCTGGCCCGGGCCCTGGGCCGGCCGGGCCCTAAGCCCTGGGCCGCGGGCCACTGAGCCCTAAGCCCTGAGCCTGGGCCACTAGGCCCTAGGCCTAGGCCTGGGCCACTGAGCCCTGGGCCACTGAGCCCTGAGCCCTGGGCCCTGGGCCCGGGCCCTAGGCCTAAGCCCGGGCCCTGAGCCCTGGGCCCCAGGCCCTGAGCCTGGGCCTGGAAGCCCTGCCCTGGGCCCTGGCCGGCCTGAGCCACTAAGCCCTGCCCTGGCCCTAGGCCTGAGCCCTGGGCCCTAGGCCCCTGGCCTGGGCCCTGAGCCTGGCCTGGGCCTAGGCCTGGGCCTAGGCCCGGGCCCTGAGCCCTGGGCCTGGGCCCTAGGCCACTAAGCCTAGGCCCTGGGCCCTGGGCCCTGAGCCTGGGCCCTGAGCCCTAGGCCTAAGCCCTGGCCCCTAGGCCGGCCTGGGCCCTAAGCCCTGAGCCTGGGCCCTAGGCCCTGGGCCTAGCCCCTGGCCGCTGGCCCTGGGCCCTGAGCCCTGAGCCCTGGCCGCGGGCCTAAGCCCCTGGCCCTGGGCCTAGGCCCTGGGCCACTGAGCCCTAGGCCTAGGCCTAGGCCCTAGGCCCTAGGCCCTAGGCCCCTAAGCCCTAAGCCCCTGGCCCTGAGCCACTGAGCCCCTGGGCCCTGAGCCTAGGCCTGGGCCACTGAGCCCGGGCCCCTGGCCCTGAGCCCTGGGCCCTAGGCCTAGGCCACTGGCCCTAGGCCTAGGCCCTGGGCCACTAAGGCCCTGGGCCCTGGGCCCAGGCCCTGGGCCCTAGGCCCCGGGCCCGGGCCTGGCCCTAGGCCTAGGCCTAGGCCCTGAGCCCCTGAGCCCTGAGCCCTAAGGCCCTGGCCCTGGGCCCGGGGCCTAAGCCCTGAGCCCTAGGCCTAAGGCCCTGGGCCCTAGGCCCTAGGCCCTAGGCCCGGGCCCTGAGCCACTGGGCCTGGGCCTGGGCCCTGGGCCGGCCTAGGCCGGGCCTAGGCCACTGGGCCCTGAGCCCTAAGGCCCTGAGCCTGGGCCTAGGCCACTGAGCCCTAGGCCCTGGGCCCTGGGCCCTAGGCCTAGGCCACTAGGCCCTGGGCCCGGGCCCTAAGCCCTAAGCCCTGAGCCCTGAGCCCTGGGCCACTAAGCCCTGAGCCCTAGGCCACTGAGCCCTGGGCCCTGAGCCCTGGCCCTGCCGCCCTGGGCCTGGGCCCTGGGCCGCTGGCCCTGAGCCCTGGGCCACTAAGCCCTGAGCCCTGAGCCCTGGGCCTGGGCCCTGGGCCCTAAGCCCTGGCCCTGGGCCCTGAGCCCTGGGCCCTAGGCCCTAGGCCCTAGGCCCTAGGCCCTAGGCCTGGGCCTAAGCCCGGGCCCTAGGCCACTGAGCCTGGGCCTAGGCCCTGGGCCCTGGGCCCCTGAGCCCTAGGCCCTGGGCCCTGAGCCTAGGCCCTGAGCCCTGAGCCCTGAGCCCTGAGCCTGGCCCTGAGCCCTGGCCCTAGGCCCTAGGCCTGGGCCACTGAGCCCTGAGCCCTGAGCCCGGGCCCTGGGCCCTGAGCCCTGGGCCACTAAGCCCTGAGGCCCTGGGCCCTGGCCCTAGGCCTAAGCCCTGGGCCACTGAGCCCTGAGCCCTGAGCCCTGAGCCTGGGCCCTGAGCCCTGAGCCCTGAGCCCTAGGCCTGGGCCCTAAGCCCTAGGCCCTGAGCCCTAAGCCCTGGGCCACTGAGCCCTGAGGCCTAAGCCCTGGGCCCTGAGCCTGGGCCGGGCCTAGGCCCAGGCCCTGAGCCCTGGGCCCTGGGCCTGGCCCTGGCCTAGGCCTCAGGCCCTGGGCCCGGGCCACTAAGCCCTGGGCCACTGAGCCCTGAGCCCTGGGCCACTGGCCCCAGGCCCTGAGCCCTGAGCCACTGAGCCCTGGGCCCTGGGCCCTGGGCCACTGAGCCCTAAGCCCTGGCCCTGGCCCTGGGCCCTAGGCCAGGCCTAGGCCCCAGGCCCTAGGCCCTGGGCCTAGGCCACTGAGCCCTGGGCCTGGCCCCAGGCCCTAGGCCACTAGGCCGGCCTGGGCCCCGGGCCTGGGCCCTGGGCCCTAGGCCTGGGCCTGGGCCACTGAGCCACGGGCCCTGGGCCACTAAGCCCTGGGCCCTAGGCCTGAGCCCTAAGGCCCTGGCCCTAAGGCCCTGGGCCTAAGCCCGGGCCCTGAGCCCTAAGCCCTAGGCCCTGAGCCCCTGAGCCCTGGGCCGGGCCTAGGCCCTAGGCCGGCCCTGAGCCCTGAGCCCTGAGCCCTAGGCCCTGGGCCACTGGGCCACTAAGCCCTGAGCCCTGAGCCCTGAGCCTAGGCCCTGGGCCCTAGGCCCTGAGCCCTGAGCCCTGGGCCACTGGGCCGGGCCGGGCCTGGGCCCTGAGCCCTAGGCCCTGAGCCCTAGGCCTAAGCCCTGAGCCACTGAGCCCTAAGCCCTGAGCCCCTGGCCTAAGCCCTGAGCCTGGGCCCCAGGCCCTAGCCCTGGGCCCGGCCTGGGCCCTAGGCCTGGGCCACTAGGCCTAGGCCTAAGCCCTGAGCCCTAGGCCTGGGCCACTAAGCCCTGGGCCTAAGCCACTGAGGCCTAGGCCCTGAGCCACTGGGCCCTGAGCCTGAGCCCCTGAGCCCGGGCCCGGGCCCTGAGCCCCTGGGCCCTGAGCCCTAGGCCTCAGGCCCTGAGCCACTGGCCCTGAGCCTAGGCCACTGAGCCCTGGGCCCTGGCCCTAAGGCCCTGAGCCCTGGCCCTGAGCCCTAAGCCCCCCGGCCCTGAGCCCTAAGCCCTGGGCCCTAGGCCTGGGCCACTGAGCCCTGAGCCCTAGGCCCGGGCCCTGGGCCCGGGCCCTGGGCCCTGAGCCCCTGGCCTGGGCCTGGGCCTGGGCCACTGAGCCCTAAGCCCTGGGCCCTGGGCCGGCCTAGGCCCTAGGCCCTGGGCCCTGAGCGGCCCTAAGCCCTGGCCGCTGAGCCCTGAGCCCTAAGGCCCTGGGCCCTAGGCCTGGGCCCTAGGCCCTAGGCCTGGGCCTAAGCCCTGGGCCTGGCCCTAGGCCCTAAGCCCTGAGCCTAAGCCCTGGGCCCTAGGCCTAGGCCTAGGCCTGGGCCACTGAGCCCTGAGCCCTAGGCCACTGAGCCTAGGCCTGAGCCCTGGGCCCTAGGCCCTAAGCCCTGGGCCACTGAGCCACTGGGCCTGGGCCACTAGGCCTGAGCCACTGAGCCCGGGCCCTGGCCCTAAGCCACTGAGCCCAGGCCCTGGGCCCTGGGCCCAGGCCCTAGGCCTGGGCCACTGAGCCCTAGGCCACTGAGCCTAAGCCTGGGCCCTGGGCCCTAGGCCTAGGCCCTGGGCCCTGAGCCCTGAGCCCCTGGCCCCAGGCCCTGGCCACTAAGCCCTGGGCCACTGAGCCCTGGGCCCCAGGCCCTAGGCCCTGAGCCCGGGCCCTAAGCCCTAAGCCCTGGGCCCTAGGCCTGGGCCCGGGCCGGGCCCTGAGGCCCTGAGCCCTGGGCCCAGGCCTGAGCCCTAGGCCCTAGGCCCCTGGGCCCCAGGCCCTGGGCCCTGGGCCACTGAGCCCTGAGCCCTAAGCCCTGGCCACTAAGCCCTGGGCCACTGAGCCACTGAGCCCCAGGCCTGAGCCTAAGCCACTGAGCCCTGAGCCTAAGCCCTGGCCCCTGGGCCCTAGGCCCGGGCCTAAGGCCCCTGAGCCCTGGGCCCCAGGCCCTAAGCCCTGGCCACTGAGCCCTGGGCCCTAGGCCCTGAGCCCTAAGGCCCTAGCCCCTGAGCCTGGGCCCTAGGCCCTGGCCCTGGGCCCTAAGCCCTGAGCCTAGGCCTAGGCCCTGGGCCCTGAGCCCTGAGCCCTAGGCCCCTGGGCCCTGAGCCCTGGGCCCCTGGCCTGGGCCTAAGCCCTGAGCCCTGGGCCCTGAGCCCGGCCCTAGGCCCTAGGCCTGGCCCTGAGCCCTAGGCCGGCCTGCCCTGGGCCCTAGGCCTGAGCCCTGGCCACTGAGCCACTGAGCCCTAGGCCTAAGCCCTGAGCCCTGGCCTAAGCCCTAGGCCCTAGGCCACTGAGCCCTGAGCCTAGGCCCTAGGCCCTGGGCCCCAGGCCCTAGGCCCTAGGCCCTGGCCCCCGGCCCTAGGCCTAGGCCCTGGGCCCTAGGCCTAGGCCTGAGCCCTAGGCCCCTGGCCCTGGGCCGCTAGGCCTAGGCCCTAAGCCCTGAGCCCTGGGCCTAAGCCCTAAGCCCGGGCCCTGGGCCCTGGGCCTGGGCCTAGGCCTGGGCCCTGGGCCTGGGCCCTGGCCCTGGGCGAGCCCTGAGCCTAGGCCTGGGCCACTGGGCCTGAGCCCTGAGCCCTGAGCCCTGAGCCCTGAGCCTAAGCCCTGGGCCACTGAGCCCTGAGCCCTGGGCCACTGAGCCCTGGGCCTGGGCCTAAGCCCTGGGCCTGGGCCCTAGGCCCCAGGCCCTGGGCCCTAAGCCCTGAGGCCCTGAGCCCTGAGCCACTGAGCCCTAAGCCCTAAGCCCTGGGCCACTGAGCCCTAGGCCTAAGGCCCTGGCCCTAAGCCCTAGGCCCTGGCCCTGGGCCCCAGGCCTGGCCCCTGGGCCCTAGGCCTGGCCCTGGGCCCTAGGCCCTGGCCCGGGCCTGGCCTAAGCCACTAGGCCTAGGCCTGGGCCCTGGGCCCTGAGCCCCCAGGCCCTGAGCCCCAGGCCCCTGGCCCAGGCCCTGAGGCCTGAGCCCTAGGCCCTAGGCCTAGGCCCTGGGCCCTGGGCCGGGCCCTGGCCCTGGGCCTGGGCCCTGAGCCCTAGCCCTGAGCCCTGAGCCCTGGGCCTAGGCCCTGGGCCCCGGGCCGGCCCTGAGCCTGGGCCTGAGCCCCAGGCCCTGAGCCCTGGGCCTGGGCCCTAAGCCCTGAGCCACTGGGCCTAGGCCCTGGCCGGGCCTGGGCCCTGGGCCGGGCCCTGGCCTGGGCCCGGCCCTGAGCCCCTGGGCCCCCTGAGCCCTGAGCCCTGGGCCCTGGGCCCTAGGCCCAGGCCTGGGCCACTGAGCCTGGGCCCTAGGCCTAAGGCCCTGGCCCTGGGCCCTAAGCCCTAGGCCCTGGCGGCCTGGGCCTGGGCCCTGAGCCCTGAGCCCTGAGCCACTGAGCCCGGCCCTGGCCCTGGCCCTGGGCCACTGAGCCCTGCCGGCCTAGGCCTCAGCCCTGGGCCTAGGCCCAGGCCCTAGGCCTGAGCCACTGGGCCCGGGCCACTGGGCCTCAGGCCTGAGCCTAGGCCCTGAGCCCTGGGCCGGGCCGGCCTGGGCCCTGAGCCCTGGGCCCTGAGCCCTGAGCCTAGGCCCTGGGCCCTGGGCCCTGAGCCTGGGCCACTGAGCCACTGAGCCCTGAGCCCTGAGCCCGGGCCTAAGCCCTGGCCCTGGCCGGGCCCTGGGCCCTGGCCCTGGGCCACTGAGCCCGGGGCCAAGCCCCCTGGGCCCTAAGCCCTGAGCCCTGGCCCTGAGCCCTGAGCCCTGGGCCTGGGCCCCAGGCCCTGGGCCACTGAGCCCTGGGCCTAAGCCCTGAGCCCTGGGCCCTGGGCCCTGGGCCCTGGGCCCTGAGCCCGGGCCCTAAGCCCTGGGCCACTGAGCCCTGAGCCCTAAGCCCTGAGCCCCTGAGCCCTGAGCCCCAGGCCCTGGCCTGGCCCTGGGCCCAGGCCCGGAGGCCTGAGCCACTGGGCCTGGGCCTAAGCCACTGGGCCCTGGGCCTAGGCCTAAGCCCTGGCCCTGAGCCCCTGAGGCCCTGGGCCTGAGCCTGGGCCTAGGCCCCAGGCCCTGGGCCCTGAGCCCCTGAGCCCTGAGCCCTGGGGGCCACTGAGCCCTGAGCCCTGGGCCCTAGGCCCTAGGCCCTAAGCCCTGAGCCTGGGCCACTAAGCCACTGAGCCCTGAGCCGCTGAGCCTGGCCCTGGGCCCTAAGCCCTGAGCCCTGGGCCACTAAGCCCTGGGCCACTAAGCCCGGGCCCTGGGCCACTGAGCCACTAAGCCCTGAGCCCTAAGCCCTGGGCCCGGGCCCTGAGCCCTAGGCCTGGGCCCCGGGCCCTGGGCCCTAGGCCTGGCCCTAGGCCCTGGCCCTAAGGCCCTAGCCCTGAGCCACTGAGCCACTGGGCCCTGGGCCACTGAGCCCTGGGGCCCTGGGCCTCAGGCCTGAGCCCTGGGCCCTGAGCCCTAGGCCCTGGGCCCTAGGCCCTGAGCCCTAGGCCCTAGGCCCTAGGCCCTGGCCCTGGGCCTAGGCCACTGAGCCCTGAGCCCTGGGCCCTAAGGCCTAGGCCACTGAGCCTAGGCCCTAGGCCCTGGGCCCTAAGGCCCTGGGCCCTGGGCCACTGAGCCTGGCCCGGGCCCTGAGCCCTAGGCCCTGAGCCACTGGGCCCTAGGCCCTGGGAGCCCTAGGCCCTAGGCCCTGAGCCTAAGGCCCTGGGCCACTGAGCCTGGCCCTAGCCCTGGGCCCCAGGCCCTGAGCCACTAAGCCCTGGGCCACTGAGCCCCTGGCCCTGGGCCTGAGCCTGAGGCCCAAAGCCTAGGCCTGAAACCTGCCTAAGCCACAGGCCTGAGCCACAGCCTAAACCCTGAGCCCTGAGCCTGAGCCCTGAGCCCTGAACCCTGAGCCGCCTAAGCCACAGGCCTGAGCCCTAAACCCTAAACCCTAAGCCCTGAGCCCTGGGCCCTAAACCCCCTAAGCCTAAAGCCTAGGCCGGGCCTAGGCCACCTAAACCCTAAACCGGCCTAAACCCTGGGCCCTAACTAAACCCCTAAACCCTAAACCCTTAAACCCTAAACCCTAAACCCTAAACCCTAAACCCTAAACCCTAAACCACCTGAGCCCTAAACCCTAGAGCCCTAAACCCTAAACCCTAAGCCCTAGCCAAACCCTAAACCCTAAACCCACGGGCCTAAACCCTAAGCCACTAGGCCACTAAACCCTAAACCCTAAACCCTAAACCCTAAACCCTAAACCCTAAACCCTAAACCCCTAAACCCTAAACCCCAAACCCTAAACCCTAAACCCTAAACCCTAAACCCAACCTAAACCCTAAACCCTAAACCCTAAACCCCCAAACCCACAAACCCCTAAACCCCAAAACCCTAAACCCTAAACCCCTAAACCCTAAACCCTAAACCCTAAACCCTAAACCCTAAACCCTAAACCCTAAACCCTAAACCCTAAACCCTAAACCCTAAACCCTAAACCCTAAACCCTAAACCCTAAACCCTAAACCCTAAACCATAATGCCAAGAGTTCCCCTTTAACAATCTAACCCTTAAAAGTCTATATCCTAAAACTCATTATCGTGGTTGTCCTTCTTTTTGGTGATGCATTCACTTCGTATAGCGACCTCTTCCTAAATCCCCCTTGACCTCGGGTCTTTTTTGTCCACGTAATCCTCCATCCCTAAATGTCTTCTCCTGGCCTTGTTCTATCCGCCATTGGATTCTCGATCACCGGGCCCCTTGCCTGGGCATAACTCAAGTAAGTCAAGTCTCCATAATTAGATCTAGCCTAAGGTTACATGGAAGTTGTACCCCTACCTCTTGTGCAGGCCATGTTGTTTGGGCCTGCCCATTGTCTCAGCTTTAACTAAGGAGTTTTCCCCTTTCGGTTTTTGGGCAGCCTTTATATTAAAGGCATTTTTCTAGGTTGGCTCAAGGTATTTTCAAAGCCCGTTATAGGCTACGTTTTTTAAAACCATGTTGGCCCTTGCATTGTGCTTCAATGTATTGAAGTTGGGTCACTTGGTCTTTTGCTCTTGAAGCTCCTTTAGTTGTTATTATAATATTTGTATGTATTATTTTCGTTAACTGGGTAAAATAATTTTCTACCCAATTTCATTACGTCTTTTCATTCCTTTTAATAAAATTTCTTTAAATTTCTCGTAACCTATAGAAAACTTACAATAATCCTAAGCTAAAATCTACAACTATCAATTAAGAACATTAAAAATAACATCTTAAATACAATTATAATAAAGTGATAAATTAGACGTACCTGAATCACCCAGAAGCTACTCTTATCATTACACATATAAATGTAAACTAACAATTTAACATACCTGATTAATTTGAGCAAACTAATATCTTCATCTTTATTAGTTACCAAAATATAAATTATTTATTCTTCTTTGTCTGCTTTCTGAAAGGACAAAAAAATTAAAAATACATTAAAAAATATATTCAAACATAACTATATAAACATTATATATTATTATGAGTCAATTTCACTAAAAAAATAACAGAAACCAAGTTACATGTGAGAATATATCACCACTTCATATTATATATATTATATATTGATAACACATATTAATATATCATAGATCACCAATTCACCACCCTTCACTCCTACTCCCAAATCCGCCTACAACCTAGGGTGTATGATTTAAAGTGTTCGTGTTTCAGATTAAAGATGTTTTTAAAATTACAAGTTTTTATTAAAGAACAAAAGATAATACAAACAAAATTGAATAATCTAACTCAAATATAAAAAAACTCATACAAGCCCATACAAAAGCAAATAGCCCACACAAGGACAAATAAAAACAAAACAAAAAATGGGCCCAAAGATAATAAATTTATTTCAAAGATTTAATGAAAATAATATGACCTTCCAAAATGAATAGGATACCATTTACGCCTAAATTACCTTTATTTTAGTAGCAATTTTTGTAAATAAATTGATTTATATTTTATTTCTTATTTTTTTAATTACTACATGTGAGAAGGAAATCTGGAGTGTTCGATAATGACTAACAGTGTTATATAAATACACCCAAAATCGTTAAAACTATTGTTGGCCAAATGGTATTTTTGTCAATTAGATGTTTTGCCATTTATTCGACTTTTAATGTTCATAACTTGTGCTTGATAAAATGTTCATTTAATTAAAAGAAATAAACTAAAAATAAATAATATTTTCCTTTCATTATTAATATAAGCTATAAATTTTAGCAAAAAAAAAACCTAGTGTCAAACCTTAAGCCTTAAACCTCTAAAACCCTAAAACTCAACCCTAAACCCTAAATCTTAGAATTCTGAATTCTAAATGTAGGCTTATGGTTTATGGGGTCAATCTTAATTTTTTATAAAATTTTAATTATTAAATCTTAAATTTGTTATAACCTACATAAAATTTACAGTAATTATAAGCATTAATCTATAACTAACAATTCAAAATATCAAAACATATTATTTTATCATTATAAATATAAGAGTTAACAATTTAACATATCTTATTAATCTGACCAGACAAGTATTATCATCTCTATCAAGTATTAACATATCTTATGGTTTATTCTTTGTTTGTTTTCTGAAAGAAAGAAAAAAATTATAAATACAAACATATAAATATAATTTATTATTATGTGTCAATTTCACTAATAAATAGCATAAACAAGTTAAATATAGAAATATTTCACCAATTCAAATTATATATATTACATATACGAATAATATATATAAATAGATTTATAAATATTATAAATTATCAATTCACTACCTTATACATTCATGACCCATGGATTTATGAATAACATTATCTCTTTTAAACATACATAACTTGTCTTGTATTTCTTTTTCTTCATTATTATCAACTTAATATTATAATGCTTATTTTGATGGAGCCTTCTTGAATGATATTTGACTTTCACGTATGTGTATTAAAGCTCCCTAAAGGGATAACACAGTTAGTTCTGGTTTAACCTGCCCAACCTCAAATTCTACACACACCCATGGATGACATATTTAAAGTAACTATATATTCCTTTAAAGTTAATGACTAAAGTCTATTTGGCAATATTTGTTAACTTCAAAGGAAAGGTGAAAAAGCCAAAGTAGTCCTTAACTTGTTGAAGAGTTGAATGATAATTAATCCTTCTCTTAATTTGTTAGCACGTAAAAGTTTGCAACATTCTTTTAAAAAATCCTAACTTCCAGATCCTCAGGTTAACAGGATCTCCACTCCTCTATTTACTTGCCACAACGAACAATTTCTAGATGCTTTACATGTGATTTGTAAAATACTAGGAGTAAGAACTATCAAAGGTAGTATTCAATGATCTCAAATTCCAAACACTACAAGCACTACTTGAGCAGATTTTCTTAATAGTATAGTGAGTATTGTTTCAATTAAATTATAAAATAATAATGTTATTTAATTCCAACACTAATCTTATCTAAAAATTATATTTACTTCCTAAACTCAAATCTTTTCGATTTAGTTACCAAATATCTTACACACACAATTGAGCCCATTGATAATATAAAATTTGAAAGCAACATTAAAAACAACGATATATCTTATTAAATATAATTTTCCTTAATAATATTTGAACTTATTGAATGCAATGTTATATTATGCTAAATAAATTATTAAATACAATAATAGTACTTTATTAAATGCAAATTTTAGCTTATCATTAAAAAAACTTTACTTTTTCCAAAAAAAATATGATATTGGTATAATAGGTACTTATTAAATATACATAAAAAGTTTATTTATAGCCATAAGATACAAAACTATTTATAACATCAACCGGAGCTTATTTCTGGAGCTTAAACACAAAATTAGAAATTCAACTAAATTCAATTTAATTTTATAAATGATATTTTAAAAAATAATATACTTTATTCAAACACCAAATTTATAACCTGGTTTGAATCAACCCAAGCAAATATTACTTTTAATATATTTTAAAACCAATTTTTATTATTTATATTTATATACACAAAACAATAACCAACAACTGCCAATTCGGAATGATAAAATTTGACATAAACATCCATACAAATCGCCTCATTTGAGGTGAATTATAAGTTACCATATATAATTTGGTTGGGAAATGATGAAGTTAATTTTAATTTTGATACATAAAATAAGTCACATCATTTTTTTTTATATAAAACATGAAATTAAATATAAAATCTATTTTATCTATATTAAATTTGAAGACAAATTAAAC
This sequence comes from Taxillus chinensis, assembly GCA_023512835.1. NCBI lineage: Eukaryota > Viridiplantae > Streptophyta > Magnoliopsida > Santalales > Loranthaceae > Taxillus > Taxillus chinensis. The sequence continues at coordinate 7,924,381 of CM042091.1, read as the reverse complement.
ACAATAAAAATAGAAAAACATAAATACTTCATAATTTAAAAAATTACTCAGATTGATTTAGTTGGCGCATCCTAAATTAATTTCTTTCTTTTTGAATAGATTCTTAGGTTAAATAACTCAATGAAAACTAAAATTTCAATTTTAATAGATGATATAGCTAATGAACAACTTAACTTTCTAGTCAATTTGATCAATTTTTAATTAATTTAAAAATAAGTATTAATGAGAGAGAGAGAGAGTAATTTATCTAATTTCGTTAACCCTCACTCACACTTAATTAATAAACACTAAAGTTGAAAATAAACATACTAATAATTTTATAAAATTAAAAATTCAACTAAAAAGAGTAAATAAACAGTTAAATGTTGAATGTTCACCTGATGATTCGGGGCTCAACAAATGTTGCTAACATCCTACAATGCAATCACACAAATAAAAATATTATATATATATATAAACACATAGACACGCACATAAAGCTAGGCAAAACATCAATATGGTCGGGTGTTAAAATGAGAAATCACCTACCTGAAGCATGTGAGGAAACGTACTAGTGAAGGCTCCACCAAACAGTAGTCGCCAAACCATCATTTTCTTTTAGCAAATTCCCAAATTAAATCCAAAAAAACATCCTATAAACACAATACATACCACAACACACATGCTGTGGACAAACAATTTCATTCAAGATTCAAAAAACAAACAAGAATTTGAAGACAAAAGGAATCGAGAATAACGAACCTGCAGCAGACGAAGACTGAGGATAACCAATCGAGGCATGTGTCTTTAAAAAACAACACACTCAGTCCACAACAACGCCCCTGACTTCAGCTTAACGCAACTGAAAATTTTAAAAAAAAATATTAAATAATATAACTAACAAAGTGTCGTTCTTCCCACTCCTAATTTTGGTAGCGTTGTACCATGATCATTTCCCCGCAATGTATATCTGTTATTAGGTCTTTTTTCATAATTTAAAAATAAAAAAATCAAATGAGCAAAATTATAGGATAATATAATATGTTAAATTTAATAAAAAGATAAGGGTGACACGTTGAAATTCAGTCATCAAAAAGATAAGGATAAAGATAAGGATGCATTTAATTTTTCTAAAATAACTAAAATAAATTTAAATGATAAAACGCAACAGGGTTGCGCTAGCCAGGTTGTCTCCTGACAGCCTGATCGCCCGTGACGGGCGAAAGCCTGAGGCCGAGCTGGCCTCGAGACGGGCTGCTATGCGGAGACCGAGGCCAAGCGCCTCGGTACTCAAAAGACGGAAACGACCGGTCGGAGAAGGAGAGACAGTGAGGGAGAGTAAATTGTCTAATTTCGTTAACCATCACTAACACTTAATTAATAAACACTAAAGTTACAAATTAACATACTAATAGTGCAGGTTTTATTAAAGAACAAAAAAATATGATTTCATGATTAAAAATTCAAAAGTCTTAAAAAGAAACGTTCAGAATAAGTGAATCACAAATTGTCTAAAACCTAAAAAAACTAGTGAAAAGGGTCAAACAACTTTAGGAAAGAAAAACATAATTAGCCTAAAATAAATCATTTTGCTAATTTTTGAAATTGGGTGGACTTACTTCGCGCAAACTTTTTGAAATCTTATTTTCTAAAAAATGGGCCAAATCTAGATAATAAATTTATTTCAAAAATTTTGAGGTTGTTCAATTGAGACATCATTCAACAGATTTATTTTAGTGATAGAAATTCGAAAATATTTCACCGGAAAATATTTCATTCAAAGATAAATTAATCTTTGATACATAATCATTAATAAAATTAAATTAAAATAGAGGATGTAATAAATGTAATCATTTGTTACTCACAATATCAACAAGTAGGAAAAACGCAAATAGAAGAATTCAAATTTTACCAAGCGTCTTGCACAAAAAAGACAATTTCATTGGATAAGCAATGTAAGTTGCACCCTTGAATCCTGCTTCATGGCCGGTTCGCTTACAAACCTACAAAAGCTCATGTTATCCAATATAAAATCAAAACGGTGAAAATGCATGAGAATATAGACAACAGATACAAGCAAGATTAGGGGTGGACCCATAAATTTTAAACAGACCCTATACGCTGCACATATACATAAATGCATACATATATGAAAAAGGAAAATATGCAGCATCTTACACATCCACTGAGCGTTACATGTTCCTCAACCAGTTCTTGTTTGCACAAAAAAGGAATCTTTGTTATATGTCCGCACTAACTCAATGACAAGAGCATTATTTTTAGGAAGACCAACGATAAGTCGTGATTATAAATCCAGAAGTCTTAAAAAAAAAAAAAAAGAATACGTTTAGAATAAGGTCAACCAATTTTAGGAAAGAAAAAAAGAATTACCCAAAAATAAATCACTTCGCTATTTTTAAATTTGAAATTGGGTGAGCTTCCTTTGCAAACTTTCTTGAGACTTACGCGGATCTGAAGCTCGGTATTGATTGGACGGCGCAGCAGGCATGAAAGGGGACGTTGAAGCACATCCCAAGGAAGGGGAGCTGGTCTGCCTCGGGAGGGCCGGAATCTGGCCGGAAAGGATGGCGGAGCCAGGAATCGGTCGGAAAGGTCGGCAGGTAGACGAAGCGACGGAGAGGATACAGAGGCGGGGGGGGCGGGGGGGAATCCGGCCGGGAAATCGGGCCGCCGGACGGGGAGAGGGAAGAGGAGAGGAAGAAGAAAAAGATCCAAACGTCAAAAGAGGAGCTTCCCCCGCCGTCGAAGCAGCAGCCGGCCATGGAGGTGAGGAAGAGTTGGGCGGCGGGATAAGGGTGGCAGGGGGCGAAGCCTCTTCTGCATCGTTCTCATTTTCTGAAATTTTGTTTCTCTTCCTCTTCATCCGATGAACTTTCTTCGGAATCTTCGTGCTCTCGATGACCACTTTCAGGAACGAGATTGCTCTGGTCTTGGGAGGCATCTTATTTCATTTCAGACAATGCTCCAAACGCTGTCGTTGCTGCATTCGGCGTCGTAATTGGCGGAGGCGGACATGGCAAGCCCGAGAGACTTTATTTTAATATAAGATGAATAAACAAAACTGCCTGTGAGCGCCAACGCAATTACCAATTTCTCTTCTTCGGAGGTGTTTTGCTTTCGGCGTATGGCGGGATGTGACGTGGCTTGCTATGGTCCGCATGGGGAGTGTCGAAGACAGCACCGCTCGAAACGACGACGTCCCGTGATTACACCGTTCTCTCGCACTTTTCTTGGAGTTCCAACCGCCGCCCCACAATGAAAAACGCCGCAGGGTTTGACCATCCTGCCGCTAGCCAGGTTGTCTCCTGACAGCCGGTAGCCCGTGACGCGCGGAAGCCCAAGGCCAGCTGGCCTCGGGACGGGCTGCCGCGCGGAGACCGAGGCCGGGCCGAGCCCCTCGGTCCAGGAACAGCCGGAAACGTCTGGCCGGAGAAGGAGAGACGGGGAGGGAGAAAAAGCAGGGGAAAATAAGAAAAAATATAGCAAAAAATAGAGAAACATGGAAAGGACTTCGCGATCATCCTCGGTTCGTTGACGACCGCAGACAATTCACCCCAAGCGAAGTGGCCCTCATGCCGTCGACGGGCGCAAGCCATTTCCAGCGACAGATAACAAGACGACAAAGTCCGACAGGCATAGACAGCGGCAGATAACGCGACAACATAACCGGCCGGCGATGGGGAGGAACCGCCGTTGATGACGGGATTCCCAAAGTCCATTTTCTAATGATACGATTCGGCATCCCGGCACCAAACCGAGAGAAACCGGCCCTTATACCGGTAGGCATTACCCAGAAGGAGGAAGGACGCCGGCCCTTATACCGGCGATGACCCCACGCTGGCGCCGCAAGCCCCTGGAAAAACCTGTCCACCGCCACACCTAGACCCGAGACAAAACCAAAGGAGGCTGGGGGAGGACTGCCGTGGAAAACACGGCCTGGCTGGCAAGAGGCGAATCGGAAGATGCGACCCTCCGACGACCACGGGTGGAGACACCCCAAGCCAAGAGAAGGGGGGAGAAAGCGATCCTGTGTGAACTCAATTTTTTCCTTGCTGGAATTTGTTATCTGCTGGCATTTTTTTAGCCAAGAGAAGGGGGGAAAGATGGATTCATCTCTGTTTTCCTGAAAAAGAAGTGGTCTTGGGTTTCGTAATTACCTCAATTCAGCTATGGGATTCAAATTGTGGTGGCTTTTTCGCACCAGGCAGCCCGTGGCCTTCTTTTCTGCCGAATAAATATTGTAAAGGCGTCCATCCTTCTTTGCTTAATTTTAAATTGCCGGATAACTAAATTGCAGCTGAAGTATTGACTCTTCTGAAGGTGGGGGTAACAGCTGAAGGTGGAGATAGTGGCCGGCTCATGTCTGATGTTATTAGCGAAGGTGGTAGTTGCCCACTTGGTGGCTCAACTCGGTACTAATGTATCGTGAGTGAGGAGCTGAAGGTTTGTATAATTTATTTATTTTTACAGATTTTGTTTGTCTAATTTTTATTTCTTAATTTTTATTGTGCCGTGTTCCAAACTGTTGCAGGTAGCAAGGAACTTAAAATTCCACCACTCAAAATATCTATATAGAATATGATCTTATTCAATAACTTGGATCTAGCGTTTGAGAAGAAATAAAAGTTGTATACTTATTATTTTGTACGTCTCTCATTTGGATCGAAGGTAGTAAAGTCTCCGCCGACTTTGGGTGAATTTACCAATATTATCCATGCGGTAGTCCCATTGGCGATGAATAGCTTCTCTAGGAGGGCCCAATGATACTCCTGGTAGTAGCAGCAGAGTTGCTTGAGGAGTGGAGGAAGGGGACGCGGTGAGTGCACGAAGAATAGGATGGAATGCAAATATTAGCAAATCAATATTAATTATTTTTCCATGAAAGAACCTTGTTGAGCTAATTTAAATCAAATAACATAGATCAATAATGATGATATTAATGACGTAACAGTATTCATTCAAGCATCTACTTATTAATCTCGTAATAAGTATATCACTTTTTTATTTCAATTATGTCACTTATTAATAATGATGGTATTAATGAACTAGAGCCCTTTAATTATGTCACTTAAAATTATTATTTTTAAGCTCTTGAAACATCTGGCAATTAATATCATAATGTTAGCTGTATTTTAAAAATTCTGCTAAAAGTAACTTTATTTGTATTTTATATTTATATGTCAGATTTCTCATATACCTCAATAAAATGCAATTTTCTTAATATGCAAATCAATAATTTAAATTTCTTTGAATAAAAAGACCAAACTAAACCACTACTATCAAAAATATTGTACTTAAAAAAACTGCCTTTAATTATATTAGAAAAAAATTACTGTGAAAACAAAGAGATGAGTATTTGATAAATTATAATTTTAAAATAGGTAATAGATATTTGATAATCAAATAAAAAATTATTGTAAATATTTTAAAAATATTCTAAAAATGCACCTCTTTTCTTTTTAAATTTAAACAATAGTAATGTTGATATTTTATATTTTTTAAAGTTGATGCCTAAAAAAGCAACCTTGAAAAATAACTTCTAAATTGTTTTCCCTTTCTATCATAAAAAAAAAATATAAACTTTTTTTATAAGTTTTTTTTAAAATTTATCAAATAAATTTTATTATTTTTGCTTATAAAATAAACAAAAATAGTCTCTCAAAAGCATTGACAAATGAACCTTATATAATGATGTGTTTAACCCTATCAAAAATGTATTCTAATATTATTTGACTTGTTATGATGATATATGATATACTATGTCATGATTTTGGCTTTTGTAAGCTATGTTATATTTGTGAGTCTTATTGGAGCCATGTTTAACCTAGGTATATGATGGGAGTTTTCATGAGAAATTCAATGCTACATTGTGATAATGTGTTATAATATTTAAATTGTTATAACACATATCACTTTATCTTGTTCTATGTGTGAATATGATTGACTTATGGTATACTCTTAAGTTATGGAGCTTTATTGAACAGGCGTGGTGTCATGTATGATTGACTACCCGTGAGTTGTGTTTCTGTATATGGTTGGCTTTTAGCCTCATTCCCACACATTACTATCCAAGAGGGATGACACATTAATTAGAAGATAATGGGTAACTGTGTTGGGCATTTTGTTAATTGATTATGACATTTTTTTCTGTTTTGGTATTGCGATGTGTTTATTTATATGGTAGTTTAAGACAATACACTGATACATGCATACGTTGAATATGTAGTGTTTGCTTTAGGTTGATTGTATGGTGATATGGAGTTGTAAGTTACCTATTGGTGCACAATGAACAGTTTTGAGACAATTAGTGTGGGAGATACAATGAGGTCCATTAAGAGTTCGAACATGTTGACTTGATTAATTACAAAGAAAACATTTGGTGATCCTTATACAAATTGGTTGAGTGCTAAAGTTATTCCCCCTAACAAGCCCAAAATAAAACAAAATCAGTCTACGTGTATTCAAATAGTAAGACTTATTTAGATTGACTTTATATTGTAAGATAACTAAGTATCACACAGATTAAAATTCTGACCCTAATGATAGATGTTATCAAAGCAATTAGACCCATATCCAAAAAACTCGCCAAACACTCTCATAATCCTAACATGAGAGCCAACAATAGAGATATGACACAAATTAGTGTGAATCGATAGGAATGATTTATTAGTAAAATAAGATTTCCATCAAATTTCATAATTTCATTTCTTTGCTTTTTTGAGTCATTCAAGGGAATGAATCTCCATCCTTGTCCTTTAACAAAATACATTAACATTTCTTTACACCATCCAAACGACTAAACACAAAAAAAGAAAACAATTAAAAAATTAACTTCAAAAATCAACATTACAATCCTAACAAAATCTTTTCACACTTTTAGAAAAAATAAATCATCTTCTTTGAATTCTAAAGCTTCTGTCCAAGCTCCAATGCCTCAATCTTAATTTTAATATCTCTTGTTAGACTACATTTTGCCGGAATTAGACACACATTCTTATATATGTCACCTCTTTGTGTGACATGAATTTGCAGGTCAATAAAAGAACAGTCCGTCAGCATGAAAGAGAAATTCTACTATGTGGATGTATTTAGCTTCTTGAAAGGTGTCATTGCAATAGCTAATAAATCCAATGGTTCAATGGTTCAGTACCAGTTCTGTTTGCAGCCCCACGGGATCCTAAAATGGGTCTACAATGTGAACTTCAAACCCAAACCTATAATAAAAATGTTGAATTCAACTCTATTATATGCCATACAAGTGCAGGTGAGAGTCCCAGTGGCTCAGCCACTTGTCAACCGGCCAAAGCTAGGCCATCTCAACACGCAAGCTTGAGGAGAAAAGCATAAATCAAGAACAAATCCAAACAGGCAGACATGCAACTCCACCCATACCATGCATAACTGAGGCTTTTTTTCCTCCTTTGCGACAATAACTGCACATTCAACAATAGTACCAATGCCAAGAGCCCAAGATGTTAGGATCGGCTACTAGTGTTGCCCCTACTCTTTTCACCGCACAATGTAAAATCTAACTCGAAATTTCAGCTTGTAAGTTTTGAAGCAGGGATATCATTCAAACCCCAAACATAGCATCGCCAACACCACGAGTTATATTTCCTGTTCGATCCCATAGTCCTCTCCAAAATACTTATCTACCAAGCCATTTGCCATGTTTCGGAGGTTTTCATTTTCATGAAATTGGAATCTCTCCATCGCTTCAATCCCATCTTCTCTTTCTATAAGTTTCGGTCCTTCTCCATTTGGCATCCCTCTTAAGACCTGTACACCGTCAACAAAATAACCTCGTTAGTCAGATGACTTTGAAACCTGCTTCCATTATTAAACATCAATTACATGACTACTAACACCCACAATGCACTCAACTCAACGCAAGAAATCTGTTTATTTTGTCATTGTCCCCCCAATCCAGATCCCAGCAAACTGCAGTGCCTAATCTGTAACATCCAAAAACACGCACAATATGGCCCTTTCTTTTATGTTTTGTTTTTATTTTTTCTCCTGCAGGGTGAAGGGGATCTGTGGACCTATTCTCTTGATGCCATTTGAAATTTTAAACTCGATAAACCAAAAAAAATCAAACCAACAAACTCTTGCGGTGTGAAGTAAAAATGACATAAAAAGTTGCTAAGGAAGATTTTATCAGTCTCACCAGCTCCATGAACTGCAGGCCTAATTTTGCGGCCTCAATATCTGCCGACCTTACCAAATCAATAAAACCAGGAAGGCATCCTCCCCCAACAAGCGGAACCAAGTGGTCCAGAATCAGATTAGGCCTTCCAATACCTTCTGTTGGAGCAACACAAAGGTTGCCTAGAGCATATGCTACTTCCTTTCTTATATCAAAAGGAGCTTCTGAAAGGAGACGCAACAACAATGGCACTGCTTCACTCAAATATATCAACCGCTTGTGATCCACTGAACTTGCCGCTATATTAGATAACACCCAGGCTGCTTCCTACATAAATGCCAACCTGGATATGATTATGGATTCTCATGATTAATGTCACACAAAAAATTGAATGGAAATACCTTCTTCAAGACCCTATGCTCACTTTTCAAGCACTTCACAACTGCTGCTATAAGTCTATCTGAAAAAGTAACAAAATGTTGCCTTACATGACAAGATAGAAAATACAGTTGGAATTCTTACCCAGGTGGGTGAAATTCACAAACCTATTATTTCACGTCCAACATCAAGAACATCACAGGTTATACGAGAATCAGCAGCTACAAGGTTACCTAAACTCCGCAAAACCTGGAAAGAAAACTATTATGATCCAAAAACCCATTCAAATTTGTTCCATAATAGGTCACATATGTTACAAATTTTGATCCACAAGTCAACAAGTGCAGGCTTTCAAAAAGCAATACAAAATTTGCAATGATTACAAGTTTAAAACTCTGAAGTTATACCAATCGTTTGATGATTGTGGGGCAGCATAGTGGTATCTAATTACCCATTCCAAATGCCTTAAGATTTCTTATTTAAATAAGATAATCTAATTATTTAATCAAATCACATGCTCCCTGTCAAAATGTGTGTAAGAAGTTAATACTATAGGCGCATGGCTATTTATTATAGGCAATAATACACAAAATGGTACTTCTCCATTGAGTACAACAGACGGAAGAAGATTTATGAGAAGACATGAAATCAAAACTGCATTGGGAAGAAGCACAAAATCAGGAAAATGTTACTGAAATAAAAGTACAATGGAAGCCTCCAACATATTGCATTGTGCTACACCATTTTATTGAGGTGTATGAGAAATCTGACATATATTCCATGTTGAGAAGAAAATGACACAATCTGAGAAAAATTAAATACCAACCACCATTATCACTACATAAACATCAAATAAAAAAACACAATTATTTAAGAGTTTGAATTTCAGTGTAAAAAAAATTAAAAACTTTAAATGATTTATATTAAACTGACCGGACTGATCATCAATAAAAATTACAAAATATTCAAATCATAGTTTACACTTTAGACCCAATGAGACAAAGCAGCCACATGTCAAAATGCATGAACTGACCATTAAAATAATATAATCAGTGGAGTTTAGAAAATCAACAACTCCAAATCAAAGGAAAATGAGAAGATAATTTGTGAAGGGTGGTAGATAAGGATTGTAAATGAACCAAGTCAATCCAAGCAAAGTAATAAGGTATTTGAACTCGACTTGGTACTATTCTCTAGCGATTCAAGCTGAACATAAATACTAAATTACTATATTCATGCTTGTCCATTGGTATTTGTAAACATTTCGTTAATATTCACAATCGGTTCATAATTAATAATTTGCAAATAGTATTTATAAATACATTGAAATACTTATTTGAGAACATTATATTTTACTTTTTATGAACTTAAAATGTTCGTTTGTTTAATTGTTCGTAAAGTAAAATACTTAATTATCTAAAATTTATAAATAAAATAGTTCGTTCATTAATTGTCCTAAATCCTTGAGATAGCACCTTTAGATCAATAGTAGGAAAAACCAAGTCATAGTGTCGTGCACCCAAGAAAAAAAGAGAGCAATACAAGTGCCCATCAAACTAGTATATAGATTAAAAGACTCTGATACCAAGTGTATATGTGTGTTTGTGTGTGTGAGAGAGAGAAATGTATTAACATTACGCGCACACATGGTGATTTATAATATATGCTCCAAGTATTACATCAAAAATAAACAGAAAAACGAAAACACTTTTACACATTAACAGTCATCTGTCCATGTTGAAGTAGTCAATTGCTATCTCACTAGACAGCAATAATCAAATCAACTGCTCCTACATGGACAGTCGCCTGCCAACTCTCTCCCAAAATAGGTGACTACTCCAACAAGGAGCACTCAACTGTACACGCATTGTCCAGTGACTCCTCTAACTTCAGCAGTCACTGTCCCCATACACCTGGTATTTTGACACTCCATAAACTAACATTGCCCTTGTTTATGAATCATACATCTATATGCCTCTGCAAGTTCTTAGTTTGCAAAGTAGATAATGCCTACACCCTAAAAAAAAATGCAGAGCATAAGATTGGAAATTTTTCAGAGATGATCATTACAATTAAATGCTTTCCAGTCACAACAAGAAGGTTACCAAGAAAACAATACAAAACAAAAACTCATAATGGGACTAGAATTATTTTATATATATATATATATATATATTATTTTATACATATATATATATATACCAATTTAAACTTAACATCCATCCTTTACTGTTTTTTCTTTCATTTTTTTTTAAAAATAATGCCATAGCATTAAAAATACACACAACCAGTATAAGTAAGAAATCTTCACCAGTTTATTAAAGTAACTTGCAACTCTCTCAAGACAAATCAAATAAGACGTCAACAAGAAGCAAGCATGGTCATGAAAATATCAAGAAGCCACTGGGTGATGTATTTTCTATGTTACCGGTATAAGCAATTGCACACTGCTTGATATTGTCAATCTTTCCACAAGCAGTTGAATGAGGCCACTCTTCAGCAGCATAGTTGTAGCAACATTGGAAAGTGCTGACAGATACACAACTACCCATGCTACTTCAGTCGCCAACTCCTCATCCCTAATTCCAATGGGTAGATTGATTATACTTGAGCACATATTCTTTCAACCAAAAATTCTGCCATCACATTTTAGGAGTCAAAGATGTAATACCATCATTTTAACACCCTTAAAGTAATACATAAATGGCAAACCCGGTGCTCCCGTGAGTAGCAGGGTCAAAGAAAGGGTTGGGCCACACAAGCCAATACAGACACAATCTTTCCCAACAATTAATTTAATTACAAGAGACTTATCTACAACTCGAACCTGTGACTTCCAGGTCAAGAGGCAGTAACTTTATCGTTACGCTAAGGTTTACCCTCCTTAAAGCATATAAATCAAAGACAAGCATATAATACCTGTTACATGTGCATGATAATACCTCCTAAAACCAGCATATAAATTAAAGACTGAAAAATACAAATTTATATTAGAGATTCTTCAATAAAACATACCGATAAATAATTATCTATGACAAGTAAAGGAATCAGAAAGACTTAAAACATATGGAGAGAGAGATTCTCCCTTGTAAACTTATGGTCAAGAATCATATTTGAAGCCATCAACATGAAATAGTGAGAAATAGCAAACTCAAATGGACAACCTAGTTTCAACAGAAGAATGTCCTAGAACTCTCTCTTGTTGTGATTTAGAGTGCCCAATAGTTTTGTGGCCAACATTCTCGAAACTCATTCCACCCAGATACAACTCCTCATTAAAATTACAAATGATAAATGCGTACTACTTACAGTTTGCCTAAGTGTCGAACAATTGCATTCGATAAACCATCAATTCTTATCAGTTCTGTTGCAGCTTGAGGATCCGGTCCCTGCATTCAAATATTTTGAAATTATATTCTACATCAGACGGAATCATCCAATAAGAAGATGAGTTCAAGAAATCAACTAGGCCGGTAGGACAGGTGAGTAAAGTCCAAAAATGAAAAACACTTTACAATATATCATATAGAATGATGAAGAGAATGTATATAGTTGTGTCAAACATGAATCTACTTCAGGACTTCTTTATGCAGACGAGATTCAATGCTCTGTTAAAGGTAGTGTTCAGAACCTTGATAAGATTTGACAAAGCCCAAGCAGCTGTTCTCACTGTTGAGCCCTTGTCCGGAAGCAGCATTCTTGCAAGTGCTGGCAAAGCTCCTTGCGATAGCAAAACATTTCTTAGTTCCTCCCCTTCACCAGCAACATTTCCCAATGCCCAAGCACACTGCTCAGCAACAAGCACAGAACTCTTCTCTGCAAGTACATACATAGTTGGAAAATCAACAATAAAAAGTGCAATCAAAAAACAAATATTAACATGCAAATGAAGCAAATGTATCACAAAAAAGGCATCACAAAAGAACAAAAAAAAAAGCAAAAGCAAGTAAATAAATGCTTTAACAAAACAAATTTGAAACAAGCAATCCAACTTGTGTATGTTTAGATCACTAAAAAATAATGTTTTTTACTTTTTTTAAAAACACTAGAGAATTACCGAAAGGGACAACATAGGCAGAATGACTAGTTTAGATACAGAAAGTAAAACCATACTTCATTCGTTAGAGAGAATTAGCAGGTGATTAACAACCTCCAAGATGAGCAATAAGCAAAGGCAATGCAGGCAGCAAGGCTTTCGTCTCTTCAGGCTTTCCGGCTGCAATGTTCGTAAGGCACCAAGCAGCCTCAAGCAACTGCAACATTACAACCAAAAACATTAAATTTAAAAATAGTCAACATTTTTATTTCCTCCGCCACACTATCATAGTTGTCAAAAGCACACCTAGGCACAAGACTCAGCGAATGCACTTTGCCTAAGAAAAACCCAGTGCAGAAGACTAGGTATGTGCTTTGGTGTTTTTTTTTTGTGTCTGTCCTACTTAAAAGTTAAAATGCCAACTTTTATTAACTAATTGTTTAGAAGAAGAAGCCACATCTTGGGCAGTGATTAAAAAGTAAATCCTAATCAACTTATATTAGCAATTGTGCTTAGAATGGTTGATTTTTCATTATAAATCATAAATAAGGCACCATGTGCACGTGTTAAATATAAATGTGTATGTGCGCACGTGCGTGCATACGAAACTAGGAAACTATACAATATACATTATGCACTTTGTTTGAATAAGGCATGCACCTTTAAAGTGCTTAAGACCCTAGTCCCAAATTTAGTTTATTTTACTAATTTTTAAGAAGTAAAACTGCACCGTTTTGAATTTCCTGAGGGAGAATTAACATAAATAAGAAGTTAACCCTAATCATTTTTTTAATAATCCAAAAGCCCCGCACCAGCCAGCCACCCTAGACCGCCAAACTGGGAGATAACTGCACTGGCCCACATGATGCTCCCCATTCTGAACACAAGGGAAAGCCCCAAGTGGAGGCAAAGGGAATCAAACACACTCAAGCCCAAGACCTTACCAACAAACCAACCCCGCAGGGTCTAAGCAGTTTAACTCCATGTCCAGGGGGAGAAGTTAGCCCTAATCATACTAATATTAGTAATTATACTTACTGGAATGCTTGATTTCCCATTATAAATAAAATAATAAACATATGCAATATATATATATATAAAGAAAATTATATGCTATGCACTTTGTTTCAATAAAACATGTGCTTTTACATTGTACAAGCCCTGAGGCCCCTTGGCAATTCAAGTGCAATGAGCCTTCCAGTGCAAAGCGCTTTTAATAACTATGTGCGTACCCAATTTCGAGCATAGATAAAATGAAGTGTTTTTGATGAAAACTCCATACTATAACATTTTATATTGAAATGAAGATTACAGAAAGTGTGGGAACAACCACCAAGTACATATGAGAAATTTTGTACCTGTTCATCCGGAGACCCAAAAGAAAGGCAGTGTACAAGAACAGGTATGGCTCCTTCTTTGAGCGCAACTTCAACAGGGGGGGCTTCAGACCTTGACAACAGACGCCTTAATTCACGGAGGGCAGCCACCTTCTTCAGCATTGCACCTTTACCCCTTATAGATACATACACAAACATAAACAATGCCCATGGTCAGTTGTAATGGAATAATATAGGTGTACTGTATGGAATATAAAAGATTAAATGATCACCCGTAATTGTGTGACTAACGCATAGCTAGCGAGTGGGTAAGTAAAAGTTTCTGAGCAAGACATATATTGTTGGGATTGGAACAATCACTCGACACACACACATGTGTGAGTGTGTGAGTGTGTGTGTTTGTGTATAGGTACGAAGAGAGAGGATACACACAGAAAAGCGACAGCAGCCTTCAATTCATCAACTGCAGAAGTAGTCTGAGCCTCCAGAATGGAATGATCGAATGCCATTTCGTCGTAGTCGCCATCATCGTCCACCCTGCAAAGGCGCTTTGTGCGGATCAGGGATTCTCGCCTTTCTTTCCCGATGCTAACTGCCAGTAGTCGTCTACGCTGTGCCGCCACGTTTCCAACTGCAAATTCAATTCACCGCCATCTATATATCAACCTACCTACTCCACCAAATCATTGATCCATATGTGTACGTGCGTGCATTTTTTTTTTCGGTTAATTATATTAACTACAAAATTGAAAACCCTAAATATACGGATATAAATTTGATATGCCTGAGGAAGACTTGATGGACTCTCTCGTTTGAGATTGAGATTGAGACTGAGACTGAGGCTTAGAGGCCGCAGACTCGAAGCCGTCCTCCGCCATTGTCGAGTGAACCATACGAATATGCGAACAGCGCATAACAATATAGGGAAATGAGAATGAAATTTCGATCGGGCATTCATTATTAATCTCTATTTTTAAATAAAATTTTTTAATTATTTTTTACTATTTCGTTTGCGCTCCTTCATTAGTAATCGGTTCAAAAGTTCACGTTTACGTGTATTAATAAATATATAAAAAAATTACAAAAATGCTTTTTAACCGTATAAATTAACTAATTTGATAGCTGAAATGTTACAATCCTATTTAAATATAATTATTATGAAAAAAAATTAAAATATTATCTATGTTTCCTATGTTAATATTCGTCTACCAATACGATTAAAAAAAACTTTGTGCGTACTTCGGACAAAGTAGAACTGGTATGGAGCCACCAGATCAACAATGTGTACGCCAACGTATACAAAGTAGACCTCATCGTATTAATTCATGTAGCTTCAAATCGTAACTCAAAAAATTATGAAAAAAATAAATAAATAATAAATAATAAACTCTCTAAATTTAAAGATTTATTTTAAGTCGAGTAAAGAGTTTTTTTTATAAAATTTTAAAATTTATTCGTAGGAAAAAAATCATTATATAAAATTGAATTAAAATGCTCTAATAAGTTTTGAACCTATTTTTTTCCTTTCTAAATATATATAGTAGGGAAAATTGCTATATGAATCGAGCACGAATCTAGCGCGACATATGTCATGTCGGCAGTTTATTTAATTTTAAAAAGATTAATGCTAATTAGAAATACGTAATACGTTTACGTAAAAAACAAATCATACGCTGATGTGTTCTTCGGCTTGGCTGTAACAGACCAAAGGGGTTGCACGGACAAGGAAGAGAGAGAGAAGGGACGGACGACGGGGATGGCTCGAGGCTTTTGGCCAGCATCAGGTGAACGTCGGGCAAGGAGGAGTCGGTCCCTGCTCAGATCTAGGATTGAATGATGGCCTTGGGTCGGAGGAGGAGGAGACGAGTTCGGCCGGAACAGGTGGAGGCTTCAACCGGCGGGATGGAGCATATGGCCAGCGGCTCGAACTCGAATTATAACGCTGTCTTCCTTGAATCGGGACAGAAGCGCAGCGTCTGCGGGAGGCAACACCAGATCTGCTTCTGGATCGAAGCTTGGGGCTTAGGGCTAAACCCTAGACCCTAAACCCTACACCCTAAACCCTAAAACCCTAAACTCTACACCCTACACCCTAAACCCCAAACCCTAACCCCTAAACCCTTAGGGTTTAGGTTCGCTAGTGAACAGGGTTAGCTTACTATCGTAGATCTTACTTATTTCGGATCAAATAAGCATCGAATTGGATATGTGAAATTAACAACTTTGCTAAGTAAAAATCAATTATACTGTCATGGTGTTTAATTTATGATTATTGGATAAAATCAAGTGTTTATAACTATATTAGATATAGTTTACTATAAATCATAATTTATAATTGGATTATAAAATAGATTGTTCGTTAAAAAAGTTAATAATAACACATAGAGAAATATATAATTAAAAATGTTAAATGTAATCTATTAATACATGCATCTAGCAAACCCTGTTCACTACGATAGTGAGCTAACTCTGTTCACTAGCGAACCCAAACCTCAAGGATGAGGGCTTTTAGAGCACAGGTCCTTTTTCTCCATCTTTATTTTACAGAATATACAATAGATATTTAGAGATATTTACAAAATTCCACACATTAGCTCCTACATTTTTATTCCTATAAAATAAAAAATATTTTTTAAATAATTATTTATTATTTTTATCTCTCCATTACTTCTTATTATGCTTTGAATTCATAAATAGTCATCATAATTAATGTGCAATGGATATATTTTTAAAATGGAGATATGATTTGGAGATGAATAGTAAATATCTAAATATGGAGATTCACTAGCAATTATATTTTTAAATTTTAAATTTTAAAATTTGAAGGACATGTAGAATAGTTTTTAGTCAAAATTTTAATTTTTTTTAAAAATTTAAAAATATATATATATTTAGAGGAAGAAAAAAAAGTAAGAAGCAAACCAAGCAACCCTGGCGTGTGCCGTGAGGGGAAAAACCAACAACACGTGTTTTCATATAATTGGTCACTTCTGCCGACTTTTCAACAAGAAGTCAGTAACACCACCTACAAATAGAACCACCCCCCAGTCCAACAGGCGACGGTGACGAGGCAAGCCCTGACCTTTACATCTATGGAGTCGACGACGGAAAACCCAAATTCTAACTTCGAAGAACAGATCACTGGCAAAAAGGCAGCCAAGAAGGCAGCCAAAAAGATAGAGAAGTCCCGGCGCCAGCCTGAGTCCTCGGCCGCCACTGCTGCCACCATAGCCGCCGCCAACCTTTCACTCGACGCTGCCGACCCTCTCGCCGCCAACTACGGTGACGTTCCGTTCGAGGAGCTCCAGTCGAAGACTGTCACCGCCCGACACTGGACACAGGTCGGAGCCCTCGCGGCGGAGCTTGAGGGCCAGGCAGTGCTTATCCGCGGCTGCGTGCAGACGTTGCGTACCGTTGGCAAGAACATAGCGTTCGTAGTCGTGCGGGAGAGTTCGTTCACCGTGCAGTGCGTGCTGACGGTGGCAGAGGGCCTCGTCAGCCGTCAGATGGTGAAGTATGCGACCTCGGTCAGCCGAGAGTCGCTTATCGACATCGAAGGGCTCGTCTCGGTCCCCACTGTTGCCATTAAGGGTGCTACCCAGCAGGTTGTTGTCTTGCTATATAGCTATATGGATTTGGTTTCGCTTTTTTAATATTATTTGTCCCTGAGATCTTGTAACTTCATTTAAAAATATTTTTTAATGGTTTTTTTCTTGTTACATAGATTTAGAATTTGATTTTTGTCAGGAAATTGATTTCGTTTTTGTTCACGCTTGGTGGGTTGTCTATTGTCATGGTAATCACCAATTACATAATATATATTGGTGATTTTTGTTTAAATAATTATGGCGTATAAATTTGATTTTCGCTCTTAGAGGAGCACTAGAAATTTGATTTGATTTTCGTTTCTAATATAGTAAATATGTCTTTGATTTTAAGTTTCTCCCCAAAAGATTACATTACTTTTTGATTTTAATTATTTCATTCATTCAGGTGGAAGTTCAAGTGAGGAAATTATTTTGTGTCAGCAGGGCTGTGCCAAATCTGCCCATCAACATTGAGGATGCTGCTCGAAGTGAACTTGAAATTGAAAAGGCTTTGCAGGTAAACTGTGTTTCTTTAAGGCTGCAGTCTGCATCACTTTGCCTAGCTGTTAAGTTCTGATATCAATTGTTATTAATATGCATGGAAGAATTGATCGTTTGAGTGTTGTATGTCATTACTGCTGATTTTGATTTTTTGGATGCCTAGGCTGGAGAAAAGCTTGTTCGTGTGAATCAAGACACACGATTGAACTATCGGGTTCTTGACATGCAAACACCAGCTAATCGGGGCATCTTTCGTGTTCAATATCAAGTTGATAAGGTATGTTTGCTTTATGTAAAATTTCTATTCTATGTTTTCTCTGTCAAATTATCAATATAAGTTTTGAATGGTGTGTAGAAAGGTCAAATATGTTCCTCTAGTGTGTAGAGAGGTCAAATATGTTTCTCTAGTGTGTAGAAAGGTTCTGGGGGAGGTTTGGTCATTTGGCAGTTTTGGGAATCATAAGAGGAAACAATTAAACTAAAGAGGGGTTATGCATGATGTTTATGTCATGGTTTGAAAATATGGGCCTCGGAGGTAACTTGCACCAGAACGGGCGTCTCATAGCCTGCGAGGCAGCCCGTTCCACTGTCTTATTGGGATGAGGTGTCAACATCAACACAAACCTTTTTAAACAGGTTTTAAAAAATAGGGCTACCCTGTCCCAAAATGTCCTATCTCAATGTTGATCTGCCTCCTCTCCCAATGTCAAAGTTGCCACCTCCTCCGTCGTTGACACCTCTTTTGTCATTGATCGTCGATAGTCATTGGTCATTGAAAAAGAAGCAACAACAACATTGATTGTTGAAGTTGAAGTAGTAGCGACGTAGATTGTTGATCTTTCTCCTCTCTCCGTGGTCAAAGTCATTGGCGATCGTTGATCTTCCTCCTTTCTGCAGTTGTTGAAGCCTCTCTCGCCACTTCATTTGCTCGATTGTTAATCCTTTGTTTCGTTGTCAATCGTCGTCTCTCTCTTGTCTGCTCTAGCGTCTTTGTTGTGGTCATCTATTGTCTCTTTCTCGTTTGCCGTCTCTCATTAATGGCATCGTCTATCGTTTCTCGATGTCATTGATTTAAATTTGTGGTATTTATCATTTGATTAATTTAAATTCTGTGTTTAATTTATAGTGGTAGTGATTAATTTATAATGTTTCTTTTAGTATTAATTTATTGAAATTTTGTTAGTGATTTATTCATCTATGATGGTGAGGTGCCTGCCTTAATTGTATTGAGGTGCTTGCCTCGGCGTACAGTATGGGATTCGTATTGTATCGCGTTTCATATTTTTAAACCTTGATTTATGTCAAATGATTTGTAAAAAGGGTATTGGAGAATTGCATTAAAACTGTATCATTGAAATTCCTATTTCCTGGTCCTGGGAATCTATTGATCATGGAACATCTTGGAAGAGTTGCTTCATAACTATTGGTCTTTTTGTTTTGGGGGCTTTTATAACTAACATCAGTAAGAGAAGATTTGTTTATTTTTTAATTTGGAATTGTAGGGATGTAGCCTGGCCCCCTTAAACTTTTTATTGCATCCTTCTTCATGTAGCCTCCTGAAAAACTGCTGGATATTATGAAACAACTGGCAATGGGATTCAAACTTCGTTCATCTTTTTCCGAGCCCAACACTTAATCAGTCTACTAACCCCTTGATTGTGAAAGCTTGAATTTACATCCACGTTTATTGAATGCCACTCTTTTGATGAAATAGATTAAAGTTCTCATCCATGTTTATTTTGGAAAATTTATATATTTGAGCACCACTAAATATTGGGCATATTGGCTCCTAGTTGTGACACGCCTTATAAAAACACTTAGAAGGTAGCTTTCTACCTGATTCCAACTTGAACTGTCATAATTACTTTTCCATGCGATTTCCCATTGTATTACATTTTTTTATTTCTCTTTGCCATCTCTTATTTTATCAAGCTTTATTACGTAGTTAACTTGGATTATCCTGAATCCTGATCCTCAAATCGTTTTCATTAATGTGCAGATATTCAGGCAATTCTTGGATCAAGAAGGCTTTCTTGGCATTTACACCCCAAAGCTAATTGCAGGCTCAAGTGAGGGTGGTGCATCTGTATTTAGGCTGGACTACAAAGGAAAACCTGCATGCTTGGCACAATCACCTCAGCTTCACAAGCAAATGGCAATTTGTGGTGGTTTTGGACGTGTGTTTGTGGTTGGTCCTGTTTTTAGGGCGGAGGACTCATTCACTCACAGACATCTCTGTGAGTTTGTAGGACTTGATTTTGAAATGGAGATTAAAGAACACTATTTTGAGGTAGAGTTAACTTTTAATATTAGTCACATTGAGCATCTTTATCAGCGGCGTTTTATGGTTTTACCTTTTTGTGCAGGTTATGGATATTGTGGATCGATTATTTGTCACATTGTTCAATAGTTTGAATGAGAGGTGCCAGAAGGAATTTGAGGCTGTTGGTAGGCAGTACCCATTTGAACCATTGAAGGTATGCAATGCATAAATACCTATATTGCTATGCAATTTCTTCTTTTGCATCAAAGTATTGACATTTTATTTGTACAAATAGTACCTGCCAAAAACTTTACGGTTGAAATTTGAAGATGGAGTCAAGATGCTTGAGGTAAGTTACACGTAATTTTTTTGGTTTTGCTTTTTAGTTGCAGCTCAGTGGCAGTAATAATGTCATCAGTAAGTGTATATGACTTGTCATGGGTTTTACCTTTGTTTGTTTCACTTTCTAATACATCAGAGATAATAAATACATGTTTCGTATCTGGAATATTTGTTTAATGAAATATTTTGCTTGTATTTGCAGAAAGCTGGTGTAGTCATTGATCCTCTTGGAGACCTCAATACAGAAGCAGAAAGGAAATTGGGCCAGCTAGTGCTAGAAGAGTAATTAGTTTATTTAATTGCTTCAAACCTTCTATTTTATGTGTTTCATTTTGCGTTTGTTTCCCCAATCTCTTATTAAGAATTCCTGTTTAAGATGGTAATTATTTTTCTGGGATAACTGACCCACTCTTTCTTGTGTATCTAGGTATGGCACTGAGTTTTATATCCTTTACCGGTATCCTTTGGCTGTGAGGCCATTCTATACCATGCCTTGCTGGGATGATCCGACTTACAGTAATTCTTTTGATGTCTTCATACGTGGTAAGGTTATAATTTTCAACAAAAGTATTATTCGTGCATGGAAGATCAGAAATCCATGTTGCTTGTTATTTTTGCTTTCATTTATATCTTTAAAGGAATGCTTGAATGTATATCCCATTATAAATTTCATTACACTTGTTTTCCAGTTCAAAAAATTTCGTTTCTTAAAATTAGGATAAAAATTGCATGGATCTTTAATTGGGTCAACTATTGAGAGGAGTTTAAATTTATTGCCATGGTTTACATGCTTTGATTTCATGCTGATAGTTGGGATCTGAAAATGTTGTCCATTTTATACTGGTCAATAGATTTCAATTCTAGAAGTTTTTATCAGAAAAAGAGTTAGAGATTAGTGGAAATCTATAAAAAGTATAAAAAATCAAAATTTGTGAATAAATATCGAAGATGTACAAACCTAAAAATTGCATTGTTATGGTTAAATTGCAGTATTTGTTAGGGTGACTATGATATGGTGTTCAACATTATAAAATTATGGTTGTGTTTTGAGTTAATGCAACCGGTCGAGCTGTGACTTGAAAATCTGCATTTGTTCATCAGCTTGATATATTTTTAGGTTTATATTGGGAATGGATAGATGTGCTGTTCTAATTTTTTTTATATTTTTATATTTTATTTTGCTGATTAGGTGAGGAGATAATTTCAGGAGCTCAGCGTATTCACAGTCCAGAATTATTGGAAGCACGTGCAAAATCATGTGGAATTGATGTTAAGACTATATCTACCTACATTGATTCGTTTAGGTATGCTGTCTCTCGCATGCATTAGTTTAATGCTCTTAATTCTTTTTTTTTTCTTCTGTAGTTGCTTTCTATTGTTGACGAAAATTAGTCATATTGCCTACTCTTCTATATAACCTAGTTATTGGCCTTTTGACTGACCGCCAATATTCAGCTAGTCCTAGTGGGTAACAAGAAGGTTTAGAGTTCAAAACCCTGTAGTAGCTTTATCTAGATTTGTACTAATACCTTCTTACTCCGTTGTATAATTTGCAAAATTATGGTGATTTCCTTCATGGCGAAATGTCTATTATATGAAACTATTCAGACTTGCTAGTTGTGAAATTATTTATTTCTGTTAATGGTCACATTGCTGTTAACTCTGCAGATATGGAGCACCGCCACACGGGGGAATTGGAGTTGGTTTAGAGCGTGTGGTTATGCTGTTCCTTGACCTTAACAACATTCGCAAGACATCACTTTTTCCCCGTGACCCTCAAAGGATTGCTCCGTGATAATCTATAGTCAGTGTGGTTTCATGTGTTGCTGCAGTTTCATCTTAAGGGTGACAATTAACATTAGGGTTTTGTTTGTAAAATGAGAAGAAGGCTATCAGGAAACACATTGCGGATGAGCTTTTTTGTAGAATGTTTCGTGATGGATTCAGCTAAGCTAACTAATTTACTACTTGTGAGTTGTGACTGTTAGCTGTCATAATATGATGACAATGAAAATGATTCAGCTTTTCTTTTTTCCCTGTTCTGAGCAGCTTGAAAGTGAGAATAATTAATCGCATAAAAAAGTGGCTTACAAAGGAAACGGAAATAAAAAACCGGATCAAGGAGGTGAGAGGGACACGGAAGAGGAAGAAAGGGCGTTGGATAATAAAACTTGGGATATCTCGGATAGCTATTAGAATTCAAGGACCAATATCCTAAAATCAATTGGCTATAGGAGAGGCTACCTTGAATTTATATCAAGCAATATTATGGTTGGTTAGTTTTTCAATGTGGGACTCTAATATACTCTCCTCACGTGGCAACGTGGATGATACACACGGCCGGAAATCATGGGTAAGGCGGAACATTGAAAACAAATTTCTCACGGAATGAACATCGTGAGTGGAAAGTGAAAACACAACCTGTTCTTATATCATATTTGAATCCAATGACCAATATCCTAAAACTAATTGGCCGTAAGAGAGACTACCCTTGAATCTATATCAAGCAATATTATTGTTGTTTACTTTTCTAATGTGGGACTCTAACAATAGCATTAGAGAGTTTAGATTTTGTTTGTGTCGTTCTCAATCCTAATGTTCCATCTTTCTGAATTGGAGTTCAATTTATATTGTGGTTCTGGGCTTCTTGCAGTTTGTTTGCTTTTGTTTTTGCTTTAAAAAATGGTAAAAATTATGTTGATGTTGTTGCTTGCTATTGACCTTTCTATTATTTTGCTTCTTATTTTTATTTGGTTAGTTTAATGGGCATATAATTTCGAAATGTGTCGTATCCAACTTTTTAAAAATTAGTTTAAAGGTTAGCATTTATATTTGGTTAGCATTTAGCTTTAAATTTTTAATGTGAGAGCTAATAGCATTTATATTTTTAAAAATATCTTCAATCAGTAAACAAAAATAACAATTCATCTTTCAAGAAGGTTTGACCTAAAATCTCAAGCAAACTAATTCAAAGATCACCGTCGAGACATGTTGACATCAAAATTCATCATTGGCCCTAGCTTTTTCGAAACTGTTGCTGCGGTGGAAGAGTTGACAGGGTAATGATTTGATACTTTATGATAAAAATTAAACTTGTAACGCTTCTATAAAACTGACATCATGCTATTTGGCAGAACTTATTCCTTTGCATGTGAGGGTGAGGATAATGTTATGTGTATTTTTCTTTTATAATTTATGAAAAAATTAAAATTTTAATATATAAAAAAAAAATCATCTAAGTAGTAAGTACAGTTTCTGTATTTAATTTGTTTAAGATTATATAGATTTGTAGTTTCTTTTTGGGATTGTGTTTTATGTGATGCTAGTTATGGATGAATTGAACATTGCTAATCTAGTAGCTTATATCCATTTATTCACAGGTATAATAAGAGTGAAAATTTCTAGTTCACTGAAATCATATCATCCTATTCTTGAGTTAAAACCAACAGAATGCAAATATTCATACCAGGTGTCTTCACTATCACACCTTGAATCACGGTCCTCTTCTCTAAATCTTCACTTTAGTCTCTCCTGATTAATCCCCCAAGTGATGGAGAAAAGATGTTCTCCAAAACCAGTGGAAGAAAGATGTCCCTCGTGGAGGACAAACTTTCCTTTTTTAAAGTCAATTCTTCCTTCTCTCTTCCACCTTTTCTGCCATTAAAACTAAATTAATCCCAACTATAAGATTCATGAAGATACGGCCGTAACTTGTCCCTCGTCGACGCGTGGTCTGCGTCACTGCGTGCGCTGTGCAGGCTTGCGGCGGGACGGGAGTGTGTGTGGGGGAGCGGGAGCGTGGACTGTGGAGGCTACGGGTGCGCTGGATCCAGAAAAAAAAAATAGCCCCTAACTATCACTGGGCCGGATGTCCGCCTATTGAGCCTCCCTCTTGGGCCGGCCCTACCTGTCAGTGACTCAGTGGGTTCCGAAAATGGGTCGTATCTTATAATAATAATGCCTAGGAGATAGAGGAAACGACGCCATGCTAAGATTTTGGTCAATTTGTGACAAAAACAAATAAAATTCTTCCTCTATCTCAACCCTACCCTCCTGTTTTTAATAGCCAAAAACATTGGAAAAAAAAAACATAAACAGAAATCTAAGTGTATAAAAATAAAGTAACTTTTATTCATTATAAAAAAGTTAAATATATCTCCTCTAGTGCATTCACAATAGAATAGATAAATATTTCAATAATTTTATTTACATAAAATAATATCGACCTCAAACTTGATTTTAAATCTGTCTTAATTATAAAATTTATTAAAATTTTAAACTTGGAGACACCAGCTAACTAAATTTGGCTAGGTAGTATTTTGAAATTTGATATTTAATAAAGTTTTTAGCGAATACATAGATTTCGAATCTAATTTATAGCTAATTTTGTTTTATGCAGATAAATTTATTAAAATATTTAACTATTTTACTGTAAGCACTCTTAACATATCATCATATAAATCGAGTAATGAAGTATACTATAAAATAATTTCAATAGATAAAATTTGAGGGGCAGTATGAAAATATTTTTATTTGCTTCATATACATTTTTATATATAAATCCAAGGGAATGAGTAAAGTTATTATTAAACTAAAAATAAATTAACAGAATAGATAAATATTTCTACATGAATATTTTAAACTAAAAACTAAATATATATCCTTTAGTGCACTCACAGTGGAATAAAGAAAAATTTCGACAATTTTATCTACATGAAATAATATTGACCTCAAACTTGATTTAAAATCTGTATTAACTATAAATTTTGTTAAAATTTTAAACTTGGAGACACCAACAAGCTAAATTTGGCTAGGTAGTGTCTTGAAATTTGATATTTAATAAAGTCTAATTTATAGCTAATTTTATTTTATACAGATAAATTTATTAGAATATTTAACTATTTTACTGTAATTATTCTTATCATACCATAATATAAATTGAGTAATAAAGTATACTATAAAATAATTTCTATAGATAAAATTTGAGGGGTAGTATGAAAATATCTTATTTGC
Source organism: Taxillus chinensis (assembly GCA_023512835.1). NCBI lineage: Eukaryota > Viridiplantae > Streptophyta > Magnoliopsida > Santalales > Loranthaceae > Taxillus > Taxillus chinensis. Next base: position 7,898,775 of record CM042091.1, on the reverse strand, counting down.
TTCATAAACATTTTTATATATAAACCTAAGGGAATGAGTAAAGTTATTATTAAACTAAAAATAAATTAATGGGCGAGTCGGTCAATGAACTGCAGCAAACATGAAAAAGTAACCTTTGATCCTTCGCTAGGTAGGTCTTACGGTGCTCTGCGTTGGTTCCCTACTGGAATAATTGAATAAATAGTACCCTAACGTGTTCAATTCAGCCTTAAGATAAATTGTTTAGAGCACTCACTAAACGCCTCCTCTTACCCTAGTTTGTTTGTTTTGGTTGATGTAACTGCTCTCATATTATTAAAATTAAGATTTTAGACGGATGATTTGATTTGGTTTAGTTTGATATTTTTATTCAAAGAAATTTAAATTATTGTTTTTTAGTTTGGTTTAATATATTTTATAAAGGGTATTTAGAAAATAAAAAATAAAAAGTAATAGCTGCTTCTGAGGTCGTCAGAGGCGAGGAAGCGGTGGGTGGGCAACGTTACTTGTTTATCAGGGATTCAGGGAGTTGCACCCCTGAAATTTATTTATTTTAATTTTTTTATCATTAAAACAACTTTGACGTCTGGGAAGGAAAAAAAACACACCAGGACACCTGGCTGTCATCTTGTTTCCACAATCCAGATGACGCCGCCCTCTTACCCTAGCACGTTGCACGCACCCGCACGGCTCGCACTCTAGCACTCGCACACAGGCTGACAGGCGAAAACGGCAATAGCTCCACTCGCGGCCTCCCAGTCCAACAGGCGACGGTGACAAGGCAAGCCCTGACCTTTATAGAGTCATGAAATTTTAAAAAGGTATCCAAATTTTACAGGACGATAGAGTCATGACCACTGAGCCACAAATGCCCGATTTCAAGAAATTATTCAAAAAGGTATCCAAATGCCAAAGAGCTAGTCCTGGGCAATAGAAAATCAAATTCGAGGATCAACGCCTTTGACCACACTTGATTCTGAGGTCAAACGAAGAAAATATGGTCAAAACAGCGTTCGGGCCGCCAACTATGGTTAAAACGGTGATTGACTTTCAAAACGGCACTCCGGATCAGGTCACAAACCTCATATTCTCATTCTACTCATCGTTCTGAGAATTTTGACATATATATTTTATATATTCGCTCCCGAGGCCTTTTTCAATAAAAATCAAAATTTACGTTTTTCGATAATAAATAATCGCAGTACAAGCTTGGCGCAAAAATAAAATCATTTTAAAATAAAATTGACACGGAAACGTTTGTCACGACGCCCCGAGTCCAAGAATAATTTTTTCGAGATTTTTTTGAAATCAGAGTCGCCTTACCGATCCCAAAAACCCAAAAATCATCGGTTAAAATTATCTAATTGAAAAATTAAAAAATCCTAGCCGTCATCTTTTTATTTTCCCCGCCTACCCTAGTCCACGTGTCATCTATTTATTGGTTTCAGAATAAACAAAAAAACAAAGCAAAATTAAAAACAAAGGTCAACTCTCTCTCTCTCTCTCGTCTCCATCTCTCTCCCGTCTCTCTCACCCGACGCACAACACAGAGCGCAGCGACGCAGACCCGTCTCGTCTCTTTCACGCAGCGCGCGTCCTTTCTTCCCTAGGTGCAGAGGTTGCTTTGGGCATAGATTCCTTATCCTTTCTCCTTCCCATCCTTCCCCTGCTTTTCCAAAACCAGCTTTCCCTTCTGCCGCTGCAGCCACGCTCTGCCCACGCCCGGCCAGCTAGTTCATGCCCATGCCTCATCTCTCCACACCAGCCCAATCAAACCCCAAACCCTAGTTCTATCCTATATAAACCTCAAGATCGAACAACCAAAGGGGGGCTCTCACGATTAAAAACAACCTACCACCATACCACAATCCCTTGATCCGTCTCCTCCAAAGAGTGTCCCCCGGCCAGACGTCACACCACCGGCCGCCTCCGCCTTCACCCTCCAAAATCAGCCACCGCTGTTTCACCCTCCAGCTACTCGATCCTAACCCTCGCACGCTCCATACATCTTACCCATTCCCTTCCACCACCATAGCCCGTCAGCCACCGTATCACCCTCAAACCTAAACGTCCCTGCTACCGAAGTAGCCTCCCAAGCATCTAAACCGCGACGCAGCACCTTCCCCACGACGTTGTCGCATCCTACACTGACCCATCACCGTCGCCCTCCAACGAACGTCAACCTAGACGGCTTGCCATGGAATTCGCTGACCTAAGCGCGTGAAGGTGGCAATTGAAGAACGTGGTTGTGGTCAATCAACGCCCAAAGAGGACCAGAGAAGAGGACGCCCAGTTTGTCAACAGGACGAACCAGCTGTATTGGAAAGAATTTCATGTTGGTCTGTCATCCTCCCTTATGCGTTTATTTTGGTTGGGTTATTTCTGTTTATGCGTTTTGGTTGACGTTGTCATTGGTAGCTTAGGAGTGGGTCATTGTCTGTGATTATTTGTGGTAAAGGCTCATGTTTTGGGTTGATTCTATGTTTTGTTTCAATCCCTGGCTTGTTTTTCACTGATTTACATGTTCTAAAAAAGGGAAGGAAAGGAAGGGAGAAGACACAAAACAAACACACAAACACGCGCCACACAAACACACAAGCACACGACTCTGTTTCCGTCCCATTTCTCCTCGCTGTCTCTGTTCTAAAAAAAAGAGAGGGAATAACTTTGTTTTCACGACGTTTTTGCTTTGTTTTCACTTAATTTTCTTTGTCTTGTGAACTGTTTCTTAAATGACTGGTGTTTGATTTGGGGATCATCTTGTGGCTGGTTTAATGGTTGAACGTCCTTTCTGTCTTTTGGATTGCTGAAGTATGAAACTAAACACATTTGCACTTTCTTCCTTTTCTTTTCCTTAGTTTCCACGGGTTTTTGGGACACGTTTAGAATTTGATGTGTATGCTGTGCGTTATAACGTGTCTTTTGGTGTTCATTTGCGTCTGTCTTCTGGCCTTTTGTTGGATATAAAATTTTGGGTTTTTTTTTATTGTGAATGGGGCTAGTTTGTTGTGTTTGGTGCGTGAGTTTTACAATTAGTCCGTCTTCTGGCTTGCTGAATTTGGGGTGTGTGTAGCTTTAAAAGGGTATACATATTGGTTCATCTCATTTATGTATGTTTACATGTACACTTAGAGTTAATTGTTTTTTTTGTTTTTTTTTTTATTTTTTTTATCCTATTGGCCTTAGGAAAATGTTAGTTTTGGGCCAATGATAATTTTGTAATTATGGGTTTAAAAAAATCCAATGCCATTGTACTTTGTAAACCAACATAGTGAAAAAAAGAAAAAAAGAAAAAAAGAGAGAGAGAAAAAAAAAGGTGAGTTTACTTTTTGTTTTGTGAATGACACATTATCACACTCATCACTTGTTTATTATTGCATTTTGTTTAATACTTAAAAAAAAAAGAATAAGGAAAATATTTTTTTAAATATAAAAATAAAAACTCTTTTTGTAAATAGATAATAATATAAAAAATGTTTTTTTAAAAAAAAGCTCTTCAAAAAAAAAAACAAAAAAAAATGAAAAACAAACAAACAAACAAACAAAACTTTTCACTTACTTAGCATTTTCAAATACTTGGGTTTTTTTCAACATTTGGCCTTTATTTTACTTTATTTTTTAAACTTTTTGATACCGTACGTTTAATTTTGAATGTGTTTAAAACTTTTTCAACACTTAGATTTTTTTCATGTGCTTTTTACCTCTCCTTATTAATCTTTACCCTTAATGCCATTATCGGTGTGCGATTTAGAAATAAGTTGAACTTTAGCTTCTCTTTAGATCTAGGTTTTAAATTTTAAACAAACCATAAAATTCCTTTTAAATTTTCAAACTTCAACAAAGGATTTAAAGTTAAAATGGAAAAATCAAATTGTTAGGACTCCCTTTAAGTGCTTAGGGCATATTGGACTTAACTTTACTTCAACAAGTAACTTAGAAAATAAAAAGAGTTACTTTAGGTCATGTAAACATCACCTTAGACTAGTTAACTTTAAGCAACAGTTAAAACAAATTAGAAACCTCTTCACTTCTAAGATAGGTACCGAAAGGGCATTACGGGACTGCTAAAACTTCTCCACATGTATTTAACTCCCGGATCCATCTTTGGTAACGTAGATCATTTTTTAGGTGACCAACTGCACTCCAAAAACAGTTGGTGGCGACTCTGTTCTTTTTCATCACCATTCGGGTGAAGGGTGGGAGAACCGCATCCCCAAAAGCGGGTTTTCCCTCGGACGAAATCCGGTGATGATAGCATGGAAAGTACGTGTTTTGGCCATGAAAACTGTTGGCTCTGATACCAAATGATAAGGACCACTCAATGCCAAAATCTAGCAAGAGAAAGATTTGTAGGAAACAGTCTCACAAACTTTTTTTTCAATTAATTAAAGACATGCTTTACAATGAAAGAAATATGGCTATATATAGTCTTTCTAATCCACAACCCATTAACCCATGACTCTCATAAACTACCCATAACCCCATTATGTGAAATAACTACCCATTACTCCCCACTACATGAAATAACTACCCTTTAATTATTCATTATTCCACTAAAAGAAATAACTACTCATTACATAAATTAATTACCCAATAACTATCCATTAAATCATGAAAATTAAATTAAATCTCTAAAAAAAGTAGAATCGTATCATTGTTTCCCTTCATTATATTTAATACAAACACAATAAAACCTAACCAAAAGACAAAGACAAGCAGAAACTAAGAAAAAAGGCACTTGCTGCAAGTCTCATATATCTTTATTAGATGTTCTCACCTTAAAATATCTAAATTGGGTTCTCTATATTTTCTCTTAAAATTTAACTAAAAATGACAATCCCTAAAATTTTATCCTAAAATTTACTCATTTTCAAAAAACCTTCTATATTTCCTTTCTTAAAATTTCTTTACTCTATTAAAATAATATGCTTATATTCTTTCTTTATTACTTTTTTCTTTTTCTTCTACTTATTACAACTAATCAAATATTTGTGTCAAAATAATATAAAAATTTTAGAAAATAAACAGTGTTTTTCTAAATATAGAAATTCATTATTCAAATCTTATTTTAGGAAAGCTAATGGAGGATCATTTTTATCAAAATCCTAAAAATTCTCTAAAATTTTGTATATAAGAAACCCAATGCGAATGCTTTTAGAAAACTACTATATGCTATATCACTATTATATTCCAAGCCCCAATTAATTGGCAGGCCCCCATCAGAGTAATATGCTTTTGCTATTAGGCATAATACATAGACTTCATCAACAATAATGCAAGGGCACTGTTAGATTGATTCCATTCAGTCATGCCTTTAGTGCTAATATCGATGAATACAACAAAAATTTTGGACATCAAAAAGGCAGTATCAAAGAATTTGCAAAAAATGGAAGGGACCAAAAATTATCATATCCCAGGCTCTAAAGAAATTATGATGATCCATGTAGGGTTCTAAATCGTCCAGTTCTAAAATATTTATCCATTTCCAAACCAAATGAAATTTGACTGAAATTTTATTACATCAGTTTCAACTGAATATTGGGCAGTTTAGACACTAGTAGTAAATTTCTTTTTAATCAAAATATTTTGCAAAAAGATTACAATAATAAAACATAATAATATAATAATTAAATTCAATAATTACTAAATGCAAATTCAAAAGAAAAAAAAGTTATACAATAGTACTATCTCTCAAATGCAAGTCATATATAATATATGTAACGAATAATCATTTTAATACAATTCATCAAATGATCAAATAAACTTAAAAAAAAAATTCATATAATTAACAACAATTTTAAATAATATAAAAATTAACAAGGGTTATTTTATGTAGTTATACAAAAGTCATTAATTAATAAGTTATATGTTCTAAAAGTTTATTCCAGGTCTTTCATATAACAAATTAACAAGGTTGAACACTATGGAGTTAGTTTGGCTAGTTTTCAATCAATTTGACCATTTTTTAAATGAATACCAAAACTATTTTTTTTATAAGTAAAAATAAAATAAAATTGATTTTCATTTAAAAACTGGTCAAATTGATTGAAAACCAAAACTAAAATCAATTTAACAAGTTTGACTGGTTTTTAAACCAGTTTGAATTATTTAAACACATTTACCTTTTAAAAACAACCAATTTGGATTATCTACAACCAGCTTAACCAATTTTCAATTTATTATTACACCCATAAATCCAAGAGATTTTAAAGATTCTAGGAAGAAAGGAATATGAAACGTTCAAGAATTGTCACAAAAATCAAAAGTTCCCCAATAATTGTCAAACATATACTAAAAAAATTCAATAATGTTGATAAGGAAAAATGCAATGTGTGAATCAATCTTAAGAGTTGAGATTCAGCACAATATACATTAAAACCAAAATAGAATTTGACATTTAGTACCTAAACTTCTAATCAATTTTATATAAAACGTTCACTATCTCCCATGACAAGTCATATACACTTACTGATGACATTATTACTGCCACTGAGCTGCAACTAAAAAGCAAAACCAAAAAAATTACGTGTAACTTACCTCAAGCATCTTGACTCCATCTTCAAATTTCAACCGTAAAGTTTTTGGCAGGTACTATTTGTACAAATAAAATGTCAATACTTTGACGCAAAAGAAGAAATTGCATAGCAATATAGGTATTTATGCATTGCATACCTTCAATGGTTCAAATGGGTACTGCCTACCAACAGCCTCAAATTCCTTCTGGCACCTCTCATTCAAACTATTGAACAATGTGACAAATAATCGATCCACAATATCCATAACCTGCACAAAAAGGTAAAACCATAAAACGCCGCTGATAAAGATGCTCAATGTGACTAATATTAAAAGTTAACTCTACCTCAAAATAGTGTTCTTTAATCTCCATTTCAAAATCAAGTCCTACAAACTCACAGAGATGTCTGTGAGTGAATGAGTCCTCCGCCCTAAAAACAGGACCAACCACAAACACACGTCCAAATCTAGCACAAATTGCCATTTGCTTGTGAAGCTGAGGTGATTGTGCCAAGCATGCAGGTTTTCTTTTGTAGTCCAGCCTAAATACAGATGCACCACGCTCACTTGAGCCTGCAATTAGCTTTGGGGTGTGAATGCCAACAAAGCCTTCTTGATGCAAGAATTGCCTGAATATCTGCACATTAATGAAAACGATTTGAGGATCAGGATTCAGGATAATCCAAGTTAACTACGTAATAAAGCTTGATAAAATAAGAGATGGCAAAGAGAAATAAAAAAATGTAACACAATGGGAAATCGCATGGAAAAGTAATTATGACAGTTCAAGTTGGAATCAGGTAGAAAGCTACCTTCTAAGTGTTTTTATAAGGCGTGTCACAACTAGGAGCCAATATGCCCAATATTTAGTGGTGCTCAAATATATAAATTTTCCAAAATAAACATGGATGAGAACTTTAATCTATTTCATCAAAAGAGTGGCATTCAATAAACATGGATGTAAATTCAGGCTTTCACAATCAAGGGGTTAGTAGACTGATTAAGTGTTGGGCTCGGAAAAAGATGAACGAAGTTTGAATCCCATTGCCAGTTGTTTCATAATATCCAGCAGTTTTTCAGGAGGCTACATGAAGAAGGATGCAATAAAAAGTTTAAGGGGGCCAGGCTACATCCCTACAATTCCAAATTAAAAAATAAACAAATCTTCTCTTACTGATGTTAGTTATAAAAGCCCCCAAAACAAAAAGACCAATAGTTATGAAGCAACTCTTCCAAGATGTTCCATGATCAATAGACTCCCAGGACCAGGAAATAGGAATTTCAATGATACAGTTTCAAAGCAATTCTCCAATACCCTTTTTACAAATCATTTGACATAAATCAAGGTTTAAAAATATGAAACGCGATACAATACGAATCCCATACTATACGCCGAGGCAAGCACCTCAATACAATTAAGGCAGGCACCTCACCATCATAGATGAATAAATCACTAACAAAATTTCAATAAATTAATACTAAAAGAAACATTATAGATTAATCACTACCGCTATAAATTAAACACAGAATTTAAATTAATCAAATGATAAATACCACAAATTTAAATCAATGACATCGAGAAACGATAGACGATGCCATTAATGAGAGACGGCAAACGAGAAAGAGACAATAGATGACCACAACAAAGACGCTAGAGCAGACAAGAGAGAGACGACGATTGACAACGAAACAAAGGATCAACAATCGAGCAAATGAAGTGGCGAGAGAGACTTCAACAACTGCAGAAAGGAGGAAGATCAACGATCGACAACGACTTTGACCACGGAGAGAGGAGAAAGATCAACAATCTACGTCGCTACTACTTCAACTTCAACAATCAATGTTGTTGTTGCTTCTTTTTCGATGACCAATGACTATCGACGATCAATGACAAAAGAGGAGGTGTCAACGACGGAGGAGGTGGCAGCTTAGACATTGGGAGAGGAGGCAGATCAACATTCAGAGAGGACGTTTTGGGACAGGGTAGCCCTATTTTTTAAAACCTGTTTAAAAAGGTTTGTGTTAATGTTGACACATCATCCAATAAGACAGCAGAACGGGCTGCCTCGAAGGCTATGAGACGCCCATTCTGGTGCAAGTTACCTCCGAGGCCCATATTTTCAAACCATGACATAAACATCATGCATAACCCCTCTTTAGTTTAATTGTTTCCTCTTATGATTCCCAAAACAGCCAAATGACCAAACCTCCCCCAGAACCTTTCTACACACCAGAGAAACATATTTGACCTCTCTACACACTAGAGGAACATATTTGACCTTTCTACACACCATTCAAAACTTATATTGATAATTTGACAGACAAAACATAGAATAGAAATTTTACATAAAGCAAACATACATTTTCAACTTTACATTGAACATGAAAGATGGCCTGATTAGCTGGTGTTTGCAGGTCAAGAACCCGGTAGTTCAATCGTGTGTCTTGATTCACACGAACAAGCTTTTCTCCAGCCTAGGCATCCAAAAAATCAAAATCAGCAGTAATGACAAACAACACTCAAACGATCAATTCTTCCATGCATATTAATAACAATTGATATCAGAACTTAACAGCTAGGTAAAGTGATGCAGACTGCAGCCTTAAAGAAACACAGTTTACCTGCAAAGCCTTTTCAATTTCAAGTTCACTTCGAGCAGCATCCTCAATGTTGATGGGCAGATTTGGCACAGCCCTGCTGACACAAAATAATTTCCTCACTTGAACTTCCACCTGAATGAATGAAATAATTAAAATCAAAAACTAATGTAATCTTTTGGGGAGAAACTTAAAATCAAAGACATATTTACTATATTAGAAACGAAAATCAAATCAAATTTCTAGTGCTCCTCTAAGAGCGAAAATCAAATTTATACGCCATAATTATTTAAACAAAAATCACCAATATATATTATGTAATTGGTGATTACCATGACAATAGACAACCCACCAAGCGTGAACAGAAACGAAATCAATTTCCTGACAAAAATCAAATTCTAAATCTATGTAACAAGAAAAAAACCATTAAAAAATATTTTTAAGTGAAGTTACAAGATCTCAGGGACAAATAATATTAAAAAAGTGAAACCAAATCCATATAGCTATATAGCAAGAAAACAACCTGCTGGGTAGCACCCTTAATAGCAACAGTGGGGACCGAGACGAGCCCTTCGATGTCGATAAGCGACTCTCGGCTGACCGAGGTCGCATACTTCACCATCTGATGGGTGACAAGGCCCTCTGCCACCGTCAGCACGCACTGCACGGTGAACGAACTCTCCCGCACAACTACGAACGCTATGTTCTTGCCAACGGCACGCAACGTCTGCGCGCGGCCGCGGATAAGCACCGCCTGGCCCTCAAGCTCCGCCGCGAGGGCTCCGACCTGCGTCCAGCGTCGGCCGGTGACGGCCTTCGACTGGAGCTCCTCGAACGGAACGTCGCCGTAGTTGGCGGCGAGAGGGTCGGCAGCGTCGAGTGAAAGGTTGGCGGCGGCTATGGTGGCGGCGGTGGCGGCCGAGGACTCATGCTGGTGCCGGGACTTCTCTATCTTTTTGGCCACCTTATTGGCCGCCTTTTTGCTAGTGATCTGTTGTTCTTCTTCGAGGTTTGGGTTTTCCGTCGTTGGCAGCCAGGTGTCCGGGTGTGTTTTTTGTTTCCTTCCCAGACGTCAAAGTCGTTTTAATGATAAAAAAAATTAAAATAAATAAATTTCAGGGGTGCAACTCCCTGAATCCTTGATAAACAAGTAACGCTGCCCACCCACCGCTTCCTCGCCTCCGACGACCTCAGAAGCAGCTATTACTTTTTATTTTTTATTTTCTAAATACCCTTTATAAAATATATTAAACTAAACTAAAAAACAATAATTTAAATTTCTTTGAATAAAAATATCAAACTAAACCAAATCAAATCCATCCGTCTAAAATTTTAATTTTAATAATATGAGAGCAGTTATATCAACCAAAACAAACAAACTAAGGTAAGAGGAGGCGTTTAGTAAGTGCTCGAAACAATTTATCTCAAGGCTGAATTGAACACGTTAGGATATTATTTATTCAATTATTTCAATAGGGAACCAACGCAGAGCACCGTGAGACCTAGCGAAGGATTGAGGATTACTTTTTCATGTTTGCTGCTGCTCATTGACCGGCTCGCCTGTTAATTTATTTTTAGTTTAATAATAACTTTACTCATTCCCTTATATTTACATGTAAAAATGTATATGAAGCAAATAAAATATTTTCATACTACCCCTCAAATTTTATCTATTGAAATTATTTTATAGTATACTTTATTACTCAATTTATATTATGATATGATAAGAATAATCACAATAAAATAGTTAAATATTCTAATAAATTTATCTGCATAAAATAAAATTAGCTAAAATTAGACTTTATTAAATATCAAATCTCAAGACACCACCTAGCCAAATTTAACTAGTTGGTGTCTCCAAGTTTAAAATTTTAACAAAATTTATAGTTAAGACATATTTTAAATCAAGTTTGAAGTCAATATTATTTCATGTAGATAAAATTGTTGAAAATTTTATCTATTCCATTGTAAATGCACTAAAGGAGATATATTTAGTTTTTAGTTTAAAATATTCATGTAGAAATATTTATCTATTCTGTTAATTTATTTTTAGTTTAATAATAACTTTACTCATTCCCTTGGATTTATATATAAAAATGTATATGAAGCAAATAAAAATATTCTCATACTACCCCTCAAATTTTATCTATTGAAATTATTTTATAGTATACTTCATTACTCGATTTATATGATGATATGTTAAGAGTGCTTACAGTAAAATAGTTAAATATTTTAATAAATTTATCTGCATAAAATAAAATTAGCTATAAATTCGATTCAAAATCTATGTATTCGCTGAAAACTTTATTAAATATCAAATTTTGAAACACCACCTAGCCAAATTTAGTTAGTTGGTGTCTCCAAGTTTAAAATTTTAACAAATTTTATAGTTAAAGATAGATTTTAAATCAAGTTTGAGGTCAATATTATTTCATGTAAATAAAATTATTGAAATATTTATCTATTCTATTGTGAATGCACTAAAGGAGATATATTTAACTTTTTTACAACAAATAAAAGTAACTTCATTTTTATACACTTAGATTTCTGTTTATGTTTTTTTTTCTAATGTTTTTGGCTATTAAAAACAGGAGGGTTGAGATATAGGAAGAATTTTATTTGTTTTTGGCACAAATTGACCAAAATCTTAGCATGGCGTCGTTTCCTCTATCCCCTAGGCATTATTATTATAAGAGACGACCCATTTTCAGAACCCACTGACAGGTAGGGCCGGCCCAAGAGGGAGGCTCAATAGGCGGACATCCGGCCCAGTGATAGTTAGGGGCTATGTTTTTTTTCTGGATCCAGCGCACCCGTAGCCTCCACAGTCCACGCTCACGCATCCACCCTCCCGCTCCCCCACACACACTCCCGTCCCGCTGCAAGCCTGCATAGCGCACGCAGTGCGGCAGTGACGCAGACCACGCGTCGACGAGGGACAAGTTATCTTCATGAATCTTATAGTTGGGATTAATTTAGTTTTAATGGCAGAAAAGGTGGAAGAGAGAAGGAAGAATTGACTTTAAAAAAGGAAAGTTTGTCCTCCACGAGGGACATCTTTCTTCCACTGGTTTTGGAGAACATCTTTTCTCCATCACTTGGGGGATTAATCAGGAGAGATTAAAGTGAAGATTTAGAGAAGAGGACCGTGATTCAAGGTGTGATAGTGAAGACACCTGGTATGAATATTTGCATTCTGTTGGTTTTAACTCAAGAATAGGATGATATGATTTCAGTGAACTAGAAATTTTCACTCTTATTATACCTGTGAATAAATGGATATAAGCTACTAGATTAGCAAATGTTCAATTCATCCATAACTAGCATCACATAAAACACAATCCCAAAAAGAAACTACAAATCTATATAATCTTAAACAAATTAAATACAGAAACTGTACTTACTACTTAGATGATTTTTTTTATATTAAAATTTTAATTTTTTTCATAAATTATAAAAGAAAAATACACATAACCTTATCCTCACCCTCACATGCAAAAGAATAAGTTCTGCCAAATAGCATGATGTCAGTTTCATAGAAGCGTTACAAGTTTAATTTTTATCATAAAGTATCAAATCATTACCCCATCTGTCAACTCTTCCACCGCAGCAACAGTTTCGAAAAAGCTAGGACCAATGATGAATTTTGATGTCAACATGTCTCGACGGTGATCTTTGAATTAGTTTGCTTGGGATTTTAAGTCAAACCTTCTTCTTAGAAGATGAATTGTTATTTTTGTTTACTAATTGAAGATATTTTTAAAAATATAAATGCTATAGCTCTCACATTAAAAATTTAAAGCTAAATGCTTTGAAGTCATGCAAGTTGTGCCTAATCATTTACAAAATAAGAGAATGAAAAAGTATAGCAGTAACCCTTTAAACTATTTTTTAAAAAGTTGGATACGAGACATTTCGAAATTATATGCCCATTAAACTAACCAAATAAAAATAGGAAGCAAAAGAATAGAAAGGTCAATAGCAAGCAACGACAGCAACATAATTTTTATTATTTTTTAAAGCAAAAGCAAAAGCAAACAAACTGCAAGAAGCCTAAAACCACAATATAAATTGAACTCTAATACTTTTCAGAAAGATGGAACAATAGGATTGAGAACGACACAAACAAAATCTAACCTCTCTTCCTCTACGACAAAAACAAACCTCTCTAATGCTAACCTCTCTTCTTCTCATTTTACAAACAAAACACTTTATTTTATTTTGATAACTCTTTGGAACTGATAGTAAAAACGTTCAAGGCCCAAAAGACGTATTATTCTCTGACAAAAACGTCAAAGGAATTATTATTCCTATGGATTTTACATGCCTCAAATGTAAATGCATCACATGAAGATCATTGTTCATGATTTTTCTTCGTCACTCAATTGAAACAAAGCAGTAGAATTTCGGATCATTAAAACCACAATCCATACAACAAATTACAACGCACCGTCCTAGAGAACAATAAAGTTGAGGCAACTACTATCAAAACACAAAATATGTCCTGGCCAACACATGGACAAATTCAACGTAATTTCTGGGCATGGGAAGAAGACCGTTAACAGCAGCAGGAACTTTTTGATTCCCAAGCATCTGCTCACAGTAGACAAATTCAAATAAACACTCAGAATAATGTCATCCGCTACATGGGGCCACAATAAAAATACTGACTGGAAATATCATCCAACAGGAACCTTTGAAATCTTGCATCGCCAGCAACCGTGGTTGTGAAATCATAGGTACCTCAGCCCCTTCCTCCCTGCACATGCTATGGAGAAATACCCCATCCTCATGGCTCGAAGAAATGGCAATGATCCGGCAGAATGCTCAAGCCTACGCAAAAGTAAACTGCGCCTGGACATATCCTGTCCATGCCACAAGACAGGGATTTTGGCAAAGAATCCCCTCATTGCCCAATCTTTATTTTTGCAATCCAGGGCCTAGACAATCCAATACACCCAATTAATTAGCAAAAACTAAGTAAATATTTTTTGAATGGAAAATACAATTTTTTGAGTGATCTCGGAAGTGAGCCTTATAGGCAGCATTTGTGGATTCTAATACCTTAAAATCTTTGCTTCCTTTGACTAGTTTTATCAAGGCAGAGTTTCCCTTTTGATATTTTGGAGTAGCCCTCTTGTCCCAACTCAATGTTTTCCTTTATGCTCCTTTGCTGGACAAGCTTAGCATGCTTACTCAGTGATGGAAAGAAAAGACTTTGGCCTATGCAGGAAGATTGGGGATTGTCCGAGCAGTTTTGCAAGAAATGGATTGTTTTTGGCTTTGGCATTTTTCCAATGCCAACACCAGATAGGATTACTGCCATATGTCCAAAATTTCTACGGGGGAAATCTCCATTAGGTAAAAGCCAGCCCCTTGTTGCTTGGTCAGTGGTTTGCTACCCTAAATGAGGAGGGCTTTGACTTCATTGCCTTCAATCTTGGAACAAAGTTCTCATCTCTCATGTGATTGGGACTTTCACTCCCAAAAAGACTCGTTATGTTATGACTCAAGTCGGTGTCCCGCTATTATTTCAAGGGAGGGACAATATGGGAGTATTTGACATCATCATTAGACTATGCTTTGATTAAAAGACTCTTCTTAATTACATGATTAGCAGTGAAAGAGGTCTAACACTAGCCCAACATAAATTGGGATCCTAGGTCCAAACTAACAAGTTAGTTGTAGGCAGATGGCCTATGATTATATTTGTCCACATCAACGAGCATTCAGATGGCACAAAGTGATCTGGCACAAAGCCATTCCTCCAAAGGGGATCTTTGCAGGATTTGCCAAGTAGAGACAAAATCACACCAGCACATATTCTTTGCATGCCAAGTTGATCAAACTGTTTAGACAGATATTATGGCATGGCATCCTTTTTCCTGGCATACCAACTCTCACGGAAAACTAAGAATCTTTGCAAGGATCGACATCTCTTTTGGGTATTCCCAAATTAACAAGATGTCTTGCTCTCGTCACAACTGTTTATCTCATCTGGACATAGCATAATGCTTTACTATTTGATAATGCCCCCTTTGTATCGAGCAAGATGGTCAACAAGATTAGGTTCTTTGTCCTCCGCCATCCTTATTTAATCCACCTATACTTGTATTGCTTTCCAGGGTATGCTTGGTCATAATTGACTCATAGCATGCCTGTACTCTCTAGGGAATGCCCCGTGTATTTGTACATATTTTTTTGGTAATATAAATTACATTGCTCTCAAGTTGTCAAATAAAATTGGATACTTTATTTAACACTAATCACAAAAAACATTCAAACCTTATCTCATTCTATAATAACACATTGCTTTTCCTTTATTAAATATGGTAACAAATGCAATTCCTTTTATTAAATATTCAAACATGCTAAAAGTTTAATATCTTTCCCACCTTCACATCAGTATTCTCCTATTTTAAGCTAGAATTATGAATCACACTAAATCATGAGCTCTCTCTTCCATAGGTATGGATTACTAGCTGTACTATCAAAAGAACAAAGGTTGCTAAAATATATAAACATAACAAAAGGAGATGCTATGATGAGGATTTTATTTTCACCCCAAGTACAGTATCGCTCACCATTGCACGTTCAGGCATCTCCCAATAAAAAATAACAGCTTCTTTTTCATCTGCTGTCAACAATCCCACATGCATACCAACCCTCCTTACATTAACTTTTAACAACTAAGCTTTTTAAAACTCTGGTTGAGATTTTGTGGAATAAGATGCAGTCAACATTCCAAAACGAAAACTTTGCCTCCAACTTATCCCATACTAAGTTGGAAAAACAATGCACACATACTAAAAGAATTATACCTTTACTGCAACACTTTCCCATCGTGATCCACCGTTTGAGGAAATACCCTCTGCCGAGATTCTAAGCTTGCTCTCTAGATAAAACAAAGCCAACAATTAGTCTTTTGAATTAATAATTTTTTGCTTTCTAGTTGCTCTTGCATCCCCTAGATGTGAGATTCCCTTATTGGTGAAGCAAAAGCAAGTTAAGGAACAAAGCATAAAACAATTAAACAATCACCTAGTACGTATAACGCCAACTTAATGCTTCCATCCTCGCTTCATAACATAATCATTCATAACAAACACATAAATAAATGGTGGAATAAATAATGTACCAAAGGGCAATAAAATATCAGTAAAGCTAAATTTGGTACAAAAACAAAATGAGATATCAAACCAGTCTATATCACTAAGATTAGTGTCTTCATATGACAAAACAAATCCACTTCTCACCAACAAACTCCTGACACAATTGGCCAGATCCTCTTTTTCAGTCTGCAAGGACAAATAAGTAGAAGTAATTTCATGTTACTTTAGCAGATTTAATTGATTGAAATCATTAAAGAACAATCATCAATCAGCACAAATCAATAGTTAATAAAATTAAATTTTTACTACAGAAAACTGAAAATGCAATATAGCAGCTATTACTTACACTAGGTGCATGACTGTGTACAGAATGCACATATGTTCCAATTGCATCACCGGCTCTCTCAAAAATTTCCAGCACCGACAATGTATTCTGCAAATTTGTAATTCTATTTTTACATGCCCGAAGTAACTTGGAAGTCCTCCGCAACTTCATCTCCTCAAAAATCAAGTGTTCAATCTCCCCCTCGATGCGTTTGCGAATCAATAGCCTTCCGCTGACATTGTCAATAAGCTTTTCCCGTGCTACCATCAGCAGCGCAACTACTTCAAAAAGTTTTCCATCCATGCAATAGCCATTAAATACTTCAACGACATCCGTGGTGCTCGAGGCAAGTAATTTACAAATCTCCAAAGGCGCTTTCTGTTGCAATTGAGAGTCAGGTGTTATTCAGATTCCTCGAAAGCAAGAGAAACATAGGAAAATTACAGTCAAAAATAATATCAAGTTGTGTCTCACCATTTGTGGCAAGCAAAATATAATAATCAACTTGAAGATGGATTTTTTTGGAGTCCAGGTTAATAGGTAGCGGTGAAGCCTTTTCCGTGCAAATAACAACACAATCAAACAAGAACATTAACATCAATGATGTATATGTAATGATATACAGAACATATATATAAAAGGAAAATATTATATGGCAGGTGTACACAACCTAAAATTTTCAATGGCCACACTAAGGGGCAGCAAGCCTCCCCTTGTATATGGTTTGACCTCTGTGGTTCTGACATCAGCCTGTGCTCCATGGCGAAGTAACAAGTCCACCAAGTCATAGGAGAGTGCCGAAGCAGCATCATGTAACGGATATCGCCCGAGTAAGCAGGGATGGTTAGGATCCAAGGTTAAACCAGTCTCCCCTTCAAGCAAAGCAGTGGCACAATTTACGGCACGGTGTATAAATATGAAGGAAACGATGTCCTTTGGGCAGTAAGTAGGTTTCTGAGCATCCTTTTCCACAGCTTCCAAAGATCCATATCCATTTTGTTGACATGGGAATTTCTCCATCATACAAGGAACAAAACTTTGCATGTCATCACCACGAATAATATCTTTAAGCGAATCTGGCAAGTCAAACAGATTTTCATCCTAAAAAAAAAAAACACATTAACAGTTGGCATTGATGGAACAAAGGCAGTATTAGGAAAACCAGATGCTAGCAACTGGATCAAATAAATCAAATCAGGGAAAAAAGCAAGACAGGAAAATAAGACAGGATCCATGGACCTGAAATGGAAACACTGCCCATGAAATGCCAGTATGAAGGTGTTTGTGGAATTTCATATCTGTTTACAGCTTTCTGTTTTTTTTTTCAGGAAAGCATGCTTCTTCGGGATTAAAAGTTCAGTGTTATATGATGTACATAGCCTATACTTGGCAAAACATGATTTCTCAGGTGACCCGACGTTTTGATGTGAAGGAATTGAATACCTCATGGACGGTCATTCTGTCGCCAAGTTCTGGTCTCGGAGATTTTTCTTCCCTGCAAGGAATGTGGGTAAGACAAAAATATGAGGCTGAGGCATTTAGGAAGCTAAAAAGGGAATGGGAGGACAAAAGTATTATGTTATTCATCTTTAATTTGCTGTAAATGCAGCTTCTCTTCTATCTATGCTATTGCCTATGGGGAACAAGGGAGGCGCCTCCTGGTTAACTGTCGTGAAGAGGGCATTTAGATCTCCCACTAAAGATAAAAATCAAGAAGACGATGAGGAAAAGGCTGGGATTCTTGTTTATTAGCTTTCGCAGATCTCATTCTCTCTCTCTCGGGTTGCAAAAGATGCATGTCTAATTCTATGCAATTGTGGCTTGCATTTTCTACGATAAAGAAATTCAAGGGTTGATACAATTACGAAATTTGAATCTAGTAAAGAAATTCAGGGATTAAGAAATTTGAGTTCACAAACTTAAAATCATGATTTTAAAATGAGTAAGGTTGGATGGAAAAAACACGCGCACCGAAGTTGATGGAGCCAAGAGAACACAAAAAACACGCGCACCGAAGTTGATGGAGGAAGTTCAGGAAATGGCTCAGCAGTACGGCCACCTCCGCCGTCAACCCTTGTGGGGCAAGATCGAAAGATTTGGTGGCGATAGTAACGTCAATGGCCTTGGAGCGGCAGTGGTCATTGAGTATGATGTCGACGATACAAAACTTTCCGCCAATGTTGATGGAGGAAGTGGGGCGATCGAAACAGTGGGAGGCGGGATCAGAGGGGGTTAACGCAGCAGGAAGCAGCGGAGTTTGAGAGAGGGTTAATGCGGTGGGAAGCAGCGTAGTGGAGAGGAGGCTAACACAGCGTTGAAGGAGGATGAGGCAGGGCGGCCAATTCTACGATACGAAGAAATGGTATTTTAGTCATTTTAGGAGTCGAGTATCCCTCCCCTTTCATTTTATTTTTTTCCCAAAGCAAAAATGCCGTCACCATAAGCTTACGGCACACAGGCGATCTTAAACCTAGACCAAAAATTGGCAAGGAGAAGCTCATTTGTCGCCTCCAAATTGAGCGCGGCAGCTTCTGAGGTAGGTGAGTCTTGAGATTCTCTTCTTCATGTAGTTGTTTGTCTCTGAGGCATACAACTTAATTTCCTTTTTCTTCTTCTATTTTGATTCAGGCGAACTGGTACGCTCTTTAGTTGAGCAAATCCGGTGACACTATAGATGGGCAAGTTCCTATAATACTTGTCCTCATTGAGTTGCATTGATTTCACTTTGCTTCTATGGCTTCTATTAATATTGTTTTTCTTGTGTTATGGTAACAGATCTGGTTTGTGGTCTTTGCCATAAATGGAGAGACTATGCTGAAATCTATATTTTTATTTCTGAGGTTGTGCCTTTTAAATTTCTAAGGAAATTACTTCTTTAGATCATTGTGTTTTTTGTTAAAAGCTACGTCACAGTTGAAGTCACTATATGGTTTGTGTTGATAGTTTGTTTTTGCCTACTGTATTCTATCTGATAATTCAACTATTTTCAAATGCTACATTTTGTGAATAAATTTATTAAATTTATTTGATTTGATCCATGATTGTGTAGTGCAATGGCATTTTTAAATAGATCAAGAAGCATTATTTTAAGTAGACAGGCTCTATTGCCATTCATTTTGAATGCACTCCGTCACATGTCAGGCTCGAGACTGTTGGTTGCAGGTAATGTACAGGGCCAATGATAGTATGATACTAGTTAAATGGCTAATACCCCGCATTTTGGTCATACACTATTGTGATCTATTTATCCAGGTCTTGCGGGACACGTTAATGACTCGAAACTAGAAGAGGCTTTTTCTAGATTTGGTGATATTGCTGACGGTGAGTTTTAGCTGTCACACTCTTGAACATTGCTTATTGTTTAGTACTTGCATTTACATGATTCTTATTGTCCGTTCTTTTTCCTTTGTTGTATGTTTGCAACATTTAAGTTAACGCAAGCTATAGGCTTAAGACTCCTAATTGGCCTAAGGCCTGCTGGGTGTCATTACAAGTATATTTTGAGCTTTTATGCTGCATACTATATGCTTTGTGTTATAGTCAGCCTTATATCAATTGACACTGTCAAAGTGTTTTTCAAGTGTATGGGGTCTTGATATTTGTCAAGTGTCAGCCTTATATTTGTGTTATAGTCAGCCTTCACATGTATATTTGTGTTTTGTTGCTGACTTAAGTGTTTTGCAAATGAATGAGGTCTCATATTTTTCTTTTATTTGTATCTGTTCATCATTGATTTTCTTATCAACAATTTCGCTTTTGTAAATCCACTATCGTGCTTGTTTCAAGTATCTTAATTTGATGCCTCCAGATGTTTTGGATATATAATTTTGTTTTGTTGCCGAGTGACTTGCAACATCCCCCTCACAAAGAATCTTCTTTAATGTTTATAGTATGTTTTGAATGGATAATCTAAGATTTGTGTGTTTTTTTGGGTTACAGCAGTTGTTATACTTGACAAGGACACGGGGAGAAGTCAAGGAATTGGGATTGTGAGGTTCAACAATGATGTCTCCGCAAGTTCTGCGATGTCAAGCATGGATGGCCAGGTCTTTATTTGATTATGTTACTGAATTTCTTTACCTATGCTTTTCTTGATAAACCTAGTGTTTCTCAATTTTCAGGTCCTTGAAAGGGAGATAATTCGCGTTCGATATGCTAATGGATCTCGTGTTTCTGAATTTGAAAATTACGAACCAGATGAGAAGAAAACACCTTACTTGACGAAACGTCCACTTCTAGAAGATTGAGTGGTTACTTATGGATTATTTGCATGGGAGGGGATTTATGACTTTATTGCTTAAATGGATTCCATATGAAGACAAGCGTGAGATTTTAACTATTATTTTCGTGAACATAAAATTGTATGTCATTGTTTTCTTTAAAGCATTGGTTGCGAAATCTCAATTTCTCTCCCCATTGTGTATTGTTTTGAGTGAGGTTATGTTTATTTCATCTGTATTTGTTTTCAAAATATCATAGTTTATTTCTTTTAAAAAAAATATAAAACTGAAATTTGAGATTTGGCCTCTAACTGAAGTTCATTTTTGCACCATTTGCTTTCGTACTTCGGTTCAGTTTGAGATTTGGCCTCTATTTCTCGAACTTAAGCTCATTCCTACTCTATTACGTTTGAGATTTAGAGCTTGACTTGATTTTATTTGCCCACTCATCCTTTTCCTTCCAAAAATCGTGTGACGTAATGTCTTTATTATTTGGGCACTATAGTCGAAAATGTTTTTTAATGCCCGTCGGTTACATGTGCTAACAAAAAAAATAATCACACGTCGTCTCATTTTGTGCGCAGGTCACCAATCCCCTAGAGAAAGGATAGAATCTTTCAATAAAAATGTTGGACCCATGATGGAGCATAGGGGTGTGAGAACAGACCTATCTGTCACAAAGTACTTTTAATAAACTAGAAATTAATTGATTTGGTCTGGTCCACGTATCCGTATTTATTTATCTAATCACATTATTTGCTTAGATTTAATTAATAACAATACCATTAGCTATAATTATAAGTGTAAATTACGATAATATACACCAAATAGTATATATATATATATGTGTGTATATATATACTTATCATACCAAATAATTTTTTAATTAAATAATATTATATTGGATCATTTTGTCTTCAATTAACTTATTAACAAATTCATAACTAGCTTTAAATTTAATTAATGTCCATCAACAAATTATAATTTCATTCATAATATGAGTCATGCATAGTAAGAGTGAATTTTAACTTTTGATAGTAAATATTTTATATTTGGGTTAAAAATAATAAATCATACAAATGATATTATTAGTTGAAATATAATATTTTTCTCGATCAAAAAATATTCCATTTGATCATTTAGTCTTAAATCTATCCATTAATAATTTCAAGCCCAATTTTAAATATAATTAATGTCTATCCACCAACAATTTCATTCGTGACATAAATCATGAATGATAAGAAAGAGTTTTGATTTTTGATGGTAGGTATTTTATATTTGGATTAAAAATAATAAATCATATAAATAATATTATTAATTCAAATAATAATGCATTTCTTGATCAGAGAATATTTTATTAGATCATTTAGTTTTCATTCAATCAATTAATAAATTAAGAATTAAATTTGAATTTAATTATTATGGTGAGAATAATTTTTTATTTTTAATAGTATGTATTTAATATTTAAGTTAAAAGTAATAATAAATTTTATAAATAATATTATTAGTTTAAATATCAATATATTAATTAATATTTCAACCTATTAATTAATTTAAAATCAATTTTGAATATCCAGATCGCCAAAATGGGTCTTGAATGACTAGTATAGTAGTATGCTAATTTGTTTTCCCGAAATCACTCAAAAAATTATATATTATATTCAAAAAGTATTTACTTAGAACAATTCCAACACACCTTCTATTAAAAATTTTAAATCTTTCCACAGACTTTTTGAATTTGCTCTGAAAAATGACACAACTCTTAAAGTTTGAAAAGTAATTGTTCATTTTTTACAAATTATTTTATTATTTTATTAAAAAATTTCTCTCATCCTCTCCATGCTCTTTTCCATCTGTATCTCTACGGCGAACCATTCTTTCCTAAATCGACATCTTGGACTCTCTGCGCTCAACGCCGCCGCGGCTGCCCCTAATCTCCGTCCGATCGAACAGAGGTGTTATATCCGGCAACAAATCAATGACCGGTCCCTGATCTCGCGAAGGAGGTCGACGTGGAAGCCCTGATCACCATCCCGGTGGACTCGATCCGGTCGGAGCACCGGCAGCTCGTTGATGCCGAGTACGCGTTCCTGGTCGAAGGAGGCGACCGCCGTGGTGATTGTGGGAGCAGGGCTGGCGGGGCTGGTGACGGCCAGTTGGAGTCGCGTTGAAAGGTAGAGCCCGGCCCGGCAGATGCGTGAAGACGGGGGAGATAGGAAAATAAAAAACGATTTATTTTAATAAAATACAAATAACTTAAAGATGAATGTTAAAGTATAAGTTGAAAAAAAGACTCTCTCTACGTTTAAAATATTATTCAAAGAAAATATATATAGAGAAGAAAATATAAATAGCATTAAAAATGGTATTTCTATTCAAAAATTGTAAAATTTTGAGTTAATTTCTGAATTGTTTAAAATTATATTTTCTATTCAAAAAATATTTACTTAGTTTTTGCTAATTAATTGGGTGTATTGGATTGTCTAGCGGTTGATTTTTGAAATAAATTTCAATAAAATCCAAAATACTATACGAATATTCAATCTAACGGTTGATTTTTAAAACAAATTTTAATAAAATCCAAAATAAGTAAGATCACTACGATAATGAGCTAACCCTGTTCACCAGCGAACCCAAATCCCAAATGAGGGCATTTAGAGCAAAGGTCCTTTTTCTCCATCTTTATTTTGCAGAATATACAATAGATATTTAGAGATATTTACAAAATCCCACACATCAGCTCCTACATTTTTATTCCTATAAAATAAAAAAATATTTTTAAAATAATTATTTATTATTTTTATCTCTCCATTACTTCCTATTATGCTTTGAATTCATAAATAACCATCATAATTAATATGCAATGGGTATTTTTTAAAATGGAGATATGATTTGCATATAAATAGTAAATCTCTAAATATTGAGATTCACTCTAGTAATTATATTTTTAAACTTTAAATTTTAGAATTTGAAGGACATGTTGAATAGTTTTTAGTCAAAATTTTAATTTTTTGTTTAAAATTTAAAGAAAAATATATATTTAGAGGAAGAAAAAAAAGTAAGAAGCAAAACCAAGCAACCCTGGCGTGCCGTGACGGGAAAAACTAACAACACGTGTTTTCATATAATTGGTCACTTCTGCCGACTTTTCAACCAGAAGTCAGTAACACCACCTACAAATAGAACCACCCCCCAGGAAACCCTAAATTCATTCGTGACGACCCTCCCTCCTCCCCTGAATCAAGCAAGCAAGGTATGTTGATTTTCATTCCCCCTCCTTTTTGTTTGCTTCTACCTTCAATTTGCTCTCGATTTTGATGCTTTGTCAATCGGCTCTATCGGATCTGTCGTCTTTGCCTCCTATTTGATTTCAATTGCTTTGATTTTTTTTATCGTATCGTATGCTTTGTTTGTTATAAGATCTGATCTTTCTCGCCTTTTTTGTTGATCAATTTACACGTTCTTCTTTGGATTCAGGACTTATGATTGATTGGGTTTAGATTTATTGCTCCTTTCTTTCTTCGATTCGGATCTTTTGCCCTAAATTATCAATTTTGTCCTGTATTTATATGTTTTTAGCTAGATCTAGTATATTTTTTCCCCGAAGATTCGTCAATTGATTTCAAGATCCATACATGAACGTGGAGCATTTTATTATCCTCATAAAAAAATCCTGTCTTTGGATATTGTGTTTTTAGCGTTTATTTATTCGATTCGGATATTATGAATTTAAGTTTTCAAAAATTGTTTCCAATTTACATGTAGTAGTATTCCTACCATGATCACCATTGGAATCTGTGTTTTAGTTGTGTGTATAGATCGATATTGCAATGTAATGTATCTAGTGCAAAAAGGATCGTAAAGAATGTGATTCAATTCATTTATTTATCATCACGTTTATTCAAATGGTTGTTTCTCGGTTCATATGATTGATATAATATGCTTCCATTGCTATTCGTTCGTATCTGTTGATTTAATATACGGTAGGTTTGTTTGGATAAGATGTTATACTCTTTGAAAATAGTATTTGAAAGTATTTTTGGAATTTTCAAAGTGTTGCTAATCATTACCTATTTATCATTCTACAATCACCAAAACGTTATTTAGTTAATGATTTTAATGTTTTTAGTTGTTTTTTTTTCGCACTCTAGCACTCGCACACACCGGTACAGGCTGACAGGCGGAAACGGCAATAGCTCCCCTCGCGGCCTCCCAGTCCACTAGGTGATGGTGACGACGCAAGCCCTGACCTTTACATCTATGGAGTCAATGACGGAAAACCCAAATTCTAACTTCGAAGAACAGATCACTGGCAAAAAGGCAGCCAAGAAGGCAGCCAAAAAGATAGAGAAGTCCCGGCGCCAGCCTGAGTCCTCGGCCGCCACTGCTGCCACCATAGCCGCCGCCAACCTTTCACTCGACGCTGCCGACCCTCTCGCCGCCAACTACGGTGACGTTCCGTTCGAGGAGCTCCAGTCGAAGACTGTCACCGCCCGACACTGGACACAGGTTGGAGCCCTCGCGGTGGAGCTTGAGGGCCAGGCAGTGCTTATCCGCGGCTGCGTGCAGACGTTGCGTACCGTTGGCAAGAACATAGCGTTCGTAGTCGTGCGGGAGAGTTCGTTCACCGTGCAGTGCGTGCTGACGGTGGCAGAGGGCCTCGTCAGCCGTCAGATGGTGAAGTATGCGACCTCGGTCAGCCGAGAGTCGCTTATCGACATCGAAGGGCTCGTCTCGATCCCCACTGTTGCCATTAAGGGTGCTACCCAGCAGGTTGTTGTCTTGCTATATAGCTATATGGATTTGGTTTCGCTTTTTTAATATTATTTGTCCCTGAGATCTTGTAACTTCATTTAAAAATATTTTTTAATGGTTTTTTTCTTGTTACATAGATTTAGAATTTGATTTTTGTCAGGAAATTGATTTCGTTTTTGTTCACGCTTGGTGGGTTGTCTATTGTCATGGTAATCACCAATTACATAATATATATTGGTGATTTTTGTTTAAATAATTATGGCGTATAAATTTGATTTTCGCTCTTAGAGGAGCACTAGAAATTTGATTTGATTTTCGTTTCTAATATAGTAAATATGTCTTTGATTTTAAGTTTCTCCCCAAAAGATTACATTAGTTTTTGATTTTAATTATTTCATTCATTCAGGTGGAAGTTCAAGTGAGGAAATTATTTTGTGTCAGCAGGGCTGTGCCAAATCTGCCCATCAACATTGAGGATGCTGCTCGAAGTGAACTTGAAATTGAAAAGGCTTTGCAGGTAAACTGTGTTTCTTTAAGGCTGCAGTCTGCATCACTTTACCTAGCTGTTAAGTTCTGATATCAATTGTTATTAATATGCATGGAAGAATTGATCGTTTGAGTGTTGTTTGTCATTACTGCTGATTTTGATTTTTTGGATGCCTAGGCTGGAGAAAAGCTTGTTCGTGTGAATCAAGACACACGATTGAACTACCGGGTTCTTGACCTGCAAACACCAGCTAATCAGGCCATCTTTCATGTTCAATGTAAAGTTGAAAATGTATGTTTGCTTTATGTAAAATTTCTATTCTATGTTTTGTCTGTCAAATTATCAATATAAGTTTTGAATGGTGTGTAGAAAGGTCAAATATGTTCCTCTAGTGTGTAGAGAGGTCAAATATGTTTCTCTGGTGTGTAGAAAGGTTCTGGGGGAGGTTTGGTCATTTGGCTGTTTTGGGAATCATAAGAGGAAACAATTAAACTAAAGAGGGGTTATGCATGATGTTTATGTCATGGTTTGAAAATATGGGCCTCGGAGGTAACTTGCACCAGAATGGGCGTCTCATAGCCTTCGAGGCAGCCCGTTCTGCTGTCTTATTGGATGATGTGTCAACATTAACACAAACCTTTTTAAACAGGTTTTAAAAAATAGGGCTACCCTGTCCCAAAACTTCCTCTCTCAATGTTGATCTGCCTCCTCTCCCAATGTCGAAGTTGCCACCTCCTCCTTCGTTGACACCTTGATCATTGATAGTCATTGGTCATCGAAAAAGAAGCAACAACAACATTGATTGTTGAAGTTGAAGTAGTAGCGATGTAGATTGTTGATCTTTCTCCTCTCTCCGTGGTCAAAGTCGTTGTCGATCGTTGATTTTCCTCCTTTCTGCAGTTGTTGAAGCCTCTCTCGCCACTTCATTTGCTCGATTGTTGATCCTTTGTTTTGTTGTCAATTGTCGTCTCTCTCTTGTCTGCTCTTGCGTCTTTGTTGTGGTCATCTATTGTCTCTTTCTCGTTTGCCATCTCTCATTAATGGCATCATCTATCGTTTTTTGATGTCATTGATTTAAATTTATGGTATTTATCATTTGATTAATTTAAATTCTGTGATTAATTTGTAGTGGTAGTGATTAATTTAAAATGTTTCTTTTAGTATTAATTTATTGAAGTTTTGTTAGTGATTTATTCATCTATGATGGTGAGGCGCCTGCCTTAATTGTATTGAGGAGCTTGCTACGGCATACAGTATGGGATTCGTATTGTATCGTGTTTCATATTTTTAAACCTTGATTTATGTCAAATGATTTGTAAAAAGGGTATTGGAGAATTGCTTTAAAACTGTATCATTGAAATTCCTATTTCCTGGTCCTGGGAGTCTATTGATCATGGAACATCTTGGAAGAGTTGCTTCATAACTATTGGTCTTTCTGTTTTGGGGGCTTTTATAACTAACATCAACAAGAGAAGATTTGTTTATTTTTTAATTTGGAATTGTAGGGATGTAGCCTGGCCCCCTTAAACTTTTTATTGCATCCTTCTTCTTGTAGCCTCCTGAAAAACTGCTGGATATTATGAAACAACTGGCAATGGGATTCAAACTTCATTCATCTTTTTCCGAGCCCAACACTTAATCAGTCTACTAACCCCTTGATTGTGAAAGCCTGAATTTACATCCATGTTTATTGAATGCCACTCTTTTGATGAAATAGATTAAAGTTCTCATCCATGTTTATTTTGGAAAATTTATATATTTGAGCACCACTAAATATTGGGCATATTGGCTCCTAGTTGTGACACGCCTTATGAAAACACTTAGAAGGTAGCTTTCTACCTGTTTCCAACTTGAACCGTCGTAATTACTTTTCCATGCGATTTCCCATTGTGTTACATTTTTTTATTTCTCTTTGCCATCTCTTATTTTATCAAGCTTTATTACATAGTTAACTTGGATTATCCTGAATCCTGATCCTCAAATCGTTTTCATTAATGTGCAGATATTCACGAAATTCTTGCTGAAAGAAGGCTTTCTTGGCATTCACACCCCAAAGCTAATTGCAGGCTCAAGTGAGGGTGGTGCATCTGTATTTAGGCTGGACTACAAAGGAAAACCTGCATGCTTGGCACAATCACCTCAGCTTCACAAGCAAATGGCTATTTGTGCTGGATTTGGACGTGTGTTTGAGGTTGGTTCTGTTTTTAGGGCGGAGGACTCATTCACTCATAGACATCTCTGTGAGTTTATAGGACTTGATTTTGAAATGGAGATTAAAGAACACTATTTTGAGGTAGAGTTAACTTTTAATATTAGTCACATTGAGCATCTTTATCAGCGGCGTTATATGGTTTTACCTTTTTGTGCAGGTTATGGATATTGTGGATCGATTATTTGTCACATTGTTCAATAGGTTGAATGAGAGGTGCCAGAAGGAATTTGAGGTTGTTGGTAGGCAGTACCCATTTGAACCATTGAAGGTATGCAATGCATAAATACCTATATTGCTATGCAATTTCTTCTTTTGCGTCAAAGTATTGACATTTTATTTGTACAAATAGTACCTGCCAAAAACTTTACGGTTGAAATTTGAAGATGGAGTCAAGATGCTTGAGGTAAGTTACACGTAATTTTTTTGGTTTTGCTTTTTAGTTGCAACTCAGTGGCTGTAATAATGTCATCAGTAAGTGTATATGACTTGTCATGGGAGATAGTGAACGTTTTACATAAAATTGATTAGAAGTTTAGGTACTAAATGTCAAATTCTATTTAGGTTTTAATGTATACTGTGCTGAATCTCAACTCATAAGATTGATTCACACATTGCATTTTTCCTTATCAACATTATTGAATTTTTTTTAGTATATGTTTGACAATTATTGGGGAACTTTTGATTTCTATGACAATTCTTGAACGTTCCGTATTCATTTCTTCCTAGAATCTTTAAAATCTCTTGGATTTATGGGTGTAATAATAAATTGAAAATTGGTTAAGCTGGTTGTAGATAATCCAAATTGGTTGTTTTTAAAAGGTAAATGTGTTTAAATAATTTAAACTGCTTTAAAAACCAGTCAAACTTGTTAAATTGATTTTAGTTTTGGTTTTCAATCAATTTGACCAGTTTTTAAATGAAAACCAATTTTATTTTATTTTTACTTATAAAAAAATAGTTTTGGTTTTCATTTAAAAATTGGTCAAATTGACTGAAAACTAGCCAAACTAACTCCATAGTGTTCAACCTTGTTACTTTGTTATATGAAAGACCTGGAATAAACTTTTAGAACATATAACTCATTAATTAATGACTTTTGTATAACTACATAAAATAAGCCTTGTTAAATTTTATATTATTTAAAATTGTTTATTATATGAAAAAATTAAAAATTTAGGTTTTTACAATCCTCACAATCCTCCACCGACGTATCCATCCTTAATCCATTAGATCCCATTCCTCTTGATGTTCCAGACATACATAAACAATTGTCAACCATTGTGACACGTCTTGAACTACTTGATGGCCTGGCAGTCAAGGTTGCATCCTTGGAAACACAGTTCCGAGCCACCTCGCAGCAACCATCCCTTGATGTCGTGCTTGAAGCGTCATGGAGAGGTGAGACTAGGAATCGATGCCGTACCCCTACGATCATCCACGACCTCCATGGTGGGATGATTTGGAAGCCGACGATAACACACCTTTGCCATTGTTTTGAAAAGCTCGTGCAAAACATGATTTTCCCTAGTTCAAGGGTGGGGATCCATGTGGTTGGGCTCTCAAGGCGGAAAAATATTTCCATTACTTTGAAATTGCCGTCAATTCGAAGGTTGAAGTCGCAGCGATGCACTTGGAGGGAGACACCTTGGATCTTTATGCAGGCCTTGGGAGAGCAAGAATTGGTGCATTGGGAGAACTTGGAGCGATTATTTCATGAGAGCTACGGTCCCCCTGAGTTTCAAAATCCCGATGAAGCCTTGTGTTCCATCAAATAATCTGGTACGGTGGCTAAGTACCGGTTGGAGTTTGCAAGGAGGGTGGCTAGGGTTGCTGATTGGTCAGAAAATGCTCTTTTGGGAGTATTTATGGCTGGTTTAAAGGACGAATTAAAAGCGGAGATGCGTATTCATAAACCGCGTTTCATCTACAAGGCTGTGTCTTTAGCCCTGGAGTTTGAAGTAAAGGCGATAGTACACAAAAGCCAAAAGCCCAACATATTTTCATAGCTCAATGACATCTCAAATATAACTCCATGTCTATCTACTATGACACCCTTACGCCCACTGCTTATCCCATCATCCAACCTTAACGACAGTGGAACGGTTTATAAGAACGAAGAAAAGATGGAAACTTCCTTCTTTCTGCCTTGAGGACAAGTCGGTTTTCAAGGAGGGTGCACTGATATGATTTTCAAGTTGGTTTTAGAGATTTAATTTAATTTTCATGATTTAATGGATAGTTATTGGTTAATTAATTTATGTAATGGGTAGTTATTTCTTTTAGTGGAAAAGTAGGTAATTAAAGGGTAGTTATTTCATGTAGTGGGGAATAATGGGTAGTTATTTCATGTAATGGGGTTATGGGTAGTTTATGAGAGTCATGGGTTAGTGGGTTGTGTATTAGAAAGGCTATATATAGCCATATTTCTTCCATTGTAAAGCATGTCTTGAATTAATTAAAAAAAGAGTCCGTGGGACAGTTTCCTACAAATCTTCTTCTTGTTAGATTTTGGTATTGAGTAGTCCTTATCAAACCATTATAATAGAATATCTACACAATGATATTTGAAATTTGGCCATCTTTTGGGTTTTACCTTTGTTTGTTTCACTTTCTAATACATCAGAGATAATAAATACATGTTTCGTATCTGGAATATTTGTTTAATGAAATATTTTGCTTGTATTTGCAGAAAGCTGGAGTAGTCATTGATCCTCTTGGAGACCTCAATACAGAAGCAGAAAGGAAATTGGGCCAGCTAGTGCTAGAAGAGTAATTAGTTTATTTAATTGCTTCAAACCTTCTATTTTATGTGTTTCATTTTGCGTTTGTTTCCCCAATTTCTTATTAAGAATTCCTGTTTAAGATGGTAATTATTTTTCTGGGATAACTGACCCACTCTTTCTTGTGTATCTAGGTATGGCACTGAGTTTTATATCCTTTACCGCTATCCTTTGGCTGTGAGGCCATTCTATACCATGCCTTGCTGGGATGATCCGACTTACAGTAATTCTTTTGATGTCTTCATACGTGGTAAGGTTATAATTTTCAACAAAAGTATTATTCGTGCATGGAAGATCAGAAATCCATGTTGCTTGTTATTTTTGCTTTCATTTATATCTTTAAAGGAATGCTTGAATGTATATCCCATTATAAATTTCATTACACTTGTTTTCCAGTTCAAAAAATTTCGTTTTTTAAAATTAGGATAAAAATTGCATGGATCTTTAATTGGGTCAACTATTGAGAGGAGTTTAAATTTATTGCCATGGTTTACATGCTTTGATTTCATGCTGATAGTTGGGATCTGAAAATGTTGTCCATTTTATACTGGTCAAAAGATTTCAATTCTAGAAGTTTTTATCAGAAAAAGAGTTAGAGATTAGTGGAAATCTATAAAAAGTATAAAAAATCAAAATTTGTGAATAAATATCGAAGATGTACAAACCTAAAGATTGCATTGTTATGGTTAAATTGCAGTATTTGTTAGGGTGACTATGATATGGTGTTCAACATTATAAAATTATGGTTGTGTTTTGAGTTAATGCAACCGGTCGAGCTGTGACTTGAAAATCTGCATTTGTTCATCAGCTTGATATATTTTTAGGTTAATATTGGGAATGGATAGATGTGCTGTTCTAATTTTTTTTATATTTTTATATTTTATTTTGCTGATTAGGTGAGGAGATAATTTCAGGAGCTCAGCGTATTCACAGTCCAGAATTATTGGAAGCACGTGCAAAATCATGTGGAATTGATGTTAAGACTATATCTACCTACATTGATTCGTTTAGGTATGCTGTCTCTCGCATGCATTAGTTTAATGCTCTTAATTCTTTTTTTTTCTTCTGTAGTTGCTTTCTATTGTTGACGAAAATTAGTCACATTGCCTACTCTTCTATATAACCTAGTTATTGGCCTTTTGACTGACCGCCAATATTCAGCTAGTCCTAGTGGGTAACAAGAAGGTTTAGAGTTCAAAACCTTGTAGTAGCTTTATCTAGATTTGTACCAATACCTTCTTACTCCGTTGTATAATTTGCAAAATTATGGTGATTTCCTTCATGGCGAAATGTCTATTATATGAAACTATTCAGACTTGCTAGTTGTGAAATTATTTATTTCTGTTAATGGTCACATTGCTGTTAACTCCCGCAGATATGGAGCACCGCCACACGGGGGAATTGGAGTTGGTTTAGAGCGTGTGGTTATGCTGTTCCTTGACCTTAACAACATTCGCAAGACATCACTTTTTCCCCGTGACCCTCAAAGGATTGCTCCGTGATAATCTATAGTCAGTGTGGTTTCATGTGTTGCTGCAGTTTCGTCTTAAGGGTGACAATTAACATTAGGGTTTTGTTTGTAAAATGAGAAGAAGGCTATCAAGAAACACATTGCGGATGAGCTTTTTTGTAGAATGTTTCGTGATGGTTTCAGCTAGGCTAACTAATTTACTACTTGTGAGTTGTGACTGTTAGCTGTCATAATATGATAATGAAAATGATTCCGAGGTGAGAGGGGAGATCAAATTAATTTACTTGTGAGTTGTGACTGTTAGTTGTCTTTTTTTTTCCCCTCTTCTGAGCAACTTGAAAGTGAGAATAATTAATCTCATAAAAAGTGGCTTACAAAGGAAACGGAAATAAAAAACCAGATCAAGAAGAAGAAAGGGCGTTGAATAATAAAACTTGGGATATCTTAGATAGCTATTAGAATCCAATGATCAACATCCTAAAATTAATTGGCTATAGGAGAGGTTACCTTGAATCTATATCAAGCAATATTATGATTGGTTACTTTTTCAATGTGGGACTCTAATACACTTTCGTGGCAACGTGAATGATACACATGGCCAGAAATCATGGGTAAGGTGGAACATTGAAAACAAACTTCTCACGGAATGAATATCGTGAGTGAAAAGTGAAAACACAACCTGCTCTCATACCTTATTTGAATCCAATGACCAACATCCTAAAACTAATTGGCTGTAGGAGAGGCTACCCTTGAATCTATATCAAGCAATATTATTGTTGTTTACTTTTCTAAAGTGGGACTCTAACAATAGCATTAGAGAGGTTAGATTTTGTTTGTGTCGTTCTCAATCCTAATGTTTCATCTTTTTGAAAAGCATTGGAGTTCAATTTATATTGTGGTTCTGGGCTTCTTGCAGTTTGTTTGCTTTTGCTTTTGCTTTAAAAAATGGTAAAAATTATGTTGATGTTGTTGCTTGCTATTGACCTTTCTATTATTTTGCTTCCTATTTTTATTTGGTTAGTTTAATGGGCATATAATTTCGAAATGTCTCGTATCCAACTTTTTAAAAATTAGTTTAAAGGGTTACTGCTATACTTTTTCGTTCTCTTATTTTGTAAATGATTAGGCACAACTTGCATTACTTCAAAGCATTTAGCTTTAATTTTTTAATGTGAGAGCTAATAGCATTTATATTTTTAAAAATATCTTCAATCAGTAAACAAAAATAACAATTCATCTTTCAAGAAGGTTTGACCTAAAATCTCAAGCAAACTAATTCAAAGATCACCGTGGAGACATGTTGACATCAAAATTCATCATTGGCCCTAGCTTTTTCGAAACTGTTGCTGCGGTGGAAGAGTTGACAGGGTAATGATTTGATACTTTATGATAAAAATTAAACTTGTAACGCTTCTATGAAACTGACATCATGCTATTTGGCAGAACTTATTCCTTTGCATGTGAGGGTGAGGATAATGTTATGTGTATTTTTCTTATATAATTTATGAAAAAATTAAAATTTTAATATAAAAAAAAATCATCTAAGTAGTAAGTACAGTTTCTGTATTTAATTTGTTTAAGATTATATAGATTTGTAGTTTCTTTTTGGGATTGTGTTTTATGTGATGCTAGTTATGGATGAATTGAACATTGCTAATCTAGTAGCTTATATCCATTTATTCACAGGTATAATAAGAGTGAAAATTTCTAGTTCACTGAAATCATATCATCCTATTCTTGA
The DNA here is from genome assembly GCA_023512835.1 of Taxillus chinensis. NCBI lineage: Eukaryota > Viridiplantae > Streptophyta > Magnoliopsida > Santalales > Loranthaceae > Taxillus > Taxillus chinensis. The sequence goes on along the minus strand of CM042091.1, from coordinate 7,864,582 downwards.
GTTAAAACCAACAGAATGCAAATATTCATACCAGGTGTCTTCACTATCACACCTTGAATCACGGTCCTCTTTCTCTAAATCTTCACTTTAATCTCTCCTGATTAATCCCCCAAGTGATGGAGAAAAGATGTTCTCCAAAACCAGTGGAAGAAAGATGTCCCTCGTGGAGGACAAACTTTCCTTTTTTAAAGTCAATTCTTCCTTCTCTCTTCCACCTTTCTGCCATTAAAACTAAATTAATCCCAACTATAAGATTCATGAAGATACGGCCATAACTTGTCCCTCGTCGACGCGTGGTCTGCGTCACTGCGTGCGCTGTGCAGGCTTGCGGCGGGACGGGAGTGTGTGTGGGGGAGCGGGAGCGTAGACTGTGGAGGCTACGGGTGCGCTGGATCCAGAAAAAATAAATAGCCCCTAACTATCACTGGGCCGGATGTCCGCCTATTGAGCCTCCCTCTTGGGCCGGCCCTACCTGTCAGTGACTCAGTGGGTTCCGAAAATGGGTCGTCTCTTATAATAATAATGCGTAGGAGATAGAGGAAACGACGCCATGCTAAGATTTTAGTCAATTTGTGACAAAAACAAATAAAATTCTTCCTCTATCTCAACCCTCCTGTTTTTAATAGCCAAAAACATTGGAAAAAAAAAACATAAACAGAAATCTAAGTGTATAAAAATAAAGTTACTTTTATTCGTTATAAAAAAGTTAAATATATCTCCTTCAGTGCATTCACAATAGAATAGATAAATATTTCAATAATTTTATTTACATGAAATAATATTGACCTCAAGCTTGATTTAAAATCTGTCTTAACTATAAAATTTTAAACTTGGAGACACCAACTAACTAAATTTGGCTAGGAGGTATTTCGAAATTTGATATTTAATAAAGTTTTTAACGAATACATAGATTTTGAATCGAATTTATAGCTAATTTTGTTTTATGCAAATAAATTTATTAAAATATTTAACTATTTTACTGCAAGCACTCTTAACATATCATCATATAAATCGAGTAATGAAGTATACTATAAAATAATTTCAATAGATAAAATTTGAGGGGCAGTATGAGAATATTTTTATTTGCTTCATATACATTTTTATATATAAATCCAAGGGAATGAGTAAAGTTATTATTAAACTAAAAATAAATTAACAGAATAGATAAATATTTCTACATGAATATTTTAAACTAAAAACTAAATATATCTCCTTTAGTGCATTCACAATGGAATAGATAAAAATTTCAACACTTTTATCTACATGAAATAATATTGACCTCAAACTTGATTTAAAATCTGTCTTAACTATAAATTTTGTTAAAATTTTAAACTTGGAGACACCAACTAGCTAAATTTGGCTAGGTGGTGTCTTGAAATTTGATATTTAATAAAGTCTAATTTTAGCTAATTTTATTTTATGCAGATAAATTTATTAGAATATTTAACTATTTTACTGTGAGTATTCTTATCATATCATAATATAAATTGAGTAATAAAGTATACTATAAAATAATTTCAATAGATAAAATTTGAGGGGTAGTATGAAAATATTTTTATTTGCTTCATATACATTTTTATATATAAATCCAAGGGAATGAGTAAAGTTATTATTAAACTAAAAATAAATTAACAGAATAGATAAATATTTCTACATGAATATTTTAAACTAAAAACTAAATATATCCCCTTTAGTGCATTCACAGTGGAATAAAGAAAAATTTTAACAATTTTATCTACATGAAATAATATTGACCTCAAACTTGATTTAAAATCTGTATTAACTATAAATTTTGTTAAAATTTTAAACTTGGGGACACCAACTAGCTAAATTTGGCTAGGTAGTGTCTTGAAATTTGATATTTAATAAAGTCTAATTTATAGCTAATTTTATTTTATGTAGATAAATTTATTAGAATATTTAATTATTTTACTGTAATTATTCTTATCATATCATAATATAAATTGAGTAATAAAGTATACTATAAAATAATTTCAATAGATAAAATTTGAGGGGTAGTATTAAAATATCTTATTTGCTTCATAAACATTTTTATATATAAACCTAAGGGAATGAGTAAAGTTATTATTAAACTAAAAATAAATTAACGGGCGAGCCGGTCAATGAACTGCAGCAAACGTGAAAAAGTAACCCTTGATCCTTTTCTAGGTCTCACGGTGCTCTGCGTTGGTTCCCTACCGGAATAATTGAATAAATAGTACCCTAACATGTTCAATTCAGCCTTGAGATAAATTGTTTCGAGCACTTACTAAACACCTCCTCTTAATAAATTTTGTTAGTGAATGAATAGCAGATTCCCAAATATAAAGAAGTAATATCCATTTTATATCTTTAAATTTAATTTTAGGAAAGCCAATGGAAGGATGAAAAATCATTTTTATTAAAACCTTAATTTTGTTTTCACAAATTATAAAAAAGCACGTATATAAAAAACTGTTGTGAATGCTCTAATCTGGCCGTGCCTTATCCTCACCCTCACCTCCTCTTATTATAATTGTTAAATTATATAAAAAAATTCACACCTCTCACTTTCATGTTTTTCATATTTTTTCTTTTATTTCATATTAAATTTTTTAAAATTATTAAATAAAAAATAATATAAGCTATTATTTTAATAATATAAAGAATCAAAAACAATTTAAGTGAAATAAAAAGTATATTTAAATTTATAAATTTAAGAAAAATGTTTAATAACGTGAGTGTTCTTACCAATTGTATATATATGTATGTATGTATGTGTGTATGTTTATGGAATATGTATAGTTATGAGAAAATAACGTGAAGGTCTAAAATCCTATCTGTATCAAGATAAGGATTTTAGTAAAGAAATCTAATGTTGCCCAATTTTTTTTATTTACTTTTTATTGTTTTACAGTGTAAGGGCAGACACAACAGGCATCCAACTATTTTTCCTAATTTTACATATTTAAATTATTTTTTGCTTTCCTATATAAATATACATTACAATAAATTCCCTTAATCACTTTCAAAAAAATAAAATAATATATTTATATTATTTTTATGTAATAATATTATTTTTATAATTTAATATGAAATAAAAGTAACAGTTATGAAAACGTGAAAGAGAGATGTGAGAATTTTTTTATATAATTTAATAATTATAGAGAGTGAACAGTACTTTCCAATATATTGGGAAACACTATACAGACACTATAGAAAAAGTTAAATATAGAGCTTCTTCTGTTGAATGATTTTATAACATTTAAACTTTTTCCCCTAAATAAAAGAAAACAGGCATCTACAGGGAATCTGCTGCTGATTCTCTAAAACCCTATATACTTCCAATCATGCCAAATTTGAATAGTGCATATGAGATTTTTGGAATTAACTAAAAAGGCTAAGTTATGTTTATACACTTTTAATTTATTTTTATTATTTAGAATATTTAGAGAGAGATGAGCCCCAGGTTCCTTTAAAACAAATTATCAAGTCACCATGCACCATATAATTTATTTAATATCTAAAGATAACTTTTATTTGCCAGCTTGGGGATTGTGTGAGATTTGCAATAACTAATTCCTAGCTTCTCTTCCACACAGTGATATTGTTTAAGAACATGCATATTGGTTTTTCTATATATTTTTTTTTCTAAATTTCAACTAAAAATGATTTTTTCTAAATTTTTGTCTTAATTTTTACTAATTTTTTAAAGATCTTTCACATATCATCACCTATAATTTTTTATTATATTAAAATAATATTCTTATATTTTTTCTTTATTTTTTAATCTTTTACTTGTTATACAAAAATTCACATTTGTAAAAAATTATAAGATTTTTTTTAGTGAATGAAGTGCAAATTCCTAAATATAAAGAAGTACTATGCATTTTTTATTTTCAAATTTTATTTTAGGAAAGCTGATGGAAGGATGAAAGATTATTTTTATCAAAACCTTAATTTTTTCCACAAATTATAAGAAAATGCGCATATAAAAATCTGGTGTGAATGCTCTAATATGGCTATGCCTTATCCTCACACTCACCTCCTCTTTTATGGAATGGAATAAGTTTTACCAAATTGCATGATGTCAGATTCGTATAAAGTATTACAAGTTTAAGTTTTACCATAAAGTACCACATCATTACCTCATTTGTCAAATCCTCATTTGAATTTTGATGTCAACATTTCTTGATAAGCTCGGTGATCTTTGAATTAGTTTGCTTTGGGATTTTAGGTCAAACCTTCTTAAACCTAAGATAATTTGAGTAAGTTCACATGTAGCCACAACTTGCAAGTGTAAAAGGCAATCAATATTATTGGAGAAAAAAAGTACCTTCTCAAGTATTTCTCAAGTAGCTTGTAGTGGAAAGCCCGTAAGTCAAATTTGAAAGATGAATTGTTATTTTTGTTTACTAATTCAAGATATTTTAAAAAATGTTAATGTTTTTAGCTCTCACATTAAAATTTTGTCCAATGATTAAAAAATAAGAAAATCACAAAGTATGGTTGTAAATGAATTGAGCCAAGCCAAACAGTAAGATATTCGAGTTTGACTTGATATTATTTTTTAATAACAAACTAAGTTGAATATGAAGACCTAATTATCATATTTATGATTATTTTTTAGTGTTCGCGAACATGTTGTTAATATTCACTGTGCTCATGTCCCAAAGTTTATACGGTGTAATTTTGGAAGCAATTATTAAAAAGTTCAACAATAGGATACGACTTGCCCCCATGGATGTAACTTGATAGCAAGTTTTCAAGTTTGAATCTCATGAGTAGCTTGACCTTGACTAAAAAGAGCTAGGTATGCAAAATGACACAAAAACCAAGTTTCTACCCGTGACTTGGGTGTACCTTTCCGGTTGAGATCAGTTCTAGCCTCTTCTGCTTGTTTGCACTGCAAATTTGAAAATGAACAATGTATGTTGACGATGCCAAGGCAGACCCGACGGTGGGCTCTTGGACCAAATATCAAATGGCACAACCCAATTAAATCACCCCGTTTCGAGTCATGTACTGTAGTCCGTAGGGCCTTCCTATATGGTTATAAATATACTATTCAAACACCGGCTCCTCAAGCAAAATATAAAAAGTCAATTAACAATAATGTATAAATTTATACCGAAGCCTTTTTTTTTTTCTGGCAACTAGGGACCTTCCCCCAACCTTTCGGGCCGATTAATTGTCTAAACCATAGAAATGCGTTGTCCACCCCGAGGACCATAAAAGTTTTGGAAGAAGATCATCAGTTTGATATGACAGCTTCCATTATTTGGTTCTTGATGATTACAACATGATGTGTTGAGATATTAAATTTATTCTAATAATCGGAATGAGAGCAAAAATCCCATGAGAGGATGTCCAGCTCTTGATTCATATCGAATAATTGGATAGGTTATATTTAAGTAAATCAAAACCTTCAAACCCAAAACTCGACACAGCGTCAAGCCCAGTCGATACACACCTTCGCGTCTTCTTCTTAACGCCCGACAGAGCCAATGCGAGCGGACGGATCTGTCCGGAGCCTTCTTCTTTCCGTTCAGCGGTTGATCAGATGCGGTGTGACGAGGCTAGCAGCGTCGGCAAGGTTGGTTCACACGGCAAGGATTGTAGCAGTGAACTCGATTGGCCTGGTTCGTAAGAGTGGAGGCAGTTGATGCGTAGAGCTGCGATTGCCGATCTGTTCTGTCTATTGCGGATTCTGGGATCGGTGATTGCTCATGCGATTGAAGAATCTTGGATCGCTTCTTGACTTGTCTGACCGAACCTTCAACCTTGGCTCCTGTGTGCCAACGATGTGATGGCTGACGGCTTGTTCTTTGTTTCTGTGTATTATGGCTCGATTTTGTTAATCGGTTTGTTGCTTGCTGCTTTGGATTGTTGCAATTAGATCCGCTGCTCTACGAGCGATTTCAATGGTTTCACTTTTAGCGACTGATGTTTCTTGTCTGGCAAAAATAAATGTTTCACAACAAATTACAAAGTTGCACAGCTACTTGGAGACACCATAAAAAGCCCTTTGTATTTTCATAAAAAAAACCGTCAGATATCATTTTGATTAAAATATAAAAAACTTGCAATGGAGAGATTGCTTAAAAATTTTCATATAAAAATACAAAATATGTCACCAACACCTTGACATATTCCCCGTAATTTGTGGACATGGAAGAAGACCCTTCTGATACATCAACAGTAGAAAAATATCATCCGCTTCTTGTGGGGAGCATAACGTATTCATCCTCACCACCATTGAACTTTGGCAATGAAGGGTAGAGACCGTAGTTACAAAAATACCGACAAGAAATATAATCTGACAAGGACATTCAAAGTCACGCATAGCCAACTGTCTGTGGTGGGCAAAATCATAGGTGCCTCAGCCCCTTCTTCGCTGCACATGCTATGGAGAAATATGGTCTCCTAACGAATGGAAGTAGTGGCAGCATTCGTCCATCATGATGATCACGCCCATACAAAAGTAAATTCCGTCTGGACATATCCCATCCATGCCCCAATATAGGGATTTTCTCAAAGAAACCACTCATTGCCCAATCTTTTTGTTTGTTACACATGGCCTAGACAATCCAATACACACAACTAGTTAGCAAAAACTAAGTAAATATTTTTTGAACAGAAATATATAATTTTAAACACACTTTTGAAGTTAACTCAAAACGCTAAGTTACATTTCTACTCATTGTACCATGCGATTCTTTTAGCTCATTTTTTACATTTAGATGTTTAACAAGTCAATCTGAAATAAGTAGAACATAAGAAGAAAAATGTAATTGTCGACTCCATTGTCACGAACATAACAAAAAACTAAAGCCAACGCAATAAAAAAGAGCTAATAGAAAGAAATAAAGAAAAAAAATTGTCCAGAAGCAGACTTTGAAATACAGGGAGACCAAGGAAAATAACACAGCATCACTATCACAACAGAGATTAACATAAAAAAGAAAACACAAATATGATTTCAGATGAGAGGGCTCTAATTTCTTTTCTTTTTTTTTTTTATCATGGGAAATATTAGGCCCTTGAACTGCCATTCATATAGTTTCTACTAAAAGTAGAAATCATGTGCATTAGAGGCTCAACTTATATAAACCCTCATTAGAGGGCAAACTGTAGTTGAACTAACCACTACTAAGCCCATTAATTGCCTTTCTTTCATTTTGATCTAATATTCAATTGATACTCCGTGAGGGTAGCACTAAGGTTTTTAAAATGCCAAGGGAACCAAGGCGTTGGAGGGTCTTGCTAGACGAGCCAATGCCTAGATGACCAAAGCATTTGTAATATATACATAAACATATATATATATATATATTGTGAGAATTTCTATTATAATTTGTAAGATAGAGATAAAACATACGCAATTCCTAATTGCTATTGTCATTTTTACCAAAATCTTACATAATTTTTTACTCAAGAATAAGGTAGGATAGGGAGAACTCATATTGCTTAAATTACAAATCAAATACAAATTAAACAATACTAAATCTGTTTTATTAAATAATACAAAATCCTAAATTAATTGAGATAACAATGAACAACAATGGCACCAACAAATTAAAAAAAATATTCTTTACACTCAAAATAAGCAATAAACACCCCTACATCAAAACTTCAAAGCAACTTCATGACAAAACCAAATAGGACAAATATATATCTTAGAAAACATGTGAAGTAAAAATCAAATAATTACAAGTTAAATAGAAAAAGGGAACAAAAAATAAAAGGGGGAAAACAAATAAAGAAAAAAAAGAAAAAAAAGCTGCGACAAGAGTGGGATTAACTGTTGGGATCGGCGGAAGAGCAGCAAAGGTTGGAGGAGATTGTGTGACTCGCATCGATGATTACCACTTTCTGTTTTTTTTAAAGATCACATAGGCGAGCAAGGCACGTGCTTCTCGCGTTAACAAAAGGCGCAAAAAGCGCGACAAGGCACGCACTTCACTGAAGGCGCTATGCCTTGCCCCTCAGGTGACACACCTCCCTGACACTACACTTCATGCGCTTAGGCACTGGGACGAGCGCTTTTGACTACACTAATAAAAAAACAAATATAAAGATGCAAAAAGAGATGCTATGATGAGAATTTTACTTTCACCCCAAATATGGTCCACCGAGCAAGCAGTAGTATATACCAACATTGCCCATCTTTGTCAGCTTTAGAATCACTCACAATTGCCACCACCACGTTCAGGCATCTCTCAATAGTGAATATCGGCTTCATTTTCTTCTGATGTCTACAAACCCACATGCACACCAACCCTCACGGTGTTATCTTCTTCTCTGCGATCCACCCACGATAGCTCTCACTCAAGCCATCTACTTTGTATCATGTTTGGCAATGGAGATTTTATCTTATTTTTTTGATTTGCTTTTTCTTCTTTTTTTTGTTTTCTGCATATCTCCATCTCCTATCCGCCTTCGTTCCATGTCTCTACTCTGCAAGCTGTTTTATTTTTATTTGAAAGTCATTTTTTTCCTTTTGAAAAGAGATGCTTTTGTGATGTGAGGAAACTTTTTTTTTAATCTACATGCTTAATGCTATGATATGACTTGTTATAAAACATAGGCCATGTAAAATTAGAGACGAGCAATAATAAATATCATGATATTTCTTTTTAGTTTTTATGAACTATTATATTTTTATTAATAATAAGTATAACAAAAGAGATAATACTTCAATCACTAATAATGAATGCAATATTTTTAAAAACTATTAGTATTAAGTGTGGTATAAATACTTTTTTCTAAATCATGTGCTTTGTTTTGAGTGTGCTTTCACCTAGCGCTTCCAGCTTAAGTCCCAAGGCCCCTACCAAATCAAAAGTAGCGAGTTTAAATCCTTGTAATTTACCCCTAACACTTTTCCAATGGCTTTATGGGATCATAACCACTCTGGCTCCGACTCTGCCTCTGCCAGACAACCGAAGACACCCCATAGAGAGCATCAACTAGCGGACCATCAGCAGGCTGAACAGCCTAGCCACCCAACGGAAGCTCCCAACCCAACGCGGCATCATCATCCCAACACATGGAAGGATCAGTGCCAAAGGATCCAAACGAGCTACCGCCAACCCCAAGTGAGGCCCGGAGAGGGGAGGCAAACAAAACCATCCAAGGACTAATAGGCCGCTGGCTGGGAAAAGATTCCACAACCGAGCAAGGGCCAGCAGTGACAATGCCAGCTGGCTGAGCAGGGTCCGACGAGGATGTTGGAAGGACGCTCGCAAGAGCGCTAGGAGGAAGGAGGACTGGCAGCGAGCTCTGATCCAGACAAGGGGCGTCACCGGCAAACAGGCGGAGCCGGCCAAGGAGGTCGCCAGAGCAAGACGCCAACGCCGCTTGGAAGGGGCGACCACCAGAGGATCCACTGACCCCGCAAGGACCGAGACAAATGCCTAGGCTTACGCAGCAAGGCCTATATAGCCAGAAGGCAACGCCGACAGCCGGTGGTATGTAACCGCTTGCAAAAAATCGTCCGACGAACCAATCCGAACAGAGGAAGGTGGTTTTGATCGCAAATCAACTTCAACGCAGAAACGGGCTTCACTAGGGCGAGCAAGAATACAGGTAGACAAATCCATCGCCAATAATTTAACAAAAGATGAGGCAATCGGCTGGAGTAAATTGGGATGAAAGAATTGTAAAGGAAGATGGGAGAGAGTGATCCAAATAGGAATTAAGAATTTCCCATTCATGAGATCTCCGCCCATCCATCGAAATATCCAATAAGAACGAGAGAAAGAAACACGACAGTTTAGCAAGGAGCCAAAACAAATCCGCTTCCACATCAAAGCGAATCATAAGTCTTCGAGCCGAGAAGACCAACAACAAAGTCACCGGAAAAATGTCCATCATCAAAATAGTGAAGGAGATTGGGCAAGGACGGCCGCCTAGAAGCAAATTTTGAGCATAACCGTGAAGGAAGAAATCCCAGGCGGATTGAGCTATGTCCTGCTCGAAGAAAATGATGGCAAGAACGCCATCTTTGACGCCAGAAGTAGGGGAGGATGAGAAGTGCTGGTAGGATACCGTCTTGGTGAAGGCATAGTCTTGACTGAAAAGGCATGAGAGGATGAGCCCTTGGTCAGGGGGCCACCGGAGGAAGGGGCCATCCTGATGGCCGTCGGAGGGCTGCCAAAGAGACGCTGGAAAAGAGAGAAAATGTAGAGAGAAGGAGCTTCTCTCTCTAAAGACTTAAATGATTGGAAACACACTAATAGAATTCAATTATCAATTTGATGTACATAACAAAGCCTTGAAAAGCTTAGTAGATGTGAAGAGCCTAAAAGGGATCAAAACATATTCAATCATCGGAAACAAATATTATCCACCACTCTTCACAAGAATTAGAATCATAACATATTGACATTAATGAATGCTACCATGCCAAATTACAAGTAGGGAAAACATTGCATGCATACTAATAGAATTCTTACCTTTGTGGCATTACTTCCCCATGGTGATCCACCGAACAAGAAAATACCATGTTGTGGGGATCTAAGCTTGCTTTCTAGATAAAACAAAGTAAACAATTAGTTTTTTGAATTAATAACTTTTCACCTTCTTCTATTTCCTCTTGCATCCCATGGATGTGATTTCCATCATCAAAGCAAAAGGCAAGTTAAGAAACAAAACAAAATACAATTAAACAATCACCTAGTATTTCTGTCGCCAACTTGATGTTTCCATCCTCGCTACGTAACATAATCATTCATAACAAAACACATAAATAGATGGTGGAATAAATAATGTACACCAAAGGGCAATACAAAAGCATTAAAGCTAAATTTAGCACAAAAAATGAGATGTCAAACCAGTCAATATCACTCATATTAGTGTCTTTGTGTGTCAAAAGAAATCCTCTTTCCACCAACAACCTCCTGACTTCATTGACCACTTCCTTTTTTGAGGTCTGCACTAACAAAAAGGTAGAAGTAATATCATGTTACCGTAGAAGATTTAATTGATTGAAATCATCAAAAAACAATCAGCAATCATCACCAATTAATGGTTAAAATATAAATTTTTACTGCGGCCAAACCTATCAAAACAGCAAATGCTATTTACATGACTTACTTGACTATTTACTCTATGTACATATGTTTCAATGGCATCACCAGCTCTCTCAAATACTTCTAGCGCCACCAATGTATTCTGCAAATTTGTTATTCTATTTTTACAAGCCCGAAGTGACTTAGAAGTCCTACACAACTTAATCTCCTCATTGATCAACTGTTCAATCTCCCCCGCGATGCGTTTGTGAATCAATAGACTTCTGCTGACATTGTCAATAAGCTTTTCCCGCGCTACCATCAGCAGCGCAACTACTTCAACAATTTTTCCATTCATGCAATAGCCATTAAATACTTCAACAACATCCGTGGTGCGCAAGGCAAGCAATTTACAGATCTCCAAAGGCGCTTTCTGTTGCAATTGAGAGTCAGGTGTTATTCAGATTCCTCGAAAGCAAGAAAAACATAGGAAAATTACTGTCAAAAATAATATCACATTGTCTCACCATTTGTGGCAGGCAAAATAATCAACTTGAAGATGGATTGTTTTGGAGTCCAAGCTAACAGGTAGCGATGAAGCCTTTTCCCAATAAAAATGCAATCAAGCAAGAACATTAACGGCAATGATACATATGTAATGATATATAGAACACAAACATATATAAAGAAAATATTATATTGAAGATGTTTTTTTTAACCCGGTGCACAAAGTTGGAAGATGTAAGCCTCCCCTAAATTATATGGAAGATGTAAACAACCTAAAATTTTCAACAGCTACACTAAGGGGCAGCAAGCCTCCCCTTGTATGTGGTTTGACCTCTATGGTTCTGACATCAGCCTGTGCACCATGGCGAAGTAACAAATCCACCAAGTCATAGGACATTTCCGAAGTAGCATCATGTAATGGATATCGCCCGAGTGAGTTGGGATGGTTAGGATTCAAGGTTAAACCGGTCTCCCCTTCAACCAAAGCAGTGGCGCAATTTACTGCACAGTGCTTAAATATGAAGGAAACAAGGTTACTTGGGCAGTAAGTAGGTTCCTGGGCATCCTTTTCCACTGCTGTCAATAATCCATATCCATTTTGTGGACATGGGAACTTCTCCATCATACCAGGAACAAACTTTGACACGTTATCATCCCAAATAATATCTTGAAGCAACTCTGGGATGTCGAACAACTCTTGAAGCTGCCAAAAACACAATAATTGTTGCCATTGATGGAACAAAGGCAGTATAGGAAAACAAGATTCTAGCAACCGGATCAACTAAATCAAATCAAGAGAAAAGTAATACAGGAAAATAAGGCAGGATCCATGGACTTGAAATGGAAACACTGCCATGAAATGCCAATATGAAGGTGTTTTGTGGAATTTCATCTGTTTATAGCTTTCTGTTTTATAAACAAAACATGACTCTAGGTGCTTAAAAGTTCAGTATCATATGGTATACATAGCGTATGCTTTAGGCAAAACATGATTTCTCCCGTGACCTAACATTTTGATTTGAAAGAATTAAATACCTGATGGTCAGTCATTCTGTAGAGAAATTCTGGTCTCAAAGATTTTTCTTTCCTGAATGGAATGGGAGTACAAAAGGGTTGGCGTTCTTGAAGCTGAAAAGGAATGGGAGGACAAAAGTATTACGTCACTTACAAGTTACAAAGCACCAGATGCACACAAAAACACCGCAACAACATAGAAAACATTAGCAGTTGTAAGGGCAAACCCGAAGCTCCTGCCAGTAGCAGGTCCGGGAAGGGGTCTTCCCTTACTGCCAAGGTTCACCCTTAAAACATTTATAGGCGGATAAACACAGATTCCAATCCCGTATGCCAATAAAAACACAGCATGAAGTATTACGTTAAGCATACAGCTTAGGAAGCAGCAGATGCACACAGGAACACAGCAACAACATAAAAAACATTTAAAGACACCGCATATGCCAATCCCAAACGCCAAACAAAACACAGCATGACGTATTACGTTACGCATAAATCTTACAAAGCAACAGATGCACATGTGAACACCGCAACAGCATAGAAAACATTTATAATCGCATAAACACAACTTACAATCCCATATGCCAGACAAAATACGGCATAAACCTCTGCCCAAACGCAGAACACAAACCTTTATAGTATAAAAGAGAAGATGCAGTAGCTCATAAAAAATCAGAATAACCTTATCGTTTTCCAGATCCGGTGCCGAAGATTCTAGTATTCCAATAGGGAGCCAAGGCAGAGCCCACAAGAACTAGCAAAGGATCGAGGGTGATTCTACTTTTTCGCGTTGGTGAAGGTCAATAAAGGGTCGTGGCTGCGGCGTAATTTTGATAACTGCCACGAAACCGGTTCCGAGTGATGAAAACGAAAATTTTGAAGAATAACGCAATTATGATGATATTCAAAGGGTTATAGACACAACCGTGTTCAGATCGTTGGGTGATCAACAACGATCAACGAGCAGGACGGTCCCTCGCCGAGCACAGCTGATATTTTATATTCTTTTATAATTAGTAGGGTTGCTAAAACAAATGTGTGTGCTTTTATTTATTTATTTATTTATTATTATTATTACCCTATCCTTACCTGCTCTACTGTCCACCCGTCGGAGCCCCATCGCACACTGCCGTCGACCACGCCCAAGACCCAGCTGCCTCGGTGGCCTTCTTCCTGCATCGCTGCCTCCTCCCTTCTTCCGAACAAAGCGCTCTCACCAAATCAGGCCGTACTCTGGAAGATCGCGAAGGAGATCTGCTCTATCCCACGAAATCGGAGATGAGATTGCAATCCGGATTTCCCTCTTGATCCATCACCACGACGCACGCCGACAGCGACAACTACAGTAACGGCCATGCTCTCCCCTTCCCCTTCATGATGACAGCCACTCCGCCAGTCATCCCATGCCGACGGCCATAATGCCCTCCTCCAACTGCTCCCATCTTCATCGGCTAGGCCGAGGACATTACAGAGAGAGGCCAAGGTTGGGAGTGTACGTAGAAGAGGGGTAAGACGGACGAAAAAAAATAAAATGGGAGAAGGATACAGAAGGAAGACAGGGGGAGATAAAAGACAATTGTAAAAAAAAAAAAAAAAAATACAGTGGCACAGAGTGAGAGGGGGATCTAGAACGTGAAAGAAAAAAGTAGAGAGGGAGAGGGGTCGAGACAGTGCGCACCTGCTGTTCTTGTGAGTTTTAATTTTGTTTTTCAATTTGTTGGATCATGTAGCGTTGATGGCTCTGTGTAATGACTTATTCAATATATCTTGTTCGTGGCTTAGAATTATGGAATTAGTTTTTATATAGCTTGCTTGCGTTGTTTCGTCAATATTCATGTTTTATGGGTTTGGGGGATGAAGAAATCAATGAGATGAATTTGTGTTACTGGTGATTCCTTGAAGCCGCGTAAAAAAAAAAGGGAAAAGGAAAAGGGGGGAGTACTTTACGTGATTCCTCTGTTATGATTAAATGTTGCCTCCCCGCTTCCTTTAATAAATCCGAGTATCATGAATAAAAACATGGCCTGCCCTGTGTTCGTTATGTTGGAGCATAAAAGTTTTGGGAGATCAATCGCCGATCAGATCATCAGTTTGAATATATAATCGAATGAGGTCTCATATTTTTCTTTTATTTGTATCTGTTCATCATTGATTTTCTTATCAACAATTTTGCTTTTGTAAATCCACTATCGTGCTTGTTTCAAGTATCTTAATTTGATGCCTCCAGATGTTTTGGATATATAATTTTGTTTTGTTGCCGAGTGACTTGCAACATCCCCCTCACAAAGAATCTTCTTTAATGTTTATAGTATGTTTTGAATGGATAATCTAAGATTTGTGTGTTTTTTTGGGTTACAGCAGTTGTTATACTTGACAATATTAACTAATTAAATTACTTTTAAAAACTAAATTTTTTAAAAAAAATAATACAAAACATAATTTAGCGAGTCTACTCCTTGAATTTATTTGGTTAATAAAAGGTAAAACTCATTAAGGGATGGTCTTATAACCAGCAATCCTTGCATCCAGGCCCAAAAGACGTATTATTCCCTGATAAAAACCTCAAAGGAATTATTATTCCAAGGGATTTTACATGCCAGCCTCAAATATAAATGCATCACATGAAGATCAACTTGTTCATGATTTTTCTTTGCTACTTAATTGGAACAAAGCAGTAGAATTTCACATCATTACAACCACAATCCATACAACAAATTACAATGCACCGTCCTTGGGAACAATAAAGTTGTGGCAACTACTATAAAAACTCCAAATATGTCCTGACAAACATCTCGACAAATTATCCGTAATTTCTGGGCATGTAAAGAAGACCCTTAATGGCAGCTGAAATTTTTTGATTCTCAAGCATCTGCTCACAATAGAAAAATTAAAATAAACACGCAGAATAATGTCGTCCGCTACTTGGGGCCACAATAAAAATATTGACTGGAAATATCATCCGACAGGAACCTTCGAAATCTTACATGGCCAGCAACCGTGGTTGGCTAAGTCATAGGTACCTCAGCCCCTTCCTCCCTGCTCGTGCTATGGAGAAATACCTCGTCCTCATGGCTTGAAGCAATGGCAACGATCCCGCAGAATGCTCAGGCCTACGCAAAAGTAAACTGCGCCTGGACATATCCTGTCCATGCCACAAGACAGGGACTTTGGCAAAGAATCCCCTCATTGCCCAATCTCTATTTTTGCAATCCAGGGCCTAGAAAATCCAATACATCCAATTAATTAGCAAAAACTAAGTAAATATTTTTTGAATAGAAAATACAATTTTAAACAATTCAGAAATTAACTAAGTAAATACTTTTTGAATTGAATATATAGATTTTCGACTGATTTGGGGAAAACATATTAGCATCCAATTCAAGGTTGGTACTAGCCATTCACGACCTCTTTTGGCGATCTAGACATTCCAAGGGTGCTCGTAATCATCCGTTTAGAGGGTTTTGCTCGCCTGGTCACGATCCACATGTATCTAAGGCTGTTTATGCCAACCAGTGAGCATTCCCACCTCATATTTGATCCAGGCACTGCTCACCTTCTTCCCCAATTTCATTTTTCAATTAAAATCGTGGATTTGTTGGTGTTTTCTGTCCTGAGACTGTTGATATTCATTCCTTGATCCATACGGGATTGGGAAAAAATGGACAGCAGGGCGCCTTAAGGCCCTTGATACCACCCGTGCCCTTGCACCCCATCTGTATGGAGAAAGAAAGCAGTAGACTCATTTTGTACGCAGTAATAAAATTGAAATGAAAGTAACATGAAAATGAAATATAATGAGAATGATTTATTATCTTCCGTATGATTCATATACAATACCACAAGTAAAGTATGTTTTTTTAAATTTACAAATATATCCACAAAATATATTTGTTACATATCATGAAATGTATTTGCCGCCAATAAATCATCGACCGCCCTTCCTCTCAACAATCCAGGAGCAGAGGACGAGGAGATCGTGGATCATGGAGACGATAAGGATATCGTCAACTGCCTTGCTCTCAACAATTCATGAAATGTTATATATTATTTTGAAAGGCCTTCACCATTCAGTTCCAAAACAGTGAGGAGATCGTGGATCACTACAACAACATCATTGTCGCAGGGTGGCGGTGACTTGCAGCAGTGGGGAACCGTGAGGCACAGGTCGATGTGGGAGTCCGCAAATCTAGAGCATCGGGTGACGTTTGATAAGCTAGCCATGGACCTGGCACAGAAGAGGGCGGGGATGGATGATTTCGATCGATTTGAGGAAGGAGAAAGAAAGTAGATCTGGGTGGGGCAAGGGTCGTTACCGACCAGCGGGGATGGGATTTAAGGAGATGACGGTGCTGAAGAGGGCATGCTAGACAGAGGAGGGGATGCGGGTGGTGTTGCCATAGGCAGAGACAAAAATGGGACCGCAGTAGTTGATGTTGAAAAGGGCAAAGTATATGTTCTGAGCGATGGCGTGGGGATTGCATTTTTTGAGGACCCAACAGTTCTCTTTTTAGACATTTGGATGAAGGGGCAAAATTGAAAAATTAATTATATTATGTAGGATAATTACTTAATGCCAAAAGGGATGAGGGTAATCAAGATTATCTTACTGGGGATAATTTAAATTCCAGAATAATGAATCATTTGTGTATTGGATATAGAAATAAAAATGAATTTTAGTCCATTCCATTCCATTCCCATATACCAAACATGTCATAAGGCTTAGCAAGATGGCAAAAAAAATGTTTGACAAAAAGCCACACCCAACTGAACCATTGAATGAGCCACTAGATGTATCTATCATCCTCAGTGATGAGGATTCAAGTTCAGATATTTCCTCTGATTCCAAGACTGCATCAGCCCAGCAAGCATTAAGGAGGCCCAAGCTCCCTAACAAGAGGCTGTTCCCAAGCCCTCCTTTGCAAATATATTGAAGGAGAAGCGTCTCCCAGCAAACGGGTGGTATTGATGTTCAAGTCTCAGGTCAAATAAGGGGACGACATGCCATTAGTTAGTGTTACGCAATAACAAAGAAAAGTTGTCCCTCAGTGCAACTTGATTGGGTACGTGGCTGGCCACTTCCCGGATGCCAGCACATTCTCAGTGCATGCAAGCAATGGGGTGTTCCCTTCACTTTACAGGTGCATTCCACTGGCTATATGGTGTTTTGCTTCACCAGTGAGGACGGCATGACTAAAGTCAAGACCCCAGGCCTTACTTTGTGTGAACCACACCTCAGCTTTTCAATTATGGTTCTGTGCCCCAATGTGGGTCAAGCTGCATTAGTTACAATGGGAATGATGGTCCGATGAAGCTTTGAGTGCCATTCTGTCTATTGGCAAGCCATTGAGAACTGACATGCTCATGGCCTCAGGCAATTCAATATCTAATGCCATGGCCCTTGTGAAAGTTGATGCAACCATTGAGCCAAGGATAATGGTTCACATTTGTTTACCCAGTGGCCATTCATATGTTCAACATATTGACGATGAAACCATTCCGTGATTTTGCAATCATTGTCGTATGGTTTGGCATGAACCACTAAATGCAAAAAGCATTCTGTACAAAACAAACAACCAAGCCTGCTTCTAAGCCCATGATTCTGGCAAGTGGTCTCTTCCATGGACAATAATAAGTCCCCTAGTCCTGACCGTTATGGAGCTTGTCTTTTTCAAATGTGCTTGGCCTATAGTAGGCCTATCTATTTTTTAAGCTATTTAGGACTTCTTTATAACTAGGCAACTTCTGAGGCAGGTATACCATGTTTTAATTGTTGTCATCCCCAAGTGTCAAGAGGCTCGAGAGTAACCCAGTTTAGGCCAATCGCTTGCCATAATTTTCTATAAAAAAATTATCTCCAAGTTATTAGCAAACAGTTTAGCTCTAGTCGTGGACTCTACCATTGTAGAGCAACAATATGCCTTCTCTAAGAGCTCCTTCGAAAATACGCCCGGAAAAGATGCTCTCCACGGTGTATGCCGAAAATTGACCTCAACAAAGCAAGCTTATGCTTCAACATCTTGGGAATTTTTGAGCTGGATGATGCACCAGCTGGGATTCCCAGCACCTTTTGTTTACAAAATTATGACCAGTCACTACTGCTTATAGTGTTGTTAATGGATCATTGCATGGCCACTTTCTAGGGAAATGTAGTCTAAGGTAGGGAGACCCTTGGTCAACTTATCTATATGTTAGCTTTTACAGATTGTCTTCAATCTTTGTATGGGACAGGAACCTTCAAGTTTCACCCCTCTTGTGCCCCTTTGAAGTTGACGAACTTGGCTTTTGCAGATCTCGTGTTTGTAAGGGGTGATCCCAACTCGATTGCAAGAGTATTTAGTTCCCTTCAACATTTTCGTGAAGTCTTAGGACTATCAGTGAACTCTCGGAAGTGAGCCTTATACGCAGCAAGTGTGGATTCTAATACCTTAAATTCTTTGCTTTCTTTGACTAGTTTTATCAAGGCAGAGTTTCCCTTTTGATATTTTGGAGTAGCCCTCTTGTCCCAACTCAATGTTTTCCATTATGCTCCTTTGTTGGACAAGCTTAGCATGCTTACTCAGTGATGGAAAGGAAAGACTTTGGCCTATGCATGAAGATTAGGGATTGTCCGAGCTGTTTTGCAAGGAATGGTTTGTTTTTGGCTTGGCATTTTCCCAATGCCAACATCGGATAGGATTACTGCCATATGTTGAAATTTTCTAAGGGGGAAATCTCCATTAGGTAAAAGCCAGCCCCTTGTTGCTTGGTCAGTGGTTTGCTACCCTAAATGAGGAGGGCTTCGACTTCATTGCCTTCAATCTTGGAACAAAGCTCTCATCTCTCATGTGATTGGGACTTTCACTCCCAAAAAGACTCGTTATGTTATGACTCAAGTCAGTGTCCCACTATTATTTCAAGGGAGGGACAATATGGGAGTATTTGACCTCATCATTAGACTATGCTTTGATTAAAAGACTCCTCTCTTCTTAATTACATGATTAGCCGTGAAAGAGGTCTAACTAGCCCAACAGAAATTGGAATCCTAGGTCCAAACTAACAAGTTAGATGTAAGCAGATGGCCTATGATTATATTTGTCCACATCAACCAGCATTCAGATGGCACAATGCCACAAAGTGATCTGGCACAAAGCCATTCCTCCAAAGGGGATCTTTGCAGGATTTGCCAAGTAGAGACAAAATCACACCAGCACCTATTCTTTGCGTGCCAAGTTGATCAAACTGTTTAGACAGGCATTATGGCATGTCATCCTTTTCCCTGGCATACACACTCTTACGGAAAACTAAGAATCTTTGCAAGGATCGACATCTCTTTCGGGTATTCCCAAATTGACAAGATGTCATGCTCTCGCCACAACTGTTTATCTCATCTGGATAAAGCGTAATGCTTTACTTTTTGGTAATGCCCTCTTTGTATCGAGCAAAATGGTCAACAAGATTAGGTTCTTCGTCCTCCGTCATCCTTATTTAATCCACCTATACTTTATTGCTTTCCAGGGTATGCTTAGTCATAATGGACTCATAGCATGCCTGTACTCTCCAGTGAATGCCCCATGTATTTGTACATATTTTTTTGAGTAATATAAATTACATTGCTACGAAAACAAATCTCGAGCCGTCAAATAAAATTGGATACTTTATTTAACACTAATCACAAAAAACATTCAAACTTTATCTCATTCTACACTAAGACACTGCTTTCCCTTTATTAAATATGGTAACAAATGCAATTCCTTTTATTAAATATTCAAACATGCTAAAAGTTTAATCTCTTTCCCACCTTCACATCACTATTCTTCTATTTTCAGCTAAAATTATGAATCACACTAAATCATGAGCTCTCTCTTCCATAGGTCTAGATTACTAGCTGCACTATCAAAAGAACAAAGGTTGCTAAAATATATAAACATAACAAAAGGGGATGCTGTGATGAGAATTTTATTTTCACCCCAAATACGGTCTGCCACGAAAGCAGTAATATCTACCCGCATCGCTCGCCATTGCACGTTCAGGCATCTCCCAATAACAAATAACACCTTCTTCATCTGCTGTCAACAATCCCACATGCACATTGCACACTGACCCTCCTTGCATTAACTTCTTCTCAATGATCCACACACAACTCTCCCTCAGCCATCTACTTTGGGTCATGTTTGGCAATGGAGATTTTAATTATTTTTTTGATTTGCTTTTCCTTCTTTTTTGTTTCTGCATATCTCTCTCTTATCCATCCTCTTTCCATCTCATTTCTCTGCAAGCTTTTTTTATTTTTATTTGAAAGCCATTTTTTTCTTTAGTTTGACAAGAGATGCTTCTTTGTTGAAAGGAAACATTTTTTTTATCTTTACATGCTTAATGCTGCAATATGATTAGTTATAAAATGGAGACCACGTAAAATTAGAGACTATGAATCATAAAAAAAAAAATGGGGATTCTGACATTTCTTTTTAGCTTATATGAACTACTAGTTTTTCATTTATGATGAGTATCACCAAAGGGTTAATGCTTTAATTGCTAATAAAGAATTTAATATTTTTTTCGATAACTAAGAACTAATAAAGAATTTAATATTAGCATTAATTGTGGTATAAATTTTTTTTTTATAAATCATGAGCTTTGTTTTGAGTGCGCGCTAGCACTTTAAGCTTAAGCCCCAAGGCCCCTAGCATGCACTTTTAACAACTAAGCTTTTCAAAATTCTGGTTGAGATTTTGTGGAATAAGATGTAGTCAACATTCCAAAACGAAAACTTTGCCTCCAACTTATCCCATACTAAGTTGGAAAAACATTGCACACATACTAAAAGAATTATACCTTTAATGCAACACTTTCCCACCGTGATCCACCATTTGAGGAAATACCTCTGTCGAGATTCTAAGCTTGCTCTCTAGATAAAACAAAGTAAACAATTAGTCTTTTGAATTAATAATTTTTTGCTTTCTAGTTGCTCTTGCATCCCCTAGATGTGAGATTCCCTTATTGGTGAAGCAAAAGCAAGTTAAGGAACAAAGCATAAAACAATTAAACAATCACCTAGTACGTGTAACGCCAAGTTAATGCCTCCATCCTTGCTTCATAACATAATCATTCATAACAAACACATAAATAAATGGTGGAATAAATAATGTAAGAAAGGGCAATAAAATTTCAATAAAACTAAATTTAGTACAAAAAAAATGAGATATCAAACCAGTCTATATCACTCAGATTAGTGTCTTCATATGACAAAACAAATCCACTTCTCACCAACAAACTCTTGACACGATTGACCACATCCTCTTTTTCAGTCTGCAAGGACAAATAAGTAGAAGTAATTTCATGTTACTTTAGCAGATTTAATTGATTGAAATCATTAAAGAACAATCAATAATCAGCACAAATCAATAGTTAATAAAATTAAATTTTTACTACAGAAAACTAAAAATGCAATATAGCAGCTATTACTTACAATAGTTGCATGACTGTGTACAGAATGCACATATTTTCCAATTGCATCACCAGCTCTCTCAAAAATTTCCAGCACCGACATTGTATTCTGCAAATTTGTAATTCTATTTTTACATGCCTGAAGTAACTTAGAAGTCCTCCGCAACTTCATCTCCTCAATAATCAATTGTTTAATCTCCCCCTCAATGCGTTTGCGAATCAATAGCCTTCCGCTCACATTGTCAATAAGCTTTTCCCGTGCTACCATCAGCAGCGCAACTACTTCAAAAAGTTTTCCATCCATGCAATAGCCATTAAATACTTCAACGACATCCGTGGTGCTCGAGGCAAGTAATTTACAAATCTCCAAAGGCGCTTTCTGTTGCAATTGAGAGTCAGGTGTTATTCAGATTCCTCGAAAGCAAGAGAAACATAGGAAAATTACAGTCAAAAATAATATCAAGTTGTGTCTCACCATTTGTGACAGGCAAAATATAATAATCAACTTGAAGATGGATTTTTTTGGAGTCCAGGTTAATAGGTAGCGGTGAAGCCTTTTCCGTGCAAATAACAACACAATCAAACAAGATCATTAACATCAATGATGTATATGTAATGATATACAGAACATATATATAAAAGGAAAATATTATATGGCAGATGTACACAACCTAAAATTTTCAATGGCCACACTAAGGGGCAGCAAGCCTCCTCTTGTATATGGTTTGACCTCTGTGGTTCTGACATCAGCCTGTGCTCCGTGGCGAAGTAACAAGTCCACCAAGTCATAGGACAGTGCCGAAGCAGCATCATGTAACGGATATCGCCCGAGTAAGCAGGGATGGTTAGGATCCAAGGTTAAACCAGTCTCCCCTTCAAGCAAAGCAGTGGCACAATTTACTGCACGGTGTATAAATATGAAGGAAACGATGTCCTTTGGGCAGTAAGTAGGTTCCTGGGCATCCTTTTCCACAGCTGCCAAAGATCCATATCCATTTTGTGGACATGGGAATTTCTCCATCATACAAGGAACAAAACTTTGCATGTCATCACCACGAATAATATCTTTAAGCGAATCTGGCAAGTCAAACAGATTTTCATCCTGAAAAAGAAAAGAAAAGAAAACACATTAACAGTTGGCATTGATGGAACAAAGGCAGTACTATAGGGAAACAAGATGCTAGCAACTGGATCAAATAAATCAAATCAGGGAAAAAAAATCAAGACAGGAAAATAAGGCAGGATCCATGGACCTGAAATGGAAACACTGCCCATGAAATGCCAGTATGAAGGTGTTTGTGGAATTTCATATCTGTTTACAGCTTTCTGTTTTTTCAGGAAAGCATGCTTCTTCGCGATTAAAAGTTCAGTGTTATATGATATACATAGCCTATACTTGAAGCAAAACATGATTTCTCAGGTGACCCGACGTTTTGAAGTGAAGGAATTGAATACCTCATAGACGGTCATTCTGTCGCCAAGTTCTGGTATCGGAGATTTTTCTTCCCTGCAAGGAATGGGGGTAGAACAAAAATATGAGGCCGAGGCATTTAGGAAGCTAAAAACGGAATGGGAGGACAAAAGTATTGTGTTACGCATATACAGCTTACAAAGCAGCATATATATGCACACAAGAAAAACACAAATTCTGTTCCCATATGCCAAGAAAAACACAAATTCCGTTCCCATATGCCAAGAAAAACACAGCATAAAGTATTACGCCAAGCATACAGCTTACAAAGCAGCAGATGCACATGTAAACACACACCGCAGCAACACAGAAAACATTTTATGATAATCAACTTACGATCCCATATCATATGCCAGACAAAACACAGCCTAAACCTCTGCCCAAACGCAGAACACAAACCGTTATAGCATACGAGAGAAGATGCAGTAGCCTATAAAATATCAGAATAACCAGATCGATTGGAGCAACCTGGCGAAGGAAGGAGGGTGAAATTTTACTTTTTCACCTTTGCTGCAAGGCGGAGCCCCACGAGACCTAGTATTGACCGCCTCGCTCGTTGCTTTATTGTTAGTTTAATATATAATTTGCATATTTATATTTGTTTTCATAAATATTTTTGCATTGTTATTTGTCAATAAAAGAGCACAGATATTTAATATTTAATTACAGGCTTAAAAATTTTAAATTAAATTTAAAATAGCTTTACTGTATGTTTTATGGTGATGCGGACCGGAGAGAAAAAAGCAATGAGTTCAACCGATTAAAATAGAATTTAAAAAATTACTTTTGTTTCTGTGCTCCTTCAATTTTATCCCTGCAGCTAACACCATTCCACCATCAGGAGTATTACTGTATTTAGGGCTCCAGTCTCTAGTCTCTCTCCTCTTTTTTTTGAATGAATCATGAATGATGCTGCTGCACAGAAATCAAATAAAAGAAAAAACAATATATAATTTCAGGGAACAACATTAATTCCTCCACTACCACCACTAGAAAATATATAATTTGCTCTCCCGTCCACACCTCAAACGTTACTGTCCCTGTTCAGCTCCATTTAAAGTGTGCTAAATTACAATTACCCGAAGCCGAAGCCGCTGCTATCATTTACCAATCCAAACCGGTCCACCGACATATTCATCTTTAATTTGCTGTAAATGCAGCTTCTCTTCTATCTATGCTATTGCCTATGGGGAAGAAGGGAGGCGCCTCCTGGTTAACTGTCGTGAAGAGGGCATTTAAATCTCCCACTAAAGATAATAAAAATCAAGAAGACGATGAGGAAAAGGCTGGGAGTCTTGTTTATATAGCTTTCGCAGATCTCATTCTCCATCTCTCTCTCTCTCTCTCTCTCTCTATATATATATATATATATACATACATATAATCTGGTGGTTCGAAATTATATAGTCACTGCGCTTTAATTTCTATTTCTATTTCTAATATTGTATGTGTATGTTGTTGCATTTCAGAAGAGAGAGAAACGAAAATGGATTTTCCGAAAACCCATCAACCACAAAAAGGAGGCGACACCGCAGAGTCAGACCTATACCCAATCGAAGAACACCACTACTGGCGCCGCGTCTAGGTCCTCTGCCCCCGTCGCTGCCGAACATGGGCAGAGGCAGAGGGATGTCATGGCGGCCGCCTCCGCCGTGGAGGCTGCAGCTGCACGGTTCTCCAGGCCTCCGTCTAGTACTGCTCACGCCATACAGCACCACCACGCGGCCGTTACTATTCAAACCTCTTTCAGAGGATACCTGGTATGATACTTTCCAAGTACTTACATTTCTTTCCTGCGAATGATTTGCGATCTCGCTTCTTAGAATTGAATCGAACATTAGGAAATAGGAGTTTTTAAATACGTTACTACTATTTACTCAGCAACTTCATGCTGAATGAATTGAACTGGATCTCTGATTTGGGGGGTTAAATCAAGAGGGTTTATATGTCGTTCAGTATTTTGCTAAACCGTAATATGAACCAAAAAAAAAACATAAAAAATTTTAGCTGCAACCGTTTAACAATTTTTTTAGCAGCACCTGTCATTTTCATAAGCCAGGTAGTTTTTTTTTTTTTAAACTAACTTTCATAAGCATAATTGAAACACGCTTTATAGTGTTTTAAAACGGTTTATAAACAGACAACCAAAATTACGCGCGTGAGTTAGAATCGGGTATAAAGTGTTGTCAAGCAAATTTTTAGTGCTAGGCAGAAGCTATTTGTTGCTGGCTTTCTTGTTTTTGTATTTGCTATGGTTGATTCTGCGAGGCAGAAAAGAAAAGGGTGAACAAAATGGGATTGACTAAATATTTTTTGAGGCGTGAAGGCGAGGAGGGCTCTACGGGCCCTAAAAGGGCTAGTGAAGCTGCAAGCTCTGGTGAGGGGTCACAATGTCCGGAAGCAGGCGAAGATGACACTGCAGTGCATGCAGGCTCTGGTTCGGGTGCAGGCTCGGGTGCTTGATCAACGGATCAGGCTCTCCCACGACGGGAGCAGAAAATCTATACTCGGTGACTCCACCTACAGCATTTGGGAGTCGCAATTTCTTCAGGACATTGCAGATCGGAAATCAGTCGTAAGTCCATTGAATAAACTTTTCCAATTTCTATCATCTCTCTCTCTCTCTCTCTCTCTCTCTCTCTATATATATATATATATATATCACTTTTCAAGTCTAAATTCAATTAATCAAGTGAGCTCGGCCTCTGATCCATCTCTCTCTCTCTATCTCTCTCTCTTTCTACGTATATGCGCTCGCTCGTTGTGGTCTCAGTCTAGAGATGGGAGCAGCGTAACAGAGAGCTGGAATGACCGCTCGCACACAATTCAAGAGGCTAAAGAAGCTACTTCAAGGAGTGAGAAAATCTTCTCTCAACAGGTTCATCTCTCTCTGTTCCCTAGTATTTTGGATACAGTTTTAAACTCGTTATATACTAGGTAACACAAATCAAACTATTCCCATGCCATTTAAGTGATCCATCTACTTGAAAGCACTTATAGCCAATGTTGCTATTTTTAGATGCGGAGAGGAAGGAAGCAGTCTTGGGCGAGCAACGAAGATGGGATGGAAGAAAAAGCGCCCAAATTGCTTGATAGTTGGGTGAACACACATTCATCAAAGCCATGGGAAGGCAGGGGAAGATCTTCAACTGATCAAAGGGACCCCATTAAAACTGTGGATATTGACTCTTCCCAGCCCTTCTCTTACTTGGGTTCTGCCCCAAATTTAACCCCAAATCTCCGGTGGTCATTACATCAGCAGCAACAACAGCAATTGCAGCCACATCGCCAATACCAAAGAACCACTTCATCAAACTCCATTGTTTTCGCTTCTCCTCTCTACAGAGCAGGCGGAGGCCAGCACCACTCATCCACTTCCACTGCCACGGTCACACCCTCTACCTCCAAAGCAAGGCCCATCCAAGTTCATTCTGCGAGCCCTCGATGTGGGAGCAGGAGGCATGATAGAACCACCCATCGAAGTTATTCTCAAACGCCCAGCTTGAAATCTAACTACTGCTGTGATAATAGCGCAGGCTTTACCCAACGATATCTTGGTAATGGTAGGGCTACGATTAATACAAATGTTGTTGCCACTGGGGTAGCTTCTGCAACTACAATGCCTAATTACATGGCTGCCACAGAATCAGCTAAGGCCAGGATTCGCTCCCAAAGTGCGCCAAGACAAAGGCCAACAACAGAAGAGAGAGATCGAGGAGGCATTACTGG
The DNA here is from genome assembly GCA_023512835.1 of Taxillus chinensis. Classification (NCBI taxonomy): domain Eukaryota; kingdom Viridiplantae; phylum Streptophyta; class Magnoliopsida; order Santalales; family Loranthaceae; genus Taxillus; species Taxillus chinensis. The sequence continues at coordinate 7,837,444 of CM042091.1, read as the reverse complement.
GTCAGCTAAGAAACGTCTTTGGTTTCCATTGCCAGCGGATCCTTATGGATTGGGGGTGGGAATGGAACGTGGGCATAGGAACTTGATGGAGAGACAATGTATCCACTCCTCCTGCTGTACAGAGAGCCTTGGCGGTGAGATTTCCCCTGCTTCAACCACTGACCTTAGAAGATGGTTCAAGTAGTGGGTTATAGGTGTAAACCAAACAGATTCTACCACTGACCTGACTGACAGACCGCCTTGACGGTGAGATTCCCCCTGTTTCAAGTGATGGGTGTAAACCAAACGGATTGTATTCCTCCTATTTCTATCCATCTGCCTGTATTTAGTGACACCGTCGCAAGGGATGCCACATTTGGTATATTTTGGATCCTTTGAAGCAGTTTTTACTTTTTATTGTTTTGTTTTTGTTTTTTTGTCTCTACACGCAGTGCATGAATAGCATGCAATTGAATATATCACAATTTCATGGTGGTTTTCCCTTGGGGCGCATGTATACTAAAAAAATCATTATACATAATTTTCATGTAACAAGGAGGTAATACATATGTGAAACAACAAAAAAATATAAATTATGTATGGACGAAATAGGATTCAACACTAGTTAAAAGTTGAAGATAGTTTGACTTACTTAATTGTTGCACATTACCATAAATTGGTGTTGTGATTTTCATTGGCATGTCTTTGTCTCAAAATCCCAACAAAAATAACAAGAACTATTTTATTGTTTTAGGAAAATAATACTTAAAATACTCAAACATATAAATTAAATGATAGGAAGTTTTCTATCCGAAGAAAAAAAGTAAAAAGGATCAATGTGTTTGGCAAGGCTAATAGAACTAACTGTTACGGACTTTTTTTTTAAGTTTATGTTTTTTTATAAAGAGGTAATATTTGAATGATGCGAGAAAAAAGGTTATAGGATAATAAATTATTCAATTACTATAACTTAGTAATTAGTAAATTTTTTTATAAAAAATTAGTATAAATTATTTTAAAACTAATAATTTTTTTATAAAATATAAAAATGTTAGCTTTGATAGATAATTAATGAAACTTTCTTACATGCTGGTTCATATCACGAAATATGGCAACATACCCGAGCATTTTTGGTCTTCCTCCCCTCGCCTCAGTCCCAGACCCAAGCACAAGCACGCTCATGCCATTTTTCTCTCCTTTGTGCTTGCGTTCGTGTGTATGACTTTTACTGTACAAATAATTATTATTATTATAAATTATTATTATTATTTGTTTCCTTCGCGTCTTATCATTTTCCCAGTCGCTGCTGCCGTATCTAGGTTTTACCAAATCGAAGGTCAGTCTGGAGAAAAAAAAAAAAAAAAAAAGGGGACAACAAGAAGAAGCTTGTACATACATATATATTTTTAGCTCACTGATGGTGCTAATGGTGTGCGTTCCAGAGCTCCCTTCTTCATGCTTTAATCTCCCATGGGATCTCTTTCTAATTTTCGCGCTAGGGTTTTTGGGATTCTGACCATCTTTCCTTTACTCTTCAATTCTTTGAATCTTTCATGTTGAAGAGGTTTATGAATTTTCGAAATTGTTGCCCTTTCTCAAATCTCCCACACTTGAAAAGATTTGTTGGTTAATTATATATGCATGCATGTCTTTCATAACTCGGCTTCCTTCCTGGTATGTATCACACATTTTATCCATGTTTCTGTTATAATTGTATTTATTTCATATAATTCAGTTTCTACGCAAGACCTCGCACCTAATAATTCATATCTCGCGTCTGCCCACTTGAATGCATGCAGTTTTATGAATGAATTTGTGTCTCTCTCTGGAATTTATTTATTTATTCTGAAAGTTATTACTAGATTATAAGTTGTGTGTGTGTGGGGTGTCACCCCAAACACAAACTTTCTTGGCCAAAGCCCAGTATTTCGATGGTATTTTTCTCCATACTGGAAGCATTACTGGTGTGGCGGTCGTGGTGCTGGAAAAAAAAAATCCTGGAGGACGGTTTTGTTTGTTTGTGCTAATTGATTTGGGTGCACACATTCCTCCACAGTAATTACTGTCCATGCTTGCAGGTGATCCAGCCCTGCTGAAACAAAGATTGTTGGAAGAGCCAGTACCCAGTACCCAGGCATGTCTGATGGGACGGGAATCGATGAGAGGGTGGATCTCGATGAAGACAACTACAGCGAGGAGATAGACGAGGATGTTGAAGAACAACTGGATGAGGAAAGCACAGGAAGAGGTGCTCATATAAATGTCGAAGAAGAAATTGAAAATTTAGCTAGGGAGCATAATAGTACCCGTGAGTTGCTAGGCGCTGATGGAAATCAAATAGCCACTGAACCAGTGAAAGACAATGAAATGCCTACTGCTAGCAATGATGAAGATGTGAAAGAGCAGCACGCCAAGCTTCTTTCTCTTCCCCCCCATGGGTCTGAAATTTTTATAGGGGGCCTCCCACGGGATGTTCTGGAGGAAGATCTGGACAACCTTTGTGAACCAATAGGCGAAATTGGCGAGGTTAGGGCTTTGAATATTTACGTTTTCAAAAATTTTACCCTTCTTGTTTGGGAATTTCAATTTGGTTCTGATTCAAAATAGTTTGCAGATAAGGATTATCAAAAATAGGGACACTGGGGAAAGCAAGGGATATGCCTTTATATCCTTCAAAACCAAAGAAATTGCGCAAAAGGCTATTGAGGAGTTACACAATAAGGAGTTCAAGGTACTCTTAGAATATATGCGAACAGTAGATTTTCCAGAGAATCGTGCTTGGAAAAGGCTTTATTTGTTCTTTTGTCTCTTAGAAGATTAGAAGACCTACCTGTTTGGGGGCATCGTTTTTCAATACTATTTTTGTCACTGCAGGGAAAATCAATTAGATGCTCACTCTCTGAGACAAAACACAGGCTGTTTATTGGTAATATCCCAAAGAGCTGGACGGATGATGACTTTAGAAAAGTCTTGGAGGAGGTTGGCCCTGGAATTGAGAACATAGAGCTCATAAAGGTGGCTTTTCAACTAGTTTGTTCTTGTTCTAGCGTCGATAGTTCTATTTAATGACTGTGCTTGTTATATTTTCGTCTTCTGTTTCTAGGATCCTCAAAATCCAGGCCGTAATCGTGGCTTTGCATTTGTTGAATATTACAACAATGGCTGTGCTGATTATTCAAGACAGAAAATGTCAAACGCAAATTTTAAGTTGGATGCTAATTCAGTGACTGTTAGCTGGGCTGATCCGAAGAGCACGCCCGATCATTCTGCAGCTGCGCAGGTAAACTCCAAAATGGGGATATTTTAGAAGATAACTGTTAAAAAGTCTCACTTTTAGATTTTCACCTTTCAGTCTCAACTAATTTTGTGTATCTGAACCCTTTTTTAATATTGTTTTAAAAAGTTTTCCTCTGTACCGAAAGCTATATTCCAGGATTGATGGTTTGAATTGCATTTTCCACTCTAGCAGCACGTGTGGTTAGGTAGACATGGAAGCCCTTTCACAGAGATATAAACATTTCTGCCTGTAATCTTTTTTTTTTCCTTCCATTTTTAACCTCATCGGGGGGAGGATAAAATTTGCATTCTGGTTTTTTGGTGGGATTTATGCTTCCAACCCTTCTAAAAGAAATGTAAAATGGGAGAAAAAATTAATGAAACGGAGGCCTACATTCTAGGCAGTGATATTTGACTTCTGAATTTGGAGACATGAAAAGAAATGCACAGGTGGTATGTGCATTTATGCACACATTCACATATGCAAAGCATGAATTTGACTCAACTTTAGTTTAGGCTGATAATGTGGCGTCATTGGTGCTCTGAACCCACTGAATCAGTCAGCTGACTACCTAAAGAGAAGGCATATGCCTCACTTTGTTAGCCTCTATGTTGCATTGTTACAGGTAGAAGAATTGGATCGGGAGGAACTTTTCTTGAATCTTTGAGTAATAAAAGGCGCATCCCCTGATCACATAGGTGCTTAGCCTGAGCTCGTTGGGTCAGTTAATTGGCCACCTGAAAGATGTCTATTTGACTTGCATTCATCTCCTATGCCTCAATTCAGAACTTTAAAATCTAAGAAACCAGTATATCTAAACACACCTGAGAACTCCTAATCACTTTTGACCTAAACAGCCAATCCGCCAACCCATTGCTTATTCCTACCGCACCGATTAGTTACTGTAACATCACCCAACTAACATGAAACCTTTACACCTGGTTTTTCCTGAAGACAAAATCTCAAAAGTTATTCACTCCCTTTTAACCTGGTGCCTCCTTAAGTCCATTTAACTCCTTTGTGGCTTGCTGGATCTTCTTGGGCTACTTCTCAGCCATACAAAAATATCATGGATTGCTGGATCAGTCAATTCAGATTTTGACATTGAATTTTCTGATCTTCTTGAAGAAGGCAAGAGTCATAATGGAAGATCTGCAAAGATGTTTCTCCTTATTTTATATCCCGTGCTAAACTAAGAAGGGTGGGGAATTCATAGATCACTTGCTTTTTATTGATACTGGCTTTGTTTATTTGTTTCTTCCTTGGTTGATAGCATGTAGATGCAAACAAATAATATCCTGCAATTTAAATTTGGCCATTAGTTTTTGTTTTTCTAAGATTTAAATGGGATTCATATCACTGGTTGTTTCGGTCTTGTGTAATGTCTTTTTTATCCTGTCACCACTCCTGACGCATTTGGATCACTGGTAGCTTATATTACATGGCTTGGAAGTTGGTAAATCTCTGATTTGTTTATTTAGTTATGTATCACTAGTGTTTGGAGTGCATAAGATTAAGGTGTGAAAAAATCTGTAGTGAATTTGTCAGATATATTGGTGGAACTAGGTTTTCAACTTTCGAAGTGCCGACCTTTTCTCCCCTCTTGTCATATATCTAGCCATCTAGGGATTCTGCTGGTTTTTATCTATGATGTGCAAGTTGTTAAATCTCCAACTTGTTCACCTGGTGATGTATCACTAGTGTTTGGAGTGAATAAGATTTTTAAGGTTTGGAAAAAAACTGTAGTGAATTTTTTAGATAATGTGGAAGTAGGTTTTTGACACCAGCCAAAGCAATGATCCGTAACTGGACAGATCAAGTAGTAATGGGTAGTAAATTATATATGAAATTATCGTTCCCATGGAGATCTAGGGCAGAAATAGTCTGAACAAATATTAAAATGTGTCATTCACTTAATTATCTCAAAGATCAATTATAAGATTTGTTTATGAAATTGTTTTTTTACTTCTTTTGTTTTTACTTAATTAACAAAAGTAGAAACTTTTTGACGACGATGTGATATTTGGGATTTAAGAGTTTAAAGATTTGATAAATCAGAGATTGAGATTCTGGAATTTGATTTCACTACCCTTCAATATATTAAGATTTTTTCAATAGAATGATGCTTCTATAACACTTAACCCTTTTCATGCAAAGAAGATTAAATGTAATTCCAAAACCATTTGATTCATGTGATTTCGGATTGATAAAGAATTGATTTATACTAATCAGATGAATTACAAGCTTGATTCGTTTTGTAATACATTTAACATAGAATGTCAAGATCCACTGCAGATTAGAGCTAAGATAAGTTGATTTATGCATAAAATCAAACCCTTCGAAAGCAATTTAAAACTTAAATAAATCCAAGAAGAAAAACATTAATCTAATGTCAAACCCTTACAAATTGGGTTGGGAGCTACATCACTCCCCTAAAAAGGAGGAAAGTAGCCAGACATAGAGTAAGATTTGTTCACAATTACATTCAAACATGTACTTGTTTCAAAGTAGGGAGTAGATCCATTAAAGGCTGCCCTTGATTCCTCCACTTGGTTCTTCTGATGATCTTCAATGTTCTTCAGCACTGTTCTTCAGTTCCTCTTATATCCCAGATGATTGTCCAATCTCCAGTTATCCGATCCCCCTCTCTAGGTCCAGCCTTCCTCTTTTAATTCCCTTTCTTCTATTATCCTTTTTTCATAAACAAATCCTTGCCTTTTTGCCGTTCCCATAATCAGCTGTTAATTAATTTCTTCATTTCCAATCTCTCTTTCCATTCCATACATGCAGAGTAAGGTGCTAATGAAGAGAAGGTGAGTGTAAATCTGGAACGGTGTTGCGTTGCTGATGAAGTACCTTGCATGTGGTGGTATCACTATGTGCATACTTTCTTGGCAACGTGCAGTCCAAAAATACTCCTTTGCACGTGATGATAGTAATTTCACAACATGCATCCCACTATCGATATGTGCAGGTGCATTCATCATTATATACGTGGCAAGATCCTGCACATGGCTACCGCCACATGCCTTTCTTCACCGATACATGCACTATTCAAGCTGCTATGTGCAGGTTTCCTTCACGTGGCGAGCAGTTATTAGCACAACCAACCTACGCGCATTGTGAACGATCCAACACCGTGCCACACTCCTTGTCTTTGAATCCCGTGAAAGCTTAAACAAAACACCAAAAGAAACAATACTCGACAGAAACACTATAACACAAAATTGGAGTGACATAATAAGAAAAATACACAAAGTACATACCTATACATATAAAATAAGGTGTTAGATACATAAAATGTGCACACAAATTCCACATGTCAGTTTTCAATTTTCAAAGGGCAGAAGAACTTCCCTTACATGATTTATTGTCATATATCTGGGGGCTCTCAGCTGGTTTATACCTCTGATGCAGAAGTTCTAGCTAGCTTTCCCTTTCCAGGTACTTATATTTGTTTTCCGCATTTCTCCCAGATCTTTCCCCACTGTGGATAAAAACTGTCTTATCACAACATGGTATTGAATTTGACTGTAGTTTTTTTTTAAAAAAACTCCTATGGAAGTGCCCATGCAACAGAGTAGTCAATCAGCATGTAATCTTGGCTTCAAGTGCATAGTATAGTTTCAAGCTAACCCATTGGAAGCTTTATCATTGTCAATGCATTGAGGTCAACTTTTTTAAATTAACTTATCCAAATAGACTGTTACTCCCTTTCTCTTGCTGAGAGCCATTGGTGTACCAGCTTTTGTAAACTTTAAGTCCGCCCTGATTTCCAACATCTTGTAGAAGAGTAATCTAAAATTACAATCTGCTTTCTGTTCAGGGAAAATCACCCCCACCTCTCTTCTCAAAAAAAAAAAAAAAAAACCAAACAAACCCCAACACAATAAACATACCAGATTTCCTCTCATCCGTGAAAGTTGTGAGACCTTTTTTATTTTTCCTAATATGCTAAAATACGTCCAGGTGGCTGCCTTTGCAGAATTGCCCCCCTCTCTATGCTGATTTGTCAAAAAAGGCCATAGCTGTTTTTTCTAGTTCCAGCTGCCTTCATGGATGCCTGGGCCGTCCAGGCTGGATTGACCAGTTTGAACAGTTTTTTTATTATTATTATGTTTTGAAACCCTTAGCAAAAGGAAGAAGAATAAGACATTGCATTGAATGATTCTGATGAAGATAGGGTCTTAGAGGTAGAGGGTGATGGTGACGGTGATGACTGTTGTCATGAGAATTACTGAGATTTGAGACATTTGTTATTTTAACCATATATTTGTCGGCTTTTGTGTTAGTTTTGCACTTTTATTGAACTTTGTATTGTATTATTTTCAAAACACATTTATTTGTTAGCACTTTTTACACCTCCATTTTTTCAATATTTCTTAGGTGCTGAATTTATGGCTGTTATTCATGATAAATATTCCTAAATGTTTTCATTTCCAGGTGAAGGCTCTTTATGTTAAGAATATACCAGAGAACACCCCTACTGAACAACTTAAGGAATTGTTTGAGCGCCATGGTGAAGTTACAAAGGTTGTTCTGCCACCTTCCAAAACTGGGCAAGGGAAACGGGACTTTGGATTTGTCCATTTTTCAGAAAGATCAAGTGCACTGAAGGCTGTCAAAGATACTGAAAAATATGAAATTCATGGTAATGTTGTTGCACTTTTCTCTCTCTTAAAATAGTTGTATTAAACTTGAGATGATGAAGGGTACTTCCTAAAGATGCAATCAGTTGTTATGGTTCAAGAAGCAAACAATTGCAAGGGTCTGTAAAGTTTCATCTCATGATGATTAATGTGATGCTTAATGGTTATGAGAAAGAAAGGTATGCATCAAGGATAAAAGAAATGATGCAATGCTCATGGCATTAAAATATTAATCTCTTGTAATTGCTTTTTTCTTGTTTCGTTTAATAGCTGTTTCCTTTGGTCTCAGACGGAAGAAATAGTTGGTCTCCTTTTCAAAAGCTCATGTAACATTATGTTTTATTGACAACTGTTTTGACAAACCCTAAAAGTTGTTGAGTCACCTCAACTGTGGTTAATTGCTATGGGAAAACCAGTTTGACAGAGTGAAGACGTTGAACTTGGTGGATGTAGTCAGCACACTTTCCTGAACATAAAAGTATCAAAAAAGATGTGGTAAACCATAAAAGAGCAGAAGTAGTGTACAGCTTGAACGGCTGATTCATCTCATGTTTATGTTTTGCTGATCCATTCATGTAATGGCAAAGTATTAAAAGCTATACCTGTGTTCAATAATCTATAGATTACTTTTTCTGTTTACGCCTGCGTGGCATAGGAAATTTTTTATGACATAAATTCACTGCAGGTCAGTTGTTGGAAGTTACACTTGCTAAGCCTCAGAATGATAAGAAGTTTGATGGGCATACCCTGCCTCATTCTGGGTTTCATCCGAGTTATCCTACACATTCTGGGTATGGTGGGTTGCCTGGAAATCCATATGGCTCTCTAGGGGCCGGATATGGTGTAAATGCTGGATTTCAGCAGGTATTTTATTTCACTACCAATAGAACATCGATGTCTTGTTTTTTTTACCTGCTATTTTCCTCCTGACTAGTGAAGAGATTTCACTGATTTTGCCACGGAACAGCCTGTAATATATGGTAGGGGGGCCAATGCCGGCAGGTATGCATATGGTGCCCATGGTTCTTCCTGATGGTCGAATTGGCTATGTTCTGTAAGTTCTGACATCTGGCCTTTAAAATATGCTATTTCACCAACCTACTGACTCGGAATTATGCTTTTTCCTCCGCTTTGCTTACTGAGCTTCTGCTAAACAATGACTGACTTGAGGATTGGTGCAGACAGCAGCCTGGGGTGCAGATGACACCCCCGCGAGCTAGACGAAATGATCGGACCAATGTCTCAGGTGGACCACAAGGGCGAGGAGGCGGTGATGAAGGAAACCGTGGCCGGCGCTACCGACCCTATTAGTTATTTACTGGGCTAGGGACTTGTTATAGTTTGAACGCTGGGGATGACTATTGGCTAACCATAATAATTATGCCTGCCCCCTATTTTCTTCACACATTCCAGGTAGGAACAGGATGTTCCTGAACAAGGGAAGCATCTGAGGCATAAAGCTTAAAACTTGTCACTGTTTACTGTTTTAAAATTGGGCAAGGATGTATGGTATTTCGAGTAATTGACAGTTGTTTGAAGAACGTTTTGATGATAAATTTTTTGTTTCCTGCTGCTATTGATGGTTTGAAATATTTGCCACACGATTTGCCTTGCGTTGACTGTGTGTTCTCGTTGATTGGCTAATGATATTCGGGAACTGGGATATGAGAGCAGATACAATAAAAAAGTACTACGATATTCCCGAGGGCAACAAAACAATCAATATTAGCAGCGAAGTGAACGTGTGGCGGACAACGGAGGATAAGAGAAGATGATAATTATCGTACGAGGGAAACATTACAAGAAGCACCAAAAGTAGTTCGGCGACGCAAGCAATTAGTTAATGTCGGAAAGCCCTTCAAGGCGCTTCGCAAGGCCATCGATCCGAGTCTTCCAGTTGCTCTTGATGCAAATAGGCCTAGCTTGGGTAACGTAATCCTCCTCCTCGGCCTCGCCGTTGTCCTTGACCATCATCTTTTTTTTCTTATTCTTCTTGGCCTTGTTGTTTTTGGTCTTATCGGCAGAAGCCCTTTGTAAAGCCCATAACACATCGGTGCTGCTCAGCTCTCCTTCATCTTTTTGCCCATCTGTCGGTAGTTTAGAATTTGATGACGATTTGAGAGCAGCGGCGGAGAGGTGGTACTGATTCTGATAAGCGGAGGAGGAGGAGGAGGCGGAGGCCACCCATCTCTGCCGCAGCTGCTGCTGTCGCGAGTTGGAGAAGACAATGATGGGCGGCGGCGTTGACGGCCAAGAAGCCGACATGACATTAACATATGACATGTGTTACGTAAAAAGGTCAACACTCTAGCCTGCCTCTCGGGGAAGAAGCCGCCAGATTTCCCTTCCGATTGAATTGATCTCTCAGCCACGCCACAAGATATCAAAATAAAACCCCCCCCAAACCGCAGAGAAATCGTGGCCTGCGACTGCTAGCGTCAATCCTTGTTCGCTCTTTTGTATACCTTATTCATATATTTTAAGAACCAGATCCTCTGCCGTATTCAAAGGACGCAATAAAGTAATTTTCACGTTTTTATATTTAAAAAAAAAACGCTGTTTTTGGTATATCAAAATCCCATAGTTTTTGATGTATTGGAGTTAAGTAAAGGGTTCGAACTCATAATGTAAAATGGTCATCCCGTATACCTGTGATGATATTATCATATTAGTTCCGATGGACCTAACCAAATCAGTGAGGCCGTGGAATGTAAGAGAGGTTGCGCAACGAAACTTTTACTTAAGACTTTTCAATTTCAAAAATAATATTTGTAATTAAAATACTTAAAATTTGACGCACACTAAATATGATATTGTGAAAAAAAAAATAGATGACTTAATTCTACAATCGGATATGCAAATATATCGCAATGTTGATTATATCTAACACTACTCTTTCAATTTTAAAGTCATGGTAATTTATTATTACATTATTATTTGTATCAAGTAATAAGAGTGACCAATATATAAAGAGTGTTACGCACAAGCTCGTTGCACACATCCTGTTCGAATATGATTTCATAATGCTCGAATAACTTTCATTCAAGCAATAAGTATGATTTGAATATGTTTCGAATTTCTCCATTTGAGGAGTAAATATAATTTAGATATGATGCTCGAATACATGTTTTGCTCCAAAATATATTTACACCGCTCAAAAACTCTCATTAAACTCTCATTAATTTAAATAGTAAGTATGATTTAAATATATTCGAATTCCTTTCATTAAAAAAATAAGTATGATTTGGATGGGTACTCAAATACATGTTTAACTCGAAAATATATCTACCCTGCTTGAAAGTACCATTTTTGAATGTATGCCTACTTTTGAGTGGTGAATGCCAAGGTGGAGTACATTTGGTGTAAGTGCTTGAAAATTTCACAATGCTCGAATATGATTTGAATATACTAAAAAAAACTCACGTTGGAGCAGCAAATATAATTTGAATATGCTTGAATTATTACTATTCAAGTAATAAGTATGATTTGGACCTCATGCTCAAATATAGGATCTGCTTGAAATATATTTGCTATGCTCAAAAGCATGCTTTCCGAATGTATATTTACTTTCGAGCAAATGTGTCATAAAACACATAAACTTTTGTTATGCAATGTCGGTGCAAATAGCTTGTAAATATCATACTTTATATCAAAAATAAATCTATGGGTAGACCTAAATATTTCATCTTATTTTCAATTTAAATTTTAAAAATAATTTACTTAATTAATATAAATCTAAAATTTGATAATTTACACTTACAACTTTATATCATTAAATTTTACAAATTATATAAATTATAATATTATGCCTTGATTTAATTTGCATGAATTCATATAGTGAATAAAAAGTTTATCATAACTTTGTACAATAAAGATAACATACTAGCATATATTTTATCATGTTCTATAGTTATTAGTGTGTCATAACTTTACACACTTAACTCATCTAAGTTTGACTCAAATTTGAGCTTGATACTGTACAAGCTCAATTTGACTCGAATTATCTATTGATATAAACTTAAAGTTCAAAGTAGTGAAGATAAATTAATGATTTGAAACTCCTATAAAAGTACTAGCTAAAGTCATGATTAACCTCTTCATATTTTGAATCGAAACTTTAATGTTTTAAAAAACAAATTTAATTTTGGTGGGATACCCAAGTAAATTTTTTATTTTTTATTTTTTAAACTTTTATTTTATTTTCATATCTGACTCACAATATTATATATATATTTTTCATGAAACTAATTTTCTTTAAATAAATTTTTTTTACTAAATATAAATTATTTTTAAATTCAAAATCAAACATAAAACTTTAATAAATATAAAAAATATAAAAAAACAAAACAAAACAAAACAAAACATTGTATCAAATATGCCCTTTGTGTCTACAGATCCAACGAAATTAGCTGAATTAGCTGGCCACTTAGTCTATCCTCCAAAAAAAAAAACCCATAAAATAGACACAACGAAAATCAAAGAAATGTTTTCGCGCGAAAACATTAATGATGATGCGACGCGGATAGATAAAAAATATAAATTTATTAAGGGTTGACCAGCGGAAGCTTGACAGGGTATCGATGAATGGAGTCAGCCCAGGCGTTGCCACGGCGACACTCATCCGGTGCGAGAATGGGCTTCAACGCCCTCCAGACCGCACTGTTACACTTGAAGCCTGAGCCGAACGCGATTTGCCAGACCCTGTCCCCCTTGGATACCCGTCCTTTGGCCTCCGTGTACGCAAGCTCGTACCAGAGGGAGCTGCTAGACGTGTTGCCAAATCGGTGGAGGGTCATCCTGGACGGCTCCATGTGCCACTCGGTGAGGGCCAAGTTGTTCTGAAGCTCGTCCAGCACCGCCCTGCCCCCGGCGTGTATGCAGAAATGCTCGAACGCCAGCTTGAAGTCGGGGATGTAGGGCTTCACCACCCGGCGGACCCCCTTGGCATGCGCAGCAGCAACCACCTTCCTCCGGACCAGGCTGATGAAGAACTTGAACTGCTCTGAGAGGGGAAGCACCAGCGGACCCAACGTGGTAATGTTGGTCTTGAGGGCGTCGCCGGCCACGGCCATGAGGTCCCGAGCGAGGGAAACCCCTACCGTGCCCCTTTCGTCATCCTCCCGCTGATAGATGCAGCCGTGGCTGTTGTCGTCGGCACCCTTGTGGGTCCTCACCGTGTCCACCAGCTGGTACTTGGACCGACCGCGGTCCCGGGACCTGTTGGAGAGGAGGACGGCTGCGCCGCCCATGCGGAAGATGCAGTTGCAGAGGAGCATGGAGCGGTCGTTTCCGAAATACCAGTTGAGGGTGATGTTTTCGGTGCTGAGGACGAGGGCGGAGGTGTCCGGGTTGGTTTGGAGGAGGTGCTTGGCGAGATCGATGGAGATGAGACCGGCGCTGCAGCCCATTCCCCCCAGGTTGAAGCTCTTGATGTCCTCCCGGAGCTTGTAGCGGTTGACGATCATGGCAGAGAGGGATGGAGTGGGGTTGAACAGACTGCAGTTGACGATGAGGATCCCCACGTCCTCCGGTAGGGCGCCGGTTTTTCGGAACAGCGAGTCGATGGCGCCGAACATCACCAGCTCAGCTTCCGCCCGGGCTTCCTTGATGCTCAGCTTCGGGGGCCTGGCGGTTATCCCGGGCGGGAAATACGTCTCGTCGCCCAGCCCCGACCGGTAAGTGATCCGCCTCTGAAACCCGACCGTCTCTTCCTCGAAGCCGCCGCTCTCCTCCGTCATTTCCATGAAGGCCTCCTTGGACATCTTGCGCTCCTCCTGCGGCTGGTAGCATGCGAAGTCCACCAGGTACACCGCCCTGGATTTCCTGGACCACCAGTAGATGCCGGAGATCAACACCGCCGACGCCAGGGCCCACCACAGTCCTCCTCCTCCTCCTAAGCCTGTATACGTGCCAGTGCCAGCGCCAGCGCTTGCCGCCGCAGCCGAGTCGATGCTGATCAGCGCCGCCCATATGTCAGAAACCCGGAGGAGGCGGCGGCCAGCACAGCAGCTGGCAGCTTGATTAATCAGGGTCACTATGGAGAGCAGGCATATTGCCACTACCAGAATAGCCGTGCCCGGGTTGCATGAGTATCCGTACCCCAACTTCACGTACTTCAGCTTCACCGACTGCAAAAAGTCTGGCAATCTTCTTTTTATCTTAATCACCACCGACGAAGAGTCCTTGAACGCCATTTCGGCCGTCAGCCTCTCTTCTTCCATCCCAATTCGAGCCATTACTTAAAATTAATTCTCTATTTCTCTCTCTCTCTCTCTCTCTCTCTCTCTCTCTCTCTCTCTCCTCTCCTCTTTGTGTTTGTGTGTTTGATATTTATAAAGCTTCTCTTCTCCTTTGGGTGTCTCAAAATAATACACACACATACGAGATGACAAATATATTGTTTATGCATTTTTGGCTGGTGCTTGGTGGAAGAAAAGCAGATGATGATGAAGACTGTCTAATCGATACCGCCCGTGGAGAAGGAAAGCTAAGCTAGCTAGCCCAACACGCCACAAACAATTAGTTGAATAGTTGATGAATGTGGATGCAAGTGGGGACCGCTGGACGATGGTATTTTCTTTAATTTACTACATTCATAGATCTATATTCAACACCAGGGAAATTTTCTCATGGATTTCTGAAACATTTTGAATGTTCTCTTTCCAAATATATGTATTATTTTAAAATATAATTGTCTACCACTTTTTTGATAACATGGCCCACAAAACAAATGTGTTGTAAAAAGATTTAGTAATGAAATTACAAGAGTTTTGATAAAACAGGTAGCATCACATTGTTAGAAAAACAAATTAAAGCATCATACTCAACACATCATGTACAAAAAATTGATAAAATTTTGGGAATTTTGAAAACAATAAAGATAGTATTCTAGTCATATTCTCAAATTTCATAATCAATTGATATTTTCTTATGGTCACGCTAAAGTATCAAAAGCTAAAAAAATATCAACAAAATAAAAGACTACATTGCATCAATTATTATACTTTATTTATTTTAAACTTTGAGTCTTATGATTATGAATGGATCTTATGCTTAAAACAAACAATTTAAGGTAAGTGTTAAGGACTTTAATTAAAATCTAACAATTATGTAGAGATAGATAATATAATTTAGCCAAAATCAAATTCAACACAATTCAAGTTATGAACTCAATTAAAAAAATCATAAAAGGTTCTAGTTTATTGACAAAACAAGTAATACATTTTGATTATATTTTACCTGTGATTATAACAGAGTTTGATGCTACAAACGCTTAACCTGGTTTTATTTGTTTTATGGTATTTTTAGCAATTATAACAGGTTTAAAATGTTATTATGACGTGTGACACATGAAAATACGTGAAATGGTGTGCTATGTATGTTTTGTGTGTGAAGTCGAACATACATTTTTCCTGTGTGACATTGTGTAAAAAATTCATTGAAAAATAGTTGTGAATCCTATACAACACTCGTGGAGATAGTGCAGAGGTCCATTAATAAGATAGTGTCTAGAGATTGTGATATATAGGAGTCTTTGATGTTTGCATGTGAGTGTTAGCTTACTATGAGGAATTGTCATTCAAAAAAATTAAAAAGTTAAGTATAGAGAAGTGAAATTAGAACCCTAAAAATCATAGAATCTTTAATAAATATTTTATTTAGAATTTTATTTACTGATAAAATTATATAATCAATCCAATAAAACTTCTGTGGACACTTGTCAATAACAAATAAATCAAACCAAGTATTATGTATCATTACACAATAATTAAATCAAGTTATTACAATAATTATAAAATAACTAACAATCATGACTATATCATTTTTCAATAATAAATAATACAACCAAGTATTATATATTACTACTAATAAATAAATCAAGACATTATGAAACAACTAAATACGTGAAACTAGCCGATACCTAAAAAACTATGAAACTATCAAGACATTACAATAATTATAAATAAATCAAGACATTACAATAATTATGAAACTAGCCGATACCTAAAAAACTAATAACGTAAGAATGAATACAATTATCAATTCAAATAAATAATTTGTGATATAAAAATATATCGTTTTACTCTGTTTTTTTGTGTGAAGCAGGACCATGTAGAATTTTCTACAGGAGATCCTTGTCCGTTTACAATAGGTACAAATCTAAAAGGGGAGACGGGGATGGAGTGACTGGACGCTGAATATGAAGTGGAGACAGCAGCGTTTTTACTATTTGTGCAAATAATCTAGAAGTGTAGAAATCAATGTTGACCCACGGGCTTGATTTTAAATACACGTGGATGGTGAGCGGTTCCAAAACAGGCAAGTAAAGGCTGCAGATAGATCAACAACCCCAACCCCATCGTTGCTATATTAACGTAACTAAACTCTGGGTCTTTCTTTCACCGGCAAACGTGATTGCGTATATATATATATATATATATATATATATATATATATATATATATATATATATATTGGCTAGGTGAGAGAGTTTGAACAGCAAGTTCCTCAGCGATTTACGGTAATTTTAAATTTTCAAAATGAACCCATCTGTCTATATATCACACTGCGCAAGGAAAACATATTAGGATTTAGGATGCCAACATATGAACACTCTTTCAATAAATGAAGTCGAATCAAACGTTCCCAAGGGTCGGACGGTTTTAAATTTTCATCATGTAGATCGGTAATTTGGCTCACCTGCCCATATAACCGGCGTGACCCACCCATGAATAATAAAATATGGACGCTTCGCATGGCAACTTCCGGCAGAACTCATGGAAGGCACATGTCCTAAACCAAGCCAACCCATGCCTGTCCCATTCCTTTACCAGGAACACAATCACGCTTCATTTCACACCATAACATTAATATTATACTGATTAATTCTTCCAAAAATTTTAAAATTTTAAAAATGAAAAACCAACGCGTGTGTATTTATTAGCCCCTTTCGACGTGCTAGTTACCCGTACGCTATCGCGTTACAGGGCAGGCTTGAAATTCACGTATATATGATTGGCAACCATCAAACGGCTTCATTATGGGTCAACCGTAGTGCCAAACTGGACATATATACAAGTTAGATCATAAATCGGTCAATGTGACCCCCAAATTGTATTTATATATTCATTTATTAGAGAACAATCGATTCCAAATTTACATGGATGCTTAGAGTTAGGTTTGATTAGAGCACAATGACCTCATTAAGCCAATAACAAACTTTAATAAAAAAAATATTAATTTTTTTTATAAATTTGAATGATTCTTATAAAATTTACACATCAAATTTATTCTTCATCTTTTCACCAGCAACCCCATAACCCACCCCTGATGTCACACACACACACACACACACACACGTACGCACGCACGCACACACACACAGAGCTGACGTCTTCGGAGAATTAGAGCGGCGGAAGTGCCGCCACGCCCACCAAAATGACGCCACTGCCATTCGCAAGTTCCTTGAGGGGGATCAGTCCCTCGTTCGCCGTCGCAACTCCCCGACGTCGTACCCCCTCCCACCCCCTAACATCATCCCCCCTCCTTCCCACACGATATCCGTGCCCTCGGCATCACCCCCCTCTCCTCCCACCCCGAGGTCAAAGTTTCATATTTGACTTTTAATAATACCAATGTGATGTTTTTTATTGCATTCCATGAGTGCTATTACAATAAAAAATTAATTATTGCATTCCATGAGAAATTTCTTGCAAAAATCAAAATAAAAAATTAATTCTCAGAAATTCAATCTAAATAATCGCATATTATAATTAATCGTTTAAATTAATTAATATTTAAAAGTAATCTATTACAATAATTATTATAATATAATTATATTTAAGCTAAAATTTAATTTAAATCGTTAAATATTAATCAAATTAAAAATCATTGCAACTTATTCTCAAGCTATGTAGCACACACATCTATGATGATGGCATCGTATTCGTATACCCGCCAAACTGCAAACTCGGTGGTGATTATCCGTCCTCATTCTCGGTGGGTTATGGCGGGATTTAAAATTTTATACGGATAATTAAAGGCACCAATTAGAGCACTGGCATCCGTCTCACCAAAGACCGATGCAAATGTAAATTTTGATGATTTGCGTTAAAATATTCCTGCATTCGATTCATCAAAAGCTAAAATTTAGCTTTTACCTACAGTAATCGTAAAACGTTCACCAAATTTAGCGAGCAACTGTAGCGTCATCAACGCGTTTCTCTTCGCGCGCAACGACTATACGACTTCGGCTTCGCTTCGTTGCAGAAACAACGGCCGCCTGTGGGGTGGGGGGATGACGCCGGGAGAGATAGGAGACGATGCCGGGGGAGAGGGGGACGAAGCTGGGGTGGGGTGGGTCGATGCCGGGGGAAGGGGATGGGTCGACGCGTCGCCGGGCGGGGGAGATGGGTCTCACGGAGAGGGGGGGGGGGGGGGACTCCGACAATCAGTCTCGGCAACCAAAACAACCCCCGCACTCCCTGTTTCTCTCTCCTTAATCCTCGTCCCTCTGCAATTTGCTTAATCTATCTCGCAATCCCCTATTAACAGACACCGCCCGAATCTAGATATGGATGGATGACAACGTTTTTGTATTCTTGTCCATCACCGCCCACTTATCACTGCCGCTCTCACGCTATCGTCGTTTGCCACCCCACATCTCCGCTCCTTCCCGCGTTCGTTCCGCTTCTGCGGGTTGTTGGGTGTCCTGGATGGTCATCGACCTCGCCATCGCCGCCGTGAATTCTAGGCATAAGCTCTGGATTTCGACGATGGCGTCGCCGTTGCAGAAGCGGCAACAGGAGGACGGCAAGGCTCGATCATGTTACCAATTTTTGTTGCTTCTATATTGCTCGTGTTACTGACTGCAATTCAATCCGTGTGTTTTCCTTCACTATGGTGG
The DNA here is from genome assembly GCA_023512835.1 of Taxillus chinensis. Lineage (NCBI taxonomy): Eukaryota > Viridiplantae > Streptophyta > Magnoliopsida > Santalales > Loranthaceae > Taxillus > Taxillus chinensis. Next base: position 7,818,633 of record CM042091.1, on the reverse strand, counting down.
TTGATACCAATAAATTGTTTTATGGTCAGAAATTTAAATGGGGAACTCTTTTTTTTTTTTTTTGTCTTAGTTGATTGTCTTAATAATCGGCCATACCTAATATTCGGCATGCATTTTAACAGGTCAAAGAAGAACTTGAATTGGCTCTAAGGAAGAATTATAGCAGCAAGAAGGGGTAAGAAATGGCAGTCTAGGATCTGAGAGTTTTCTTTTGCGAGCATGCCTAGCAATGATTATTGTGCCATTGAAGTAGCTGCGGTCGATGCAGATACTGGGCAGATTGTTGAGTCTGGGTGGGCGTTGCCGGTAGAGGGGTGTGGGGGGGTCGCGCTGGATCTCCATGGGGGTGGGCGCTGCTGGGAGAGGGGGGTTGGGCGCTGCCAGTAGAGGGGGTGGGTGTGCGTTGCCGGTAGAGGGGGTGGGTCATTGCCGGGAAAGGGGGGTTAGGCGCTGGAGATGGCTGCGTTTGATGAAACGGATGTGGGTATTTTAGAGCAAATCATCAAATTTATAAAAAAGTAAATTTTTTTCATCAAATTTTGGCATTGGCTTGATGAAGCCAATGCCAATGCTCTTACACCCGCGGGTGGTCCATTGGGAATCAATTATTTATTGGCTGGCATATGCGCCTATGGGACTCATTGCATTTTATAGTTATAAAATAAAATAATTAAAAGAAAAACAAATTAATTGTTCGTTTTAAAAGAGCGTTATAAATAAAACTATTTTAAGTTTCAACACTCATTCACAAATTAAATCCAAAACAATCATCCTATATTATGTAACAAATTTTACTTAAAAATACAAATAATAAAAATAAAAAAGATTTTGAGCAATGGGCCTCATAGGTGTGAGCCAATTGATTCAAAAATTTTAAACTTACTCCCACGTCGATCTAAACTTATATTTTTACTAGTTGATTTGCAAGCCAAATTACCATCTCTGCGTATAATACCCATTTTATTTGAACCTATAGCTTTATAAAATAAATATCATAAAATTACTTTCTAGATAGCTTGAATATACTAAATATACAAAGCGTCACATCATCCGGTGTTGTTTGAACTAATTGCTGGCTTTGAATTCGATAAGACTGAGTATGGTTCTTGAGTCATCATGCCCCATTTAATTCGCCTGGTTTTGGTAGCTCCAAGTTACCACCAGTTGTATCTATAAATTTACAGATATAGGCACCCCAGGTATTACAATTGCAGTAAAACTGGATTCAGTGTCTCATTCATTACCGCAACACACCAAAAGATTTCAAAGATTTGTGAAGCAAACCTGTTTATAAAAGACCAAATACATTGACCTTAATCAAGGAAAGAAGCCGAACGGGGAATTGAGGGAGGATAAGAATCGGAGCTGTATTCGGAATCCATGTCCCATAGGCCTGCAAGCTTCTCTATGCATTTATGTATCCATGTCTTACCTGTCATGGACCACCACACAATGGCCAACTATGCATGTGCTGTTGCCAAACGTCAATGTGCTGCCGATGCAAAAATCAGTAAAGATGCCCAACTCGCACCCAGCCCAACCAAAGAGTCAGAAGTGCAGTTAACAATAATAAAAAGGCATCTCAAGTGCACAAAAACACACACAACAGAGAGAGCAGCGAGCGAGATGACCTCTACTCTTCAGGTATGGCATCAGATTTCCAGACGATATCAATCAATCCCATTGAAAAGCTTTTATAGAACTACAAGTAATAAAGAAATTTGGGTCACAAAATGAGTCGGCGTGTAATAGGTAACTGAAACATCAATATGCCGTAAGCAACAGTGTCAATAAAAGTTAAATACAGGCTGTCTGAACTTGCCTTGTGAAACTCCAATGTGTCCCCACCAGTTTTACTGAACTCCACCACATGAAGAGAGGGAGCCACTTCAAATACCTAATAAAAAAGACAATAACGACCCAAATATACAGCTTCTTATAGGGTTATTACTTATTACTTTAATAGAAAAGCTACAAGCATACATTGAAAATTCCATAATTTATTACCAGCAGCAACCTAAAACAACAAACAAGAAAGATGAGCCAGGTCTTATTTCCTTTGTCCAACATCAAATCCTCAGTGAAGGAAAAGGGAGGGGAATCGACAGTGTTCAAGTTGAGCCAGGTCCCCAAACCCTTCTCCTCCCCTAAACATGTATTTGATGGCATATTCTATTGGAATATTAAGATTTACTATAAATACCTCTGTCGCAACCGAGAGGTGGCCCTTCCTGCCAGTCTTGTCACCTTGTAATTTCATCTGAAATAAGAGAAAATATTAGAAAACTTATATGCAACTTTAGGTCATATTTTAAGCCCGAAAGACTCATGTGCTCCTTTGTCACATGCCTGTTTTGTTTCGAACTAAAACATAGTTTTATAAAGTAAAACTTAATTTTAAATAAATGGATTGATGTAGCATGTCTGGATTTTATTTCTTAGGTCATACAAAACAATGTAGTGTCAAAATTTTATTTTTAAAACATCAAAACCAAATAAAACATATTAATAGCTTTATAAATCAAACATGCTTTTAAAAAAATGTAATTTTATAAATCTTAATTTTAATTATTAAATTATAATTTCAGAAAACTTAATTTTAAACTATATTTCAATTTGAACACATCTATTGATTATTTAGTTTTACATAAAATCATAGTTTTGTAAAACAGCTTGACTGTGAACAAAGTTTCTAATGTTCCCGTGTTTGAATTGGTATTATTCGATTTTACAAAACAAAACTTTGAGTTTTAAAACTTTTTAGTTCGCAAATGCTGGAAAACTTTACTGAAACTTTATTTTGACCACTTCAAAACCAATTAAAATATTATTCTGGCTTTGGAAATTAAACACATTTTTAAACAATAATTAATTTTACAATACTAAATTTTGGAAAAAACTTTATTTTTGAACTATATTGTAATTTGCAAACCGAATACATTTTTAGATCTTTGATCAAGACATTCTCAACCAATATCATATCTTACTTTGTAGTTTTTCTTATGAATGTTAAAGCCTAGAGGTGTTGCAGCTTCTTCAATCCTTGAAATGATCTCATTTGCAAGATGCTGGGAAGTAAAGCAAGTTTCTTGCTTCACAAGACCCTATAATTTGGAATCCAAATAATCAGCACATAGTAAAAAACTGAAAATACTTCAACAAGAATACCTTATTCTACAACAGCATAATACCTCATCACATTATATAAATATTGAAGTGATCGAGACGTCACATCCAAGTGGCAGACTCTTAAATGACCAAAATCGACCTTTGAGGCAAAAAACAGTGAAATTCAAAACACACTTTTGGCATTGTTACATGAGAAGCCATAAACAAAAGTTTGTATGTGGCATCATAGTTAATGTTGTGGTAGTAATAATAAAATCACCCAAGACCACAAAATTATAATAATGATCAGAAACAAATTAGTAGAAGACATAAAATACCTGTTTCTCAAACAAATTTCCTAGATTGAAACTTTGAGACCTAGAAATAATCTCAAAAGCATTCATTGATACAGGTTTTTCTTTTCTTTCTGTTACTAGGTGTTCCTGAAAAATAAAAAAGAAAATAAATATAGGTAGCCGGTTTGCTCAATTATCAATTTTGTAAATCATGGACAAACATTCTAGTCAATTTCTTTAAAAAAAAACTATAATGCCCAGATTTGAACATTAAAACAAATTGATCTTCAATTGCAAATAACTTTGAACAGAAATCAGCAAGTTGATAAGCTACCCTGCATATCAATGAAAATGGAACAGGGATGTGCACCTCTGAGCTATTAAAAACAGCATCTACATCATCAAGATTCACACCCTCTTCCTGTTCAAAATATGGAGTTTGGTACCCCTTTTTGAACCAGTCATCTTCTAAGATTTCAGGAATAGTTATCCGCTACAAAAAAAATACAATCATCAAAACATCAAAGAATTATGTTACGTGTTTCACCTACTGGTCAACAAAAAATGTGAACGGCAAATATTTTCTTGAGGGAGAGTTCAACATTTAACTGCGAAAAGAGTTGGGGGCCTTGGGGCTCACAATAAGAGGGTTTGGGTCAAGAATACGATTTAACAATCTCTTCACATCTGATGAAAACCATGTAGGACATTTGAAATCAGCGCTGAGAATCTGTAAACACAGAAGAGTACAGAAAAACTCTGAGCCAGGCAGTTAATTTAACTGAAGAGGAAACAAACTTTAAGTGCTCATACTTTCTCATATAAGGCCAAGAGGTTATACTCATCAAAAGGCAAGTATCCAGCCATTAGAACAAACAAAATAACCTCACAAGACCAAACATCAGCTGACAAACCATCATAGCCTTTGTGATTGAGGATCTGATGGAAGAGAAGATAATTATGAGCAGTCAATGGATATTGCCACGTGATGGCAGTTTCCGCATCCTCAAATCACTAGTTCTATACCTCAGGAGCAGCATAATTAGGAGTTCCACAAGCAGTATGCAGCAGTCCATCTTCCTACTATACAAAATAAAAGGACTATCAATAAATTATGGAAGTTGACTTACTGACTGTCATCTCCACAATTGCCTTTTGTCCTTCTCTTAGTTTACTTGAATTTTGAGTATAAAAGACAAGGCAAGCCTAAGCTCCAAAATGTCCTTCTCTTAGCTTTCTACTAATGCAGACCAGCAAGTGAATTCAGTTGTGTAGAGTAGTTATGCTTCTTACTTAAACCTACCTAATCTGTACTAATTAGAACAAGCCAATTAACCATTATAAATTAGCCCTGTTCAAATATAACTAGCAGGCCACCGTCCATCCACAGTATGCCAAACACAGAATTTCACAGAAGATTATGAACTGTGAGTGACGGTCTGCAATTTGATCTTTAGAGCTTCCTTCCTAATTGGAACATGCTCTTCTGCCTCTTTCAAGAGTTATGGCACAATTACTGAAGTCTACGACAATCAAAAACAGGTATTATTTTCACCATCTTTACCACGGCAAGGTACATTTCAACTACTCCAGACAACCATGAGGTCAGGGATTCTTTAACCTCTTAACTGGTTAGTTGCAATTGCAACAAAGCAGATAAATAGCATCAAAAAGCAAATGGCATCTTTATGTCACGTGTGTCCACACTCCACACCTTGCCTTGTTTAGTTGGTGACCACCTATTTCCTTGGGTTCTCCATCTGGACTGAAGTCCTCTCAATGATCTGGTTGTGTAACTAGAGCCAAAGTCACACTTGGTTAATTGGTTCATTGCAGAATAATCAACCCCCTTTATAGATTCCACAATGATCACACACTTTAATACCGTGCAAACCATGAAGACCAAAGATGAAACGGCGGTCCAAAGAAAGATTTTCTATTGACAATAAGAAAAAACTACATCACATACTTGCCCATGTAATAACTACCATACCCTTAAATCATAATAATAAAATACTTATACCTATATATACACAACTCTAACACATATCAACCAGGCAAACATTGGAAATCACAACCATTAGTAATAGGAAAACTCTTTTTGCAAAGCATGTTGCGGACAACTTGCGCAACGAAGGCTGACACGGCTTATGCCAAGTCAGTTGAATTAATCTAACGTATCTTTTTCCGCTACACAAGGGCAAAGGGGGAGTTGATTCACTTGGAGGGGGTTTCAAAGTGGTAGGGAGAGAGAGGCTTCAAAGTGATATGAAATCTTGCACCATTTTTCTTTCAAAAATTGAATATGGTCATGCGGCATATGCCATGTCAGCGTGGTGCGCGATGTAGTCCACACGGGGCTTGCATATAGAAGAACTCTTACTGATATTACACTTACTATCTTGATACTGAATGAATGATTAGCATGCGTTTGAGAATTTATGATATCCATAGAAAAGACAAAGATGATGAAAATGACATCAAGCATAATTTCATAACTCTTTCCCTCTCTTTCTTTCTTTCTTTCTTTATATATATCCTCCCCACAATTGGCATTCCTTTATTGCCAATTGCTATGTCAAAGAGCTCATATCATGCTCTATAAGCGGGTACCAATCTGGGCATAACTAGAGCTTTGCATATCCTCCAAAGCATGTACCTAGCCAAACAAAAACAATGCCTATGCATTAGTCCCGAGATAGTTTAAAATGCTTACTCTTACCTGCTGTGAAAATGCACTCAATCCAAAATCTGAACTCTTTAAAGTCCCACATGAGTCTTAAAGAAGATTCTCTGGCTGCAAAAACAAATAGCAATATGCCGGGGTTTTCATGAAGAAGAGTGCAATTATACAAAGCACAAGACAAACCAAAATTTTAGTAGAGTATGGGAAAGGCTATAGACGAGAGAGATTTTTAAACCTTCAAATCTCTGTGGAAGATGCCTCGACTGTGGCAATAATCCACAGCATTGATAAGCTGTTGGGAAGTATCCCCTTGCTTCATTCTCTTCAAGTCTCCCATGCTTGGCTTATAAGTAGAGAAGAAAATAACCGAATGTAAACAGTTATTTAAACAAACTTTGGCGATCTAGAAAGTACTTCTGGATTGTGGACCATATCCAGAAGGAAGCTAAGCTATAATTGGGAATTATGAAGTTACGGGAATCATAATGTAAGACGGACGGGCACTTATTTGCCCTGGTGGCCTCCTTGTCTGGGAAAAATGCCAAAACAAACAAATTTGGATAACATTTGGATGTTTGATGAGCTTCATGGTTGATATTTCTCTTTTAATCTGTTCGACCATCTTGTGGCGGAGGACAAGTTGGCGGTGGATGATTTTGATGGCGACGATGTGGCCGGTCTCCACATTCTGAGCACACACAACCTTGGCAAAGCTCCCCTCTCCAAGCGTCTTCCCTATCTTGTATTTACCCACGCATTTCCTCGTCGTCGTCGTCGCCGTCGTCGTCCCTTTCTCCTTCACACCCTTCTTCGTCCACCCACTTATTTTATCCTTCCGATCGATCAATGTCCTACATTTCCGTTCGGCCATTCCGTTTCACCCGGCGATAAAATCACCCAGAAAAAAAAATGGTTGGTTGGTATATATATATTATCACTGAAGAATATGTTTTTTTATTATAAACACTTGGTTCTTTTTATTATTATTTTTTTGTTTAACTTTGTTTTTTCACAGTTCTTTTATATTAAGAAATATTCTTATATTTTTTTTCTTTAATTACCTCTTCTTCTTCCTTTTTTTTAAGAATCTTGCATCTTTATAAGGATTTTTATAATAAAAAATTAATAATTTTATGTTCTTAAGTTAATTTGAAATAATGAAATATTCCATTATGTTTTTAATCCTTGAATCTTATAATAAAAATTTATTTATTATAAGAAATATTCTTATTTTTTATTTAAATTTAATTTAATTTAGTTTTTTAAACAGAGATCCAAGATTCTTCAATTGCCTGAGCGATGATCACCAATAGACAAATCATATCGATAATAATTGCAATGATTTAATGTTGATCCAAGATTCTTGAATTGCAAGTACATGTGTAACCTTGTAGTTTGTTGTATAAATTGACTATGCGAGGCTTTATTGTATATTATAACTTTGCTCTAATTAAGTAAAGAAAACAATTACTACCAAGTTAATCTCGATACATTTATTTTTGAGCCATGTCAAAACAGTAGGAATAATTATTTTGAGTTTTGTGTCCGATAATAATTTTATTGTTGGGACTTCACCGAAGGATTGCAGATTTTCTTGAGCACGTAATTTACTTATACCTTATTTTTATTACTCAATTAAAGTCAAGGATTAAAAGTCACCAATTTATGTTTGTATTATTTTCATTTTAACTTTTGTTTTTAGAAATAATTTAATTATTAACATTAGCCTAGATTTTGATGATTTTATTATTATATTATCATTCTATTTTAAAAAAACTATGTATATTATATGATTTTTTACTATGATCTTTCTCATTTTATAAGCTTACATTGATTTCTACAAGCATTTGGGGAAAATAAAAAAAACATCAAACCAGTGATAAATTTGGCTGGGATAGTCTACTGTGTGCCAACCTTACGCACTTGTCTTGATATCAGATCCGACAAATGTGCTGGAACATTTACCTTTAATTAAATTAAGCCTCTTCTAACAGAGTCTCATACAAAACAATGTTTTCACGAGTTGCCTGTAATGAGACAATATTATTACAAAGGTGGTGAAATTGCCTTCAGTAGTTTGCGAAGACTTGCACATGATAATAATCATTGAATATACACAATGAGGAGGTTGCTCTCAGAGCCTGGCGACCAAGCCCAAGGTCTTCCCGGCCAGTACAAGCCTAAATCTTTCTGCGTGTATAAAATCTGCATCTATAAGCACTCACAAAAAAAAAATTGCACGTGTCCCTGGAGTGAGAATGAATATCAAAATCGTGCTCAGAACAAAATTTGCCGCGAAAACAATTGACGAAAACGACCAGCCTTTGGCCAACTACCTCCAGTATATATGTTTTGATAACAGAATGTTTCAACGTACGATTCGAGCCACCATATTGGGTCATTTAAGTTTCACGCCTTCAATCGATCAGGCCGAAGCCAGCATTTTTTGTCAGATCTTCCAAGCAGCCGGGCAGGAGGAGACAGCGTCAGCGTCGACATATAGGAGCCGGGTGGTATCCGGGCAAGCTGCGATCGAGCGCGTGTGGGTAGATTGGTGAGATTTTATTTTATTTTTTTTATCCTAGGCAAAACATCGGCGTTTTTTAAACATAGAAGGTGGAGCCGGGTGGTATCCGGGCAAGCTCCCATGTTTAAAACGTGAGTTTATTTTCAACCGCATAAAATAAAATAAGTTAAAAAAAGCTAATTTATTTCTTTATATTTTATCATTTAGGTGTGGGAAACCGCAGCATTTTCAATCGTTGAGATCCAAATTCGCTGAGTAGGGTACAGCCGTTCTCCGCCTGCTTCAAGCTTCCCGAGTGATTGATTTATACTCCCATTCTCTCGTCTCTGTGCGTTTCCCTGCCGCTGTCGGCAGCGAGTGAGTGATTGATAATTATGTTCTCTGCCGTTTTGTGCATGTGTTTGATTTAAATCGTAGATTTCGTTTGTGTTTGCCGATTTTTGGAAATTCTCGTATCTCTCTTTTCTTCCTTTTGGTTGGTTTATTGGGGTTTTGTTGATAAAGTTTTGGGGGAACGAGCTTTACTTCAAAATCATGGCGTCCTTTGATTTTAGGGTTTGATTTGGGGGTTTTGTATAGTGTTAATCACAATGTTGAATTAACTGTTGTTATGGCTTAGATTTGTTGCATAACTACGCAGTCTCTTCTTCTGTTTTCCGGAAACGTAGCGTGTGAGAGAAGTACGTCCTTGGCTGAGTTTTATGAGCCTCCTCAACTCTGGCAGAGTGAGGGGAGGTAGCTAGGTGGATTCTGGCTGTTAATAATATTGTACAGGTCTGGCTGAAGCAAAGGCCGTCCGTGTTCTCCCGATAACTCATTGTGATTGTGGTATCATTAGAATGATGTGAATTCCTGATTTTAACTTGAGGAATGTTTGGTAAATTGTTGTATATTCACTTTGTGAAATGACAATTGTTGGTTTGTAAACTTATTTTGAACCTGTGTTGAACTCTAACTCGTGTAATTTGATGAATATTTTTGGTGTGTTATTCTCTTGGTTATTTATATGTAGTGGCTTCATAGTCCATGCTTAATTGTGATTAATTAAGTTGTGTTTTTTTATTTTATAGACCTTGATAGAAACCACTACACACTTCACTTCATTGTGTTTACCTAGTTTGTTGTGTTATGTAATTGCAAATTCATAGAAGAGAAAAGTGGTTACCTCTCTCGCTTTTCTCTCCCCAATGTTGCTTCAAGCTTATTTATAGTTTTGGGATCTGTTTGGGTGTTAGGAGGTGTGTTATTTGTGCCTTAATCCACAAGGCTAATCATGTTGAGGAGTACAGCGAGTATTTCGAGGCAAAGAAATTTGTTTGCAAGTATATCATTTTGTTGTTATGATTTAATTTATTAGACCTTCTCCCCTCTTGCCATATGTTAATTCGTTTACAGTTAATTTTGTGCAGTTCGTTCCATGTCAATTTGAGTCCATCTATCATGAACTTGGTGAAGTAAAATGGCTTTCACACTTCAAATTTGATTCGATCATAAGTTTTCACATCATTACATCAATTATAATTTGGGCTCTTACAAACTTTGTGTATTGGTTATAGCATTATATGTCATTAGGTTTTGAGTTACTCATAAGATTAGACTGACTGTCAATTTAAGTTGTCACACAATACTACTTATAACACTTTCATACTTAACTAAATGCATTGAATCATATGTTCTCTGATCACTTTGTTGTTATTGCAGATTGATGGTGAATTACGAAGGATATTTTATGAAAAGTATTTCCCGTCCATTATAATTACAACACTTAGGTGTAAGGCTTGAGAGTTCTACTAAATATCAACGTGAAATGCTTAGGGGTAGAGAATTATATCAAATATCTATAGAAGATTTGATGCTATGGATAAGAGAAATGCATATTTCTCGTCGGTGGTAAATATTCAGGCATATTGATACGAATCGTGTCTTTATTATGGAGAATGTGGATGGTAACTTCGCATATTTGCTTAGATCAGAAGTAAAAACATTCGACTTTTGGCACGCACCCGATTGAGGCAAGGATGAAATAGATATAATGTTGATGTTGTTTTTCCTGTGATTGAGCATGTCGACACTCAAACTTGTTTTCAATCACAGGAAACGCAAAGATCAACATTATATCTGTTTTATTCTATCTCAATCGGTTGTCAAAAGTCGAATGTTTTTACTTCTTGTTTAAGCAAATATGTAGAGTCACTATCCACATTTTCTATAATGAAGTCAAGTCATGATTCATATCAACATGTCTGAATATTTGCCACCGGTGAGAAGTATGTATTCCTCTTATCCATTACATCAAGTTTTCTATTGATATTTGATATGATTTTCTACACAAGCATTTCACGTGGATATTTACTAGAACTCTTGGCTTTCCTAAGTGTTGTTATTATGATGGACGGGTGATATTTTTAGGCTATGCAAATTGCAATAAGTTATGGGGTTAAAAAAATTGCAATTGAAGATGATTATATTAATGAGACAGTCACTATAGGATTTGATTGACCATATTGGCTTAGGCAAAAAAAGACAGCGTTGCCGTTCTCTTGGGTAAGCTACATGTGCATCTTTTTTTGTTTTTGTTTTATTAGTAGGGTTTTTTGATAATTGCTTTGATTTTATATGTTCATGTTTACATAACATTTATCTAGTAGTGCTTGGTTGGATCGTATTAATGTATAATCAACTGATTCAACTTCATAATCAATTATTGTAGTCAAATGTGTGCGATCGTCAAAGGCTTGTGCATGTCAGTAGCGTGAACATAACCTAATGTTTATTTTATTTATTTCTGGTTTTATGTTGAAACAAAAATGTCAAGCAAACTCAGTAGCTTGCGTATAAAATGGTTCCATGAGGCATTGCTTTTTTTTCCTCTGTTAAAAGATATCAAATCAGGGCATAGTATGCTACCCTCTATGAGCTCAATTATGTGGGGGAGTAAGAGATTATCTGTTAGTTTTCCTATTGTATCATTACAAATTAGTAGTGTATGAAAATTAAGTGTTGTGTGATAAATTGATTGCAGTTGAGTTATTACTTATGCTCAATCGGTCATTTTTAGCTGATCAGTGTATATGGGTAGTGCACTGGTTGTTTTATAGCCAAAATCAGTGTTCAACTAGCTTAATGAATGCCCATCCCCATTGGAACTGTGGTTTCAATCCAGTCAAAAGTTATTTGGTTGAACTTTGGGAAATAGTTAATCATGTTTTCTAATCTGATTCTTTTCCTTATATCTGCAGCAATAGTTAACTCTATTGTGTAGGACATAATATGGGAAACAAATGTGGAAACCATCCGAGATGGAAATGGAGTTGCAGGCAAAGAAGGTAAAAAAAACCCATCTAACAAGATAAAATTTTCCGTTAAATGTTCCAAAACTAAAAGGTACATAGATGAGGTGTATTTGAGGATACTAATGGCTTGCTTTATAACATATATTATGCCTTTTGATTTGCACAGCGTATTAGTTTTCTTTCTTATTTTTAATGCAGGTATATAATTAGCTGTATGTTCAATGGAATTGGAGGATTCGTGACCTTGTTTCTTGCAAACTCAATACGTCATTACATATACATGATGTTAATGTTCTTGACTGCATTTTTATTTGCACGGAGAAGGCTTCACCGCCAGCTATTATCTTGGACTCCAAAACGATCCATCTTTAAGTTGATTATTATATTTTGCCTTCCACAAATGGTGAGACAACTTGATATTATTTTTACTGTAATTTTCCTATGTTTCTCTTGCTTTTCATGAATCTAAATAACACCTGACTCTCAATTGCAACAGAAAGCGTCTTGGAAGATCTGTAAATTGCTTGCCTTGAGCACCATGGTTGTCGTTTAAGTATTTAATGGCCTATTACATGGATGGAAAACTTTTTGAAGTAGTTGCACCGCTGATGGTAGCTTATTGACAATGTCAGCGGAAGATTATTGATTCGCAAATGCAACACGGGGTAGATTGAACAGCTGATTCATGAGGAGATTAAGTTGTGTAGGACTTTTAAGTCAGTTCGGGCATGTAAACATAGAATTACGAATTTGCAGAATACATTGCATTTTCTGTTTTCCGTTGTAAAATTTTAATTTTATTAACCATTGATTTGTGCTGATTGTTGAATTAATGTTCTTTAATGATTTCAATCAAATAAATCTACTTATTTGTCCGTGCAGACCCAAAAAAGAGGACATTGTTTGTCCTTGTCAACAATGTCAAGAGTTTGTTGACATTGTTTGCAAAAGTAAAATATTTTTTTATTCTCGAACATCCGCTCACAATAGACAAATTCAATTAAACACGCAACCTTCGAAATCTTGCATGTCACATGCTATGGAGAATTGCCTCGACCTCATGGCTCCAAGAAATGGCAACGATTCGGCAGGAATGCCAGGCCTACGCAAATTAGACAGGGATTTTGGCAAAGAATCCCCTCATTGCCCAATCTCTTCTTTCTTCTTTCTTTTTTTTTTTTTTTTTTTTTTTTGCAATGCACGGCCTAGACAATCCAATACACCCAATTAATTGGCAACTATTTTTGAATAGAAAATATAATTTTAAACGATTCAGAAATTAACTCAAAAGGCTATGTTATATTTCTACTCATCATCATACTACCAAGTAAATACATTTTGAGAAATTAATTAGGTAAGGTAGTTATTACTTATTCAATATAATTTGAATTCCAATGTAATACCTCCTCTTATGTATTTCATTTTACCTTTTATGTATTAACCAAATAAATTCAAGGAGTATACTTATTAATTTATGTTTTGTATTAATATGATTTTAGTTTTTAGTTTTTAAAAATAATTTAATGAGTTAATATTAGCATAGATTTTGATGATTTATTATGATATTTTTCATTTCTAATTTTAAAATTTTATATATACAGTATGATTTTTACACTTCTTTCTCTGATCTTAGAAATTCACATTGATTTTTACAATCTAGCATTTGGTAAAAAAATCATATTTCGTTCATTAGAGCATTTTACATTGGGTTCTTTACATATATATTTTTCCAAAAAAAATAGCTAAAATGACTCTTAAAATTTGTTCATTTAAAAAAAATTGTTTACACATTTACTTTCTTATAATTTTTTTTATTTTGTTAAAATAATATTTTTTTTCTCTCCTACCTATTATAGTCGTTCAAAAATTTACATGTGTCAAAAATCTTATTGGAAATTAATAGTGCTTCCATGAATATATGGATTCATTATTTGTTCTTTATCTCCAAATTATATTTTAGGGAAACTAATGAAAAATTATTTTTATCACAATGCTAAAAAAAATTGTCACATTATAAATATATATATATATATATATATATATATATATATATATATATATATATAAAAGAAGATGATGTAAAGCTGCGAATACACTCACCTCTCATGTGAAATGACTAAAATACCCCTTAAAATAAAAACACAAGTTTGAATAATGATATTCGAAAACTATTATAATATTTGAAAATAAGATTCAAACATTTCATTATTCTTACATAAATCAAATGTTCGGATATTATTTTGTGAACCGTATATTTATGTTCGAATACTTATTTCTGAACAGATGATGATAAAAAAATTAAACTAGTACGTTTGAAAAATGATTTTAAAAAATAATTATAATATTCAACCATTTAATTTTTGGAAGAACATAAGAACAGATCTAAGATTTTTAATTAAATTAAAGATTCAAGAAAATATTTTTTCAAATTAAAATATTTCAAGATTAAACTTAATGGAATATTCTTAATTTTATAAGGATCTTAATGGTATTCAAGATTCGAGGATTAAAGATTTTTATAAGGATTTTTTTCATTTCATTTTTAGAACCGAAACTAAAAACAAGAACAAAATTAAATTCGACCTTCATTCTAGCATTGTCAAAACAAAAACAGAAACAAATAAGTTGGCCTCAAATCAAACCCTCTTTATATTCTACACAACACTTTTTGTAATCTTCAAATCTGTGACATGTCTAGGTATACATTGTATATATATATATATATATATATATATATATATATAAGCAAAATTCCATCTGAAATAAAATGTCATGCATTTTAAAATTTTATGAATAAATATGGCAAGTCAAAAAAAAATAATATTATGACAAACGATAAACATGTATCTTGATCCGATTTTAACAATTATTATCTAGTTGTGGGGTTTAGAAACATAAATTGTTTGGCTCTTCAAAAACTAATTTGTGCGGAGCAAAACTCTTGTAGATTTAAGAGAAGGTTAATATTAGCCCCTTGGGCGTAGCCGATCGATGACTCGCGCTTCATTATCTATGCGAAATTTCAGGTTCGAATCCTCCCAAAAATTATTCGAATTTTCCAACTTACTTGAAGCCTCTTTATTGGGGCGCACATCTCCCCAAGAATTGGCCTGAACCACGAATATTCAGAGAGAGAGAGAGAGAGAATATTAGTGGTGAATTTAGTAATTTTAACCGATATAATTAAAAATTAAAATTTATTCATATTAGAGAACGAAATCTTGTTATGTTCATACCCAATGCTTTAAAAGCAATACCTTTGTTTTATTTTTTCTTAGGTTTCCTTTTTTTTTCATGTTAAATCTTGCTTCAATTAGTAAATGTTTAAAATTATGGGTATTTGTAGGGCATGTTTGCTTCACACCATTTAAAATATAAATTTATTTTTAAAAATAGAATTTGATCGATGAAATACGTTTGATATATGTTTCATACGATTTAAAATATAAATTTATTTTTAAAAATAGAATTTGATCGATGAAATATGTTTGACATAGAAGTGATACTTACCTTATTGGGAACGAGGTCAACGTAGCTATTATTGTACCTTGCTTCCCACTTACCTGGGATAGCAAAAATAAAATAAAATAAAATAAATTTGTGTTTTAATTATGTGCTTGATAAATAAAAATAAAATTGTTATGGATATTGAAAAGAAAATCGTTAAAAATTGTTGCCTAAAGGAAAGATAGAGGAGGAAAAGCAACTGGTTAAAAAAAATTGATCAAATTTGACAACAAAAATATTTATTTAAAATTTGTTATGCACTCTCTCCTCCTCCGCTCCCTATTCCCTACTCTTTGTTCTTCTTCCTCGGTCGCTATATTCATGCCCAAGGCCCCGCTTCCGGCAGCTCACATTATTTTTAAATTATTATTTTTAAAAAATATTTTAATCATTTCACTTCAAAGATGAATTGGCTAAAGTTTGGTTCACGATCAATTAGTAAATAGCTGTGTAACTTATTACGACACCACACATCGGTAGATTTGCAAGGTTATGTAATACACCCACTCAAAGTGTCACTGTCAAGGAATAGAGACACAGACAAAATCATGAAATTAAAATCTATTAATTCTTTTTACTTTAATCTTCTACTTTTTATTATATCTTTAAAATTAAATTGACCTATTTTTTCGTAAAAAATGTAATCTTCTTAAAAATATTTATTGACCTCACATATTATATCTATCTGTTTAGCATATTTATGGTCAACCAAATATTATTAAAATTATAAATATTATAAACAATAACAAAACTTTTCTATCAATGGACCTCTACAAATATTCATGATCACACTTTTTTCAGTGAACTCATATTATATATATTATATATTATTCGAATCGGACATAAGTAAAGACATGATTAAGTGTCATGATACTGTCTGTTTTAGGCTCGTCACATTAGCTTGTTCGGCTTTAAAACGCATCGTAACATTTAAAGCCTTATTTCTTCTCATATATGCCTTTAACCTTTTTATCCTTGAGCGATGATATATATATATATACATACATACATACAAGAGGATTCAAACCTTACAAAGGCTAAAAAAATTAACCACGAATCATTTGGGGAGAGCCAAGGAAAGAGAGAACGTCTTAGGATGGGCACAATAGAAGACAATATGATTTCATTGATTCGTATACACAAACCTTTATTGCCAAACTAGTTCGCATAATTATTTGTCTCACATCAAACATGGCGCATGCTCACCACCCAATTGTATCGGGGAAAAAAATCTCATGAATAACTTACAAAAGGTCATGGTTTAAACTTTAGAGTGAAATCTTGTTTTTTTCGTGAAGCCAAACAAAAGTTGATTTTGAATCCGCATGCGGGACTCTAAATTTGAATTATTTTAACAAGTCTAAACTTATAAGTGTGGAATACCTTATACAATTATACTCTAGGCAAATGACTTGCTAACTTTTGTTATATTTGTAAGTTTGGAGATAAGGTGAGTGAGAGCCTTGTAAATTTAATGAGAAATAAAAAGAAAGAGATTTTATTTTCCTGTTAATAGTTTGTAATATTGGTAAAAAAAATTACTTATTTTCTTTTTTTACTATTTGTAAGTTGGATAGAAAAAAAAGAAAAATTAAATATTTATATGACTATATTATCTTCAATAATATTAATTTAATAAAAATTAACTAGATATTGTTGGAATTGGCAATATTTTAATTAAATAGAAGTTTACTTTTTCTTTGAATATACACATTTGGGAGAAAAAGATTAGAAAAAAATGGTAAACCATTTTTAATTATAATTCTTTACTTTTCTTTCATATTAAAAATTCACAAGTAATTTTTTTAATGTAATTACTTTACATTCAATTTCTTTCTTTATTGATATTTTAAAACTCACAAATAATTGCAGTAATACCATGTTTTACCACTATTACAAATATTTGTTTGGGTGTGATTATTTGTATTGTATTTTTATTATCTTTTAATTGGATATATGTATATATATATATATATATAATAACATTATTAAATGTATTGAAAATATATTTCAAAAGAAATGACGTTTTTTTTACCATTGCTGTTATTTTATTTAAGATAATGTAGAATTTGGGTCCACAAATGCAATTTAGTCAGATTTGTTTGGAAAAAAAAAACAATAGTCGAATCAAACTGGGTCCACGCACAGGCATCAAAATCATATCAATGGACAAAAATAAAATGTCATTATATATTCATTGACGTGACAAAATATAGGAAAAAGATGGAAGTTTGGTTAATATTATGCAATAGTCGTCTGTTACCCTTGGGAAAAACGATATCCAACCGGTCAACAGTCATGATGTTGCTGTATTATCATACGTACAACAACAACAACCACAGGCCACTAAAACAGCAAAAGCGGGCAAAAAAGTGAAAAACCATCTCATCTTCTGATCTGATGGATCGATCACACCCACGCAACCCAATTACAGCTCAATGCCTGCTAGTTTCTGAATTCGTTCTCTCCCTGACCCTGGACCCATTGGGGACACATTTTTTTTTTTACTATTTTTTGTTATTTGATAATGATCGGGATGAAAAATGAAAATGGAAAAAATATACATTAATATGGGATAACATTTTAGATTAATTTTATGGCAATTAAAATAATTAAAATTATTTTTAAAATTATTAACACTATAAAATTATTTATGAATTATGATAGTAAAATAATACTATTTTTCCTCACTTTTTTTTCTAATCTCAATTAAATAATAAAAAATAAATTTTCAAATTTTTCTTTTCCTAACCTTACCAAATAATATTTTAAAAAAACTTTCTTTTATAGAACAACTCCAATAAAGGCTTTTTATTTTATCTCATGAGCTAAATGGCTCACTTTTTTTTCTCGTTGGCCCTATAAAATTTGGCATGTTTATATACGAGACAGAACAAGCTATGGCTCAAGAGACGCATGTGAGCGGGTCGGCTCATGGATTTTTTTTTATTGTTTGATTTTTTTGATTTATTTCATTAAATATTTATATAATATACTCATTTTTTGTAAGTTTAATAGTTTTTATAGTTGTGTTTAACTCTTACGAAATAAGATTATAGAATTTTCAAGAGAAATAAAATATTTAAAGAAAAAAATATTTTGAAAAATTATAAATTTAAACAAGTCAGCTCGCAATATAAGAGTACTAGTAGCAGATTTCCTATAAAGGTTTGTTTCATTATATTTATGGAAAAAAAGTTTAAAAAAATCATAAAATCATTCCTACAGCAGATGCCTTATATTTAACTTTATTTATATGGTTTGTACAGTATTTCTCAATATATTGGGAAATACTATTCACTCCCTATAATTATTAAATTATATTAATTTTTTTTCACATTTCTCTTTTATGTTTCCCATAATATTAATTTTTATTTCATGTTAAATTATAAAAAGAAATATTATTAAATAAAATAAGTAGTATAAAATATTATTTTAATGATATAGATGGTAATTTATGGAATCTATTATGATGTATATTTTATAGGAAAATAAAAAATAATTTAAATCTATAAATTTGATGAAACTTATGAGGAAACAACTGTAAGTGCTCTAAGTCAGGCTTAATAATTTCAGCCTGTTTAATATCCCTACTTAGAGCGCTTTAATGTTGGTATATATCTTTAAGTAAATTTTCTTTAGAAAATATATATTTATTTTGGTATATATACTTTTAGCTAATAACTTTTCTAATAGTTTTAGTTAATTTTAATTATTTTTTTAAAATTTTCATCAATATACTGTTTCCTCTTTAAGGTTGTGTTTGGTGAAAATAATAAATTGAGCTCTTGGGATAAGAGAATGAAATGACAAAAGTTATAATTTTAGTTAAATTTAATTTAAAATTTTATTGAAATTAAATATAATTTATATTATAACTATATTATTTTTTACGGGGTTGTTATTTTTAATTAAAATAATCATAATGTAATATTATATCAAATTATTATAAAAAAAATAAATAAATTATCGAATCGTCGTATCACACATCACGCACGGTAAGGCAACAATTATTTCATTTTTTTTTCTTTCAACAATTTGCCGCAGAAGGGCTTGTGACCGCAATTTTAAGCGAATTTGGAGCCCCAATAAAATTTGACGTGGCCCCCTACCTGTCAGCAGACTCGTGATGTGGACATGTGGTTCCAACAACGAAAGTAACATCTACCTACAAGACTCTAGTAGCGTAGGAAGGTCAGATACATTAGTATTTGTATTTATATATGTACACACTCACCCACTTCTACAAGGCATGCATGCTATATGATGGAACCAGCCAGCCCACCCAACAAAAACACATAATTAATAAATAAAGGAGAAAGGGTGCGACGCCAAGTCCACCTCAAGTCGCGAGGTGACTCTCGGTGCTGCCACTGCATGGGCAAATCTCAAAATATTTAAATAAACGTACATGCTCATCACATGTTGTACTACGAAACTTGTTTTTTCTTTTACTTTTTCTCTTTATTCGAATTATCACGTGTACAACACTTTATTCGAATTATGCGAATTGTGTTTATGATATAAAATTATATAATTGGAATTTCGGGGCAATCAGTGCCCACGTGCTTTGCGAGTGATCGCATTTTTAGCATTAACATAAGATGAGATGACCAGGTTGTGCATTTCCGAGAAGCACCACCGGCCACCATTAATTATTATTTTCAATTGAAAATGTAAAATATTAATTTATTATAAATTATTGTAAAACATAATTAAAGTATATATATATATAATTAGATTTATTCTCTGCTAAATCATCAATATCGAAAAAAAATAAAATTTAATAAATGATCAATAATACAGTGACTCAGGAGTGTTTGTGGCTGTCGTTTACACTTCACAATAATATGGAAGAGTACAAATAGAGTCACCGGGTGTTTGCAAATTGCAAGCTACCGGGTTGAGTTTTTTTTTTTTTAATAATTATGTCTTTCTGGACAGTTGTTCGGTACCTCCGGTGTTTAGGGGTCACGTGACTGAATTGTATTTGTATGACACAGGCTTTGGTCGGTAGTCATCACCTACCTCCGGTGTTTAACGTCATTCCATCATTCCGCCATATCATATCATCTTGATGACCGTGATTTTGGTCGATTGCCTGAGTGATCTCCGGGTCAAAAACGAAGCATGAAACACGTGCATACAACCCCACTAAAATTAAATTAAATTATTTATTTGTCATTTTTTTCAATTAAATTTACATATAAATTAATATTAAATCACTGTAAAATTTTAACGTTGTGTCAAAATTATCAAATCACCGTAATAATAATCAAATTCAATTCAACAACAAATCTTTTTCGTTACATATAATTATTTTCAAAAATATATAATTATTTACTTATAAATAATTTTTAATTATCAAAATCTATTATTTTAAAAAATACTTTTATTTTTAAAAATAATCCTATCACCCACAAATCATCCTTCGTGATCATATTACTATTATTATTATTATAGAATTATTGTTGTTGTTGTTAGAGGGAACAGATGGTCCCGTTAATACGCCCTTGGAATTATTGTTTAAAAATTCGAAGATTCCCATGACCCGCACTGAATAACCTTTTTCAGAAATCTCTTTTTTCTTTTTCATTGTGGAGAAAAAACTTGTTTTAAAGTCGTGCCAGTTGAAAAGGAGATGCCGACTGTGTGCACGGATCTCATGTCATACATGTGACCTAAAATTCTATCTAGTAATTTTTTAATTGCGTAGTATTGATAGAGTGTAATCAAAAATATCAAATCTATGGTCACATCACTAGAGTTTAAACGAACAAAAAAAGAGTTGCAATAAATTTTACCATACCTGATCCCACACACACACAGTAGGACGATTCAAATTTAACACGGCTGATAAATCAACAAAAAAAAAATTATATACAAGCACGTGCATCGGGAGTGACGTTTCGACACCCTCCACCCAACCAAAAAAAAAAAAAAAAAAGTGACGTGCAATAACACATACAATTACAAGCCGCATGGCATGGGGAGCGATAGGCGAGGCGAAGAGCGTTGTGTGGTCATTTGTGGGTTCGTTAAGTAAGAGTGCCGTTGGCCACGACAATCAAATACACGACAGACGTGAACTTTACATCCATACTCTCTTATTTGGTTCAACACCGCCAACATGCGCTGCTGCTGGAAAACCACCACCATGGCTCACACCTTTATTTAAAACAGATCACACACATATCTAGCGACCTACCAACTACAAATCATGTCCATTCACTGATGAAAGCATGCAAAACTTTGGTTGCCCAATCATCGACAGCGCCAGAACCAGCACCAGCACCAGCACCGCCCCACACATAAAAAACATATAAACACACCAACTCGGGAGGTTGGGGATTTTGAACTAAGGAGGTAGTGTCCTGCATCATTTTAGGTTATAAAAATACATACATATGGGTGCGTGGGTCTGCGTGTCTGCCCGCCCGGCTCTCCCTGCCGGCCTACAAAAGCACCCTGTATCTAATTTAGTTACTCGACCGTAACACCAAAATGATCAAATCGAAAATTATATTTAATTAGTACGTTAAAGCTAGAAATAGTGATGGACCCAAGGCATACATACCTCATGACGATTAAAGATGGAAGAGGATTGAAGAAGATTAAGGATGGATGGATGGATGGACGGACGGATGGATATAAGGGTAGGTCAGAGATTCTCTGGTAGTAATCTGGGAAGAAGAGCGGCCTTGAGGGCGTCGGGGGTGTTGAAGCCGTGGGGTTGTGGGGGAAGCCTGACAACCACGTCTTGAAACATGAGGCCCTTGACGCTGGACATGCTCCCGTGGTGAACCTGAAACTGAAGCTCCCTCAGCGCGTTCATCAACCTTGTGGCCGGCCAATTCACATTCTCCGACTGCACCCTGATCATTCCCTCCCCGCCCACGAGCTGAACCTCCATTTCCATGTCCGTTTCCATCTTTAATACCGGAGGAGGATTCGCAACCGGAGCACCAGGCTCCTCACACGGATCACCACCGCCAGCAACAACATTCATACTCCAATTCCTACCTTGTTCCTCCGAATTATGGTGGTTGTTAATATTATCATCATTATTAGCACCACCGCTCCCACCAACAGCATCAGCGGCGGCGGTAGGGGTGTCTGTATTGGTAAAAATACCAGCAGTAGCAGTAGCGGCAGCCGTAGCAGTAGCAGTGGTGGTGGTGCTCTGTTCGTCCGTGGTGGTGGCGGCAGCCGCACCACCCGCAACGGCAGATTCTGTCTTCACTTTCTTATGATTGTTGAAACCATCCTCATTATCATCATCTTCCTCATCATTATGATCTCTGGTCATCAGCTGAAGCTTGGACTCCAAGTCATCGATTCGGCCCTTGAGGTCGTCGATGTAGGCCACAGCGTCTGCCAGAAGTGACGCCTTGTCCATCCGCGACACGTTGGGGACCACCGCCCGCAGCGCATAGAAGCGGTGGTTGAGCTTCTCCCGGCGCTGCCTCTCCGCCTCCACGTGGTTCAACGGCGCATCCCGCCCCACCCCGGGCTTCCTCCCCCTCTTCTTCGGAACCACCCCTACCTTACTGCTCGACTTGAGCTGCCGATCCGTTGCCTGCTGCGGTGCCGCTGCCGACACCATCAACGTCGTCGGGTAATCCGAATCCGAATGCTCCGAGTCCACATTGGCTGCTACTAGTGGATTTATTTTCTCTCCAACCCCAACTCCCATTCCCACCCCCACCCCTACCCCTACCCCAAGTGGATCATGGTGATGTGATGATCTTGTAGCAGTGGTGGTGGTGAGGCCATCAATATTTATACCGATATCAGCGAAGGAATTGGGGGCATTGATCTGAGAGGGGCAGGCGGATGAGGAGAATGTGAAGAGAGACTTGGCGAGCTGCACGAGACCCCAGTTCTCAGGGATGGTATCCTTGGACCCCAATTCCAGTACACCGCCTGCGGTGGGGATGCATACCAGAGTCTCCACGCCGTGGGCAAGAGCCTCGATTGCTCTCTCGCAGTCGCAAAACTGAAGCTGGTGTCGCCCCGTCAGCCATACCGGAGAGCCCGTCCTGAAAGCCCTTCCCGGCACGCTGCCGTCGTCCCCAGCCGGGAATGACCTGGCCAGGGATACCACGTAGAACCACTGAGCGTCGCTCACGTCTCCGCGATCATCGTCCACGAAACAGCAGCTGTTGGAGCCCTGGTCGTCGTCGAACTCCGGGTGGCCGCCGTCATGGCAGTTCAGCCCGGACCCGCCGTTGTGGATGACGCCGTCACCGGCGGCCTTCGTGCCTTGGAAGTGGCCGTCCCCCCAGGCAAGGAAGAGGCCGCCGTTGCTCTCGCCATTGGAGGTGGTTAGCTGCCAGAAAATCGCGTAATCCCACCGGTCGCTCTGCTGACTCTGGACCATGAATTGAAGGCGCTGTTGCAGAGATGAATGGTGGGTTGAAGACGAAGAAGAAGATAGTGGCGAGATAAGCACTTCTTCCATGTCTCGTACGTGGTGGGGGCAAGTTGTTCGTCGCCGTGTTTCTCTCTGCTAGCTAGCTAGCTTGTGTTCCCAACAGAGAGGGAGAGCGAGAGCGAGACTGGAGAGCGAGAGAGTGAGTTTGAGTGTTTGTATGTGCGGAGTTAAGAAGAGGACTGATGCGAAGATCGAAACAAATGAAATGATCTGATGGGATTGAAAGCGATATTGTGGCATGTCTCAATTCTCATGCCTCGGTTGGTTGTCGTGAAGAAAATTTTATTATTTGTTATTTTTATTAAAAAAAAAAAAACGTTGGATTTGCAAGTATGAGACAGTGGGTGGGAACAGTTATTTAATGCTCCATTATTTTAATGCTCGACGAGTCTGTATCATCCCAAGTTAAGTATATGGTAGAGGGAGCATCCAACTCCGAGGCGGAAACGACAGAGAAAGAGAAGCGATAGGTGGAGAAATTAAGGCCAACCATTGGCACCCCAACCACGTGAAAGGAAAAAGAGCGGGGGGTCCCCCTAATTTTTTTTTAACTTATTGGTATTATTATATTGAGGGCCCCTCCCTCGTCACGCTCCCAGCTGTCTGGTCTCTCTCTCTAACCATCATCATAGCACATAATTAATAAAATAAAACTAAAAAACTTATAATCATAAAATATATGCATATTAAGTTTACACTAACCTAAATATTTAAAAATTCAGAATTTTATTTTTAAAATATAATAATTATTTTTACAAAATATAAAATATAAAAATATTTTATTTTATTTTACTTTTTAAACTTAAAAAGTAAAATAATCATCCTCAAAATTTGAATTAGGTTTCATGATATAGATAGACCACACAAGTAAAGGAAAGTCATGCTAAGTAAGAAAGGGTGGAAGCATAAAAGAGTATAAAAAGTTTGAAAATAAAATATGTGGAAATAAAATATTGATTAGTAAGATATAGAAAAGAAGTTTGGATTCGCTGGTGAGCAAGGTCAGCTCACGATCGTGATGATTTGACTTATTTCGGACTTTGTTGATATTTATTTTAAAAATTAATCGTTAAATTGAATATTCATGTGGTATATATTATGACTGTAAATTTTAAAGACGATGTAACGATTAATTTTTATGCAAATTCAATTAGAAAAAATATGAAGATAAATAAATAAATTTTAATTTATTAAAATTCATATTTTTTCTAATTAAATTTAGACAAAAAATAACCATTATATAATCTTAAAATATTACCTGCATGATATATACTACATGAATATTCATATGAATCGTTGATTTTTGAAACAAATATCAACAGAGATTCAAATAAGTTAAATCATCATGATGATGAGCTTGCTCACCACCGAATTCAAATTCATAAAGAAAAAATATATTAAAGTATGTATTACCTATTTTATTAAAGATAGAGTTATTATTTGTATATTAAAAAATAAAAAAAATTATTTATTTTTCATATAGCATTTCACACTAATGATTTACGCATTCTTATGTAATTTTTTGCATTTAATACATGTCTTTGTAAATGACAAGCAAGGAAAGTACAGTTTTTGATATATTTTCCTGACTTCTGCCTAATTTTCATAGCAACCAATCAATGCGATAAACTCGCTTTCTGATCTCATCAGAGAAAGCCTTTGGACGCGCACACGCGGCCCGCTGTTGCTGCCGGCAAGTGAAGTAAATATTTTAGATTGAAGAGTGAGCGTGCACTCACTCTCTTTCTTTTTACCTCTTGGCCGGAAAGTGTGGTCTGATTCCATCCAGATCTATCCATAGCTAACCTTCCTGGGTCTCCGTACAGCACCGGTCGGCATAATGTACTCCCTCACTGCCCGAGGTTTGCTGTCTACTACTATTCACACAGATACACACATATATATATATATTAATTTAACTTTCACGTGTATATATACATAATTAAATATTGATATATATATATATAATATTTTATGAATAATTAATTATTATACTTATTTAAATTATTGTATATTGTTAAATACTTTATTAATAATTTGTATATATTTGTATATATAAAGAAGAAAGAATACAAATACATATATAATATTATATTATATTATTATATAACAAAATATTTACATGATTAGTAACAACTGTTTCTATCCATTATAGGAAAAAAAACATAAAATAGATGTACAAGTATATAGAAATATCTACCTGGAGCTCATCGAATTGATTGGGTCATCAATTTTTTGCAAATCTTCGTGTTCTTCAACCAAAAATCCTTTTTCTTTCTCTTCCTCTAGTCGCTTTCGTGTTTTTGTCTGAAATATGAACTAGAAGCCTTAAAAAAAACACCCAACTATTATTTTATTATTTTCGTGATAAGCTTTATTATATTGTTTTTTTATCTATTAACTCAAATAACTCACACAAATAAATTTTGAGCAGGTAGAGATTTGTAGAATAAGTCATTAAACCTGCATGCCATGTGTTAATTGTTAGTGCTACGTTGTTGATCCTGACTCCAAATAGAATTGAGATAATTTTAATACACAAATAACTCATTTGAATGTGAAAGATGACGATAACATTATTATTCTAATTAAATATATTACAAAGAATGATCAGTGGCTAATAAAAATGATAGAAAGGTTTCTAATAAAAGTTTTGACACTTATATATTATAATATTTCTAAATATTAGTAGCAGATTTTTTATACCAGCTGTTCCTCCTTGACGCGCTGGTACAACTCAGGCACTACCACCAAAGGACTCAGGACTGTCCCACCATCACGAACAACAGGCTGCAGCTGCAACGTCGCCAAATCTGTTCTGTTTTATTTATGAAAAAAAGTTAAGAAGTCAAAAAATATTATTTCATAAGGTTTTATATAATATTTTTTTATGTATTAAAAAGCACTGTTTACTTACTATAATCATTAAATCATATAAAAAATCCTTTTACCTTTATCTTTCGCGTTTCTTGTAATTTTTTTATATTTATATTAAATTATAACAATATTATTAAATTAAAAATAATATAAAATATTGTTTAAATTATATATATAGTAATTAAAGACATCTATTGTAATGTATTTATATAAGAAAGCAAGAGATAGTTTAAATTTGTAAAATTTTAAAAAACTAGTACTAAAGTAGATTGTAGTGCTCTCATCTACTAACGTTGATTCTTTTTGCTTTTTATGATAATGATGTTTTTGATTTTGGGAAAAAATTTTAAGTCATAATGTTAACAGTTTCTAAAATTAAGACATCATATTATGTTACATTATTTAATATGATTTTATTTAGACTTTTTAAAAAGAAATATTATTTAAACTTTGTATTATTTGATATTACTTGTCTATATGAGATATAAAAAATTGTATCATTTAACATTATTTATTTATAATTGTTAATTATAGGGATTGCTATGTGATGAAATGTTCTATTATAATATAAGTGTCGTGATTAAACATACTTGGGAAGCTACCCGTCCTAGCAAATGCAGGGCTTATTTATTATCATACTTCATCTCCATCTATACGGATAGTGAAATTTTGAAATCGTATCTCGCCCCATGTATACGTGGGGGGGGGGGGATCTCGTCCTATGGCGAGATTGGCAGTTAATGCTTCATCCGTCTGCTTTCTACTACTAGCTTTTACTGATATATCTTTAAAACAAGTTCACCCATAGAGGCTCAAAGAAACAATTAATAGGCTTATTATAGCCTTACCGGGAGTGGAGTCAACCTATTACTACATCTCGTCCTGCTTAAAATCATACATAATCCCGTGTTTATGCGGGATGTGATACACTGTTATCTAACGTGCCTACGAATGAGATTCTATTTACCTGCATCCCGTTATTACTCTTTATTGGATCTATCAATATGAACAATTTTGGCTCAAATAAAATTCCTACATTATTTTTTTATCAAAAAATTATCAAAAATAATATAATTTTATAATAATAAATACCATTCAAAAATATCAAAAATCATAAACTATAATTACAAAATAATTAAATAATAATATTTTAAAAAATAAAATAAAAATAAAAAATAATTAAAATTAGACGGTACGAGAGTGAGGTGTTACCTATTACTTTAAGATTAATTTATTATATACAACTTTAATTTTCTTAAATTACATTTAATTTGTTGCAGGCTTTCTACTAAATTTTAACCCCTATAACAAATAAATTAAATGAGATGATATTGAGTTTAATTTAATTACATTGAATTTGTTATATGTTATAATTTGTGGGTTGCGGAATTGGATAAAGGTTTAAGAATTTTTGTTAGGTAACTAAACATAGCGATGATTTTATTAGGGTACATGGCTGGTCCTACTTTTGTACAAGTTAATTTTCTTTTTTATTTTTTTTAAAACTTATTTTAATTTATTTATTTTTAATTTAATTTACTCATATTAGTAAAATTTTACAGGTATAATATATAATATATTAATATTTAATATAATAATTAATTTCTAAAATAAATATAACTTTAATATCAAATCACTTATAAAATGATATTTTCTCAAATCGCCTTGATTATAGAAAATTAAATTATAACCAGCAATCCTACTAATTAATACCTATTTTCTCCTTTCTATTAACTTCTTACATTTCGAATAATAATTAATATGATATGCATGATAGAAAAACAGGTGGAATATTAAATATATAAAAGAAGGAAAATCATATACTGTTTGGGGCTTAATTAATTGAAGCCACGCAAAGATGGATGGATATTGATGGATACATACGAGACCACACCGGGGATGATATGCCACAACAAACGCACTCCACAGCCTTGCTACCATCAAATAATAATAATCAACCACAAGAATCTGAATAATATTAATACGTAAGTGTCGTTTCCCCTGTTAGATTGAGACGGAACCGTCTCTCATAAGTTATATGGAGTTAGTTTTTCTAGATAAATCACTCTTTATTTACATTATAAATAAAATAAAATAATTATTTTCGAAGTTTGTATTGCTAAGTCTGAAGATACAACGTCAGAAGTCGTTCAGATCCTGGGTGTTACAGTGAGATTATCAGAGGCCTGCGGGCTGTGCAAGCTCGGCTATCATATGGGTTAGGCTGAATTTTATATTTTAAGCCTGTTTTACAATGAGACTATATTGTTTTGGCCCAGAGCTCATACCCAGCCCAATAGCCAGCCCCTCACCCCATGCTCAGCCCAAAGCCCACACCTAGCCCACACAGAAGATTAAATTTAAATTATTAATATAATTATTATAATTATTATTAAATTAAAAGTCTAACTTGTGGGCCAGCCTGACCTGCAAGTGGATTGGGTTGGGCAAGAAAATTTCGATCCATTTAAAAGTAAGCTTAAACGAGTTAACTCTATTTAGGCTTATGCCCGGGTGGGCTCAACCCGGCACGCCCGTTTAACACTCTTATTTGGGGGAACTAAAAAGATCCGAAATAACTAAGAAGATCCGAGATAACTAAGACTATGTTTTGTTATTTGTGAACTAAGCAGATGTTTTGCTTTGGATGAATTAAAGTTGTTAATCCAAGTAGCATATAAAGTTTTTGGGATCGATGATACCTAACGGGAAATGCTAATTTTGTTCAACTTACCAATAATCGTTTGGATCAGAAGTACGTGATTAGATCAAAACAAAAGGGAGATGTATGAATAAAAAGTTTAAACATATCTTGTCAATGCTGCATGTAAAGGTTCAACCCAAACTTATTAAGTTATACATCTAAGTTAGGGTTTTCAAAACTCTGTCGACACTCATTAGTGAAGTTATAACATGCCTTACTCTGATTGGATTCAAAGAATTCAACTAACTAATCAATAACATTTTTTGATCATCATTTAGGTGTGAGATTATCCTACCAAATAGATAAGATGAAACATATTGTGGCCAAACAAACAAAATAAGAACTGACACAGTGACTGTAATTAATCACCGTGGCCAAAAATTGCCACTAAGTAGCGGTCAGGTCGACTAAATGTAGTCAACTGAAGAAAACTCCTTCAATCGACCTAACTTTGGCCGACCACGCCTCCAAAATGGCTTCTTATCAAAATGTTTTAATCATTTATCAAAAGTGTATTTGGTCAATTACGTTTAAAAATTATACAATTAAGCAATAAAAAAATATTTTTATCTTTTTGTTTTTACCCGCCTCCGTATGACCCCGTGTCTTCTTACTATGGATTCATAATAATAAAACAAAAACACATTAAAAAAAAAAACAAAAAACAAAAACAAATTTAAAACAAAAAAAAAATTAAAACAAAAAACAACCACAAATCATCCCTTATCTCTACCACCTAAACGGATTGACCCTTTCCCCCTCTCTCTTCTCCATCGCCGTCTTCTTCCCCCCAGTCCACTCGACGGCCGCCGCACTTGCCGGAGATCCAACTGGCAACAGCCAATCCTTATCCCCTCTCTCTCTCTCGGCCTTCCACTGACCAGGTCTACACCCTCTTTCTCGGCCGAACCAAGCCCATGGCTCACGCCCCGGCCGGACCTCGCCCCCTCTCAAACCAAACCGAGCCATGGCCTAACCTCCAACCCTTGGCCACCACTCGAGCCACCATAATCAAGCACCAAACCCTCGTCTCTTCCCCTATTTAAACCCATCGAACCCATCAATAAGGGAGGGGGGCTCTCACATTTTTTACAAAAATCCAACTGCATTTTTTTTTCTCCATTTCAAGCCTCATCTCTCACCCTCCAGAGTCCCCCGGCCGGAAAACGTGTCATCGGCTGCCGTCGTTACACTCTCCAACCTACCCGATCCTCCTTAATTCCGCAATCGCCTCCCAAGCGCCAGTCCACGGCGCTGACGTTTCAACCACAGCGCGCACCACTCCCACGAAGCTTCCACGCCAACCCGCCAGTGACGACTACCCCAACCACGGTGCACCTCTGCCTTTCAGCGACGATCACCCTTGACCGTGGCATGCCTCATTCCTCCTACGATGGTGTAAGTGTCGCCCAGTGACATTTCCCGTGGTACCCAGAGCTGACCCTCCACCCGGGCGTTGCTGCTGTCTACAAGGCCTTCACCATCTTACATCTCCCAGCGCCACCTGCCTGCTGATTAACCAAAGAATCGAGGAAAGGGCGATCTGCTTGCTCAGGTTGAAGAGAGATCGACTATGAGTGTTTATTTGATATGATATATGTTAGTTACCATTTAGTGTTCTGTGTATGCTCATTTGGTAATGGGTGTTTGTTTGTTGCTGTTTGTTAACTTCTGCGTTCTTATCTGTGTTTTGCGTTTCAGTGATTTTGCCGTACTAGCCTCCTTTTGTTAGTTTAACATCTCTGTTATCCTATCTATCTTTGCCTATATTTGGATCTGTTTTTAGTTGAATGTTACAGCCACGTTAGGCTAGTGATGAATCGGGATTCAAGATTTTCTTTCTATTTCACTGGTTTGGAGCTGTGGTAAATAACATTGCAGGCACCAAAGCCACGGTCGGCTAATGGTGAAAGAAGGGGTTTAATAGCACGTATTTTGTGTCCTGTGTATGGAATTCATGTTTGGGTGTCGCATTAGCGTGGCTTTTCTTTTGTTAAAATACCCTGACTGCGACTGGTTTATGTAGAAGGGTTTGGAGGTTCCCGTTTGTTTTTCTTTTGTTTGTTTTAGTGCTGGTTTTATTATCTAACCCTTTGTTTCGCAGATCATTTTTATTTTATTTTAATTGCTAGTCTTGTTTTTATGGTTCTGTTATTATGTAACCTTGTGAACCTTTTTCGATCCTAGCTTTTCATCTGTAATAAGTCCCACGGGACACTACTATATATGTATATGATATGAAAAGAAAAGAAAAGAGAGAGTTATTTTATTTTATTTTTACTAACACTTACCACACACTTCAACTTTTATTCGTTTTTTTTACCTTATTATGTAAATGTATTTTTTCTTAATTTCTAAAATCACGCGCACACATAAATCAAATTCTTTTAGAAAATCTAAAAAGGAAAATGCTTCAACTTTTGAAAGTAAAACACGAAAATATTTTTTATAAAAACAAAAAACTAATAAAAAACTAATAAAAATTTAAAATTAAATACAAATTCACTCTCACCAAATTGTTTTTAATTCTTTCATGAAAATTTATTTTCTTTGAATTCTTCTAGAATTTTTCAACTAAATAATTTTGAGTGTTCCATTAAGTTTTAACTTAGGATTTAAATAGACTTTAGGATTATCTTTTCTTGATCACTTTAAACTTATAGGACCTCTTTTAGACTTTAGGATAATTAGACTTAATTTTAAATTTTAACAAATAACATAGTAAAAAAATAATAAAAAGAGTAGATTTTTTAAGTTCAAAAAAAATAAATAGTTTAGATAAGTGAAATTTAATTAAGCAATTAAAACAAGTTAGAAACCTCTCTTATCTTAATATAGGTACTGAAAGGGTGTTGTAGGATATTAATTCTTTTTCCGTATGAAAAGCATGTCGTGACTCGAAAACTTGGCCGTAAGGGATTCGTTATGCAAGTTAATTAAAAACAAAAGTCATTTCCTTGATGAGCCTAAAGTAAAGCAAAACTATTATATACAGGGACAGAATTAGGGAAGGACTGGTTGGGGCCATGGCCCCTCTTCTTCCATCTTCTTTATACATATAAAAATATAAGAATTATATTTTAATTATATATAATTATAATTATAATTAATTAGTAATATAATTTATTGTCTCGTTGTTAAGCATAATAGTAATAAATAGATTATATGATTATAAAAAATTAATTGACTTTATGAGTTTTTTATGTTTTTATGTTATTACTTGTGACTTAGATGTTATTAATTATGAGTAAAATCATTTTTGTTTATGTCGGTTTAAGTTATTTTAAAATCAAATTGATGTTTTTCGGTTTGGGCAAAATCAAATCAAACCAAAAATATTGCTTGGATCAAACCAAACTGGATTGAACTGATTCAGCTTAGATTAATTCGCTTTGAACCAACAGTTTGAAAAATTATCGCTTTGAGCCGGATTGGTTCATCAATTTTTGAGTTCTTTAAAGTTGAAATATTATAATAAATAAATAAATAATGTTTAAGCATATCAATAATAATATATATCAAATTTATAATTTTAAAAAACTTAAAATTTGATAATATAATTTACAAACACAACATATCAAATACTAGTAATCAATCTTAAATAAATAAGTTATAAAATATCTGATAAAAATAGAAAATAAATAAATGATAATATTATTCAGTTTAATTTGATTTAAACTGTGATTTTGAAATTTCAAATCAAATAAACCGAATTTATTTTGTTTGTAGTTTGATAAATTGATTGTTTCAACGGGTTGGTTTGAAAGGTTTTGTCAGTTTATAGTTTCACCTCTAGTGTTAATCTCAGTTTTAGATAACGGTTTTTAAACATAAGTTACATAATATATATTTCGTCCCACCCCTAACAGAACTTTCTAAATTTATCCATGATTATATATATAATTGATAAGACTAACCCATCAAGGGCACTGCACCAACTATATTACACAACGAAAAATGTTAGATCTATGACACAATGTTATACACAGAGAGGTTATATAGGTAATTCATGCATGAATAATTAATTATTATCAGATTAATATTACTTTTTTTATTAAAAAAATTTCATATCAATACAAAGTAAAAATAGTATTTCTGCCAAAATTACTTACTAACTTACCTGAAAAAAAAAATTGATTACGAGAATGGATCCTATGAGACAACCAAAACGCCAATCATCTGTAGCTTGACCGTTCAAACAACATGCGTCATGATTCCAATGGTGGATCGGTGGTTTATCCGTTCCGTGGGTGGGGCCGCCGTTTAAGGGAACGGCAGGGATTCAAAAGGGGAGCCCATGACCGCAGATGAGGGTAAGTGTGGTGACCCACCAAAAAAATACAATTATACTTCCCACTCAAGTTGATTCACGGGTGTAGTTGGTCCGGTCCATCTATCAATAATACATTGCGGGCCAACTTTTTTCTGTTTTTTTTCTTAATGTAGTGTTTTTGGCACGTGAATCGGGCATGGATGCTTTATTAATTTTGTTTTTCAAAATTAGGATGTGGAATATAGAAACTGTTATTCTTAATTTATTTTAGTTTCGAAAGTAAAAAATATTGTCAATTTACAATAATGTTAGTCATATTGCAAAATTAAGGGACTGATAATATTTTATAACGACGGTCATTGAATCCGAATCTTATTTAAGGTCTTCCAACGTTATACACTGATAATTTTCAGTAGGTATCTGTTATATTGCTTATATTTGAAATTAATCAAATGTAATTTTATAATTTATAATTTAATTAGTATTATAAATTACAATATCACCCAATATACAAAGCCAACTCATGCATCACAAGTCCCAACCAAATTGGAATTGAAATATTCTATAGTAATGACAGTGTAAGTCTAATATATTTTTAGAAATTTTATATTTGTTATCGGGCGATAATATGATATAATATGACATTTGATTTAATGGTTGATATGATAAAAAAATTACTATCCAACACAAAATGAATTGATTTTCCAATCGTAACAATATATATATATATATATATATATATATATATATATATATTAAAAAAATATTAATTAATGTCATCCTGTCCACCACAGTTTGAATTTGATATTACTTTTCCCCAATCAAAAACCACAAGAATGAGAACAAAAAAATAACGTGACATTTTTACAAATTATATGTTTTGTTTTATTTGAATTATGATGTATTTTTAAAGCACAAGTACAGTAAAAATGACAATAAAAATGAAAATGAAAATTTTAAAAGAAAGTATATGAGGAAATAATAATTTATATATTAATTGAGTTAAAGTAGTATATATATTAATTTATTTATTTTTAAAATGGTGGTAAAATAATAAAAAGTAAATAAAGAGGATAGAATAAAATGATATGCACTTAAGAATTCTAATAAGAAAATACAACAATTGTTTTTCCCTTGGTTAAATTAATATTTACATTAGTCTAATAAAAAAAATTAAAAGAAAAAACTAATGTAACAACAAAGCTTTCTTTATCTTATTTATTTTTATTTTATTGGTGGAGCCTTAACTTATCTCCACCAATCAAAGCCCTTTATCTCCAAGACTCCACCAGATTTCACGGATCAAAGTTTGTCGCGCATGGCTCCCTTTGTTTTTTTTAACCCTCTTTTTTTAAAAGCGCATGGCTCACTTAGGAAAACTTATCACCTATGCCGATGCTCCTGGGACAGAGAAGCGGCGACTGCAGAAGGGCCTGAGAAGATGCTGGTTTACGAGTATCTGCCCAACAAGAGTCTTGACTACTTCCTCTTCGGAGGCCGCAGCGAAGTTTGATTGGCAGCGCAGCTGGATCTGGCAGGAGCGAGAAGAGACTGCCACGACCATTGGGCACAGAGGGATCGGGTCTGGGAGAGGTGTGGTGATGGTCGATTGGCGAGGCTATCGGGAATGCGGTCCACGGTGGCCTAGTGTGCGCTGGCCCGGTCTCTGGTGGCGCGAGTCTGTCAGAGAACAGCGGAAGTGACCAATCGTGACTGGCTGATCGTGGTGGTCCGATGTGGTGCGACAATGGCGTCACAGCTTCGGGCACAAGGCGGAGGCAGAAACAGGCCGGTCTGTGTCTCTGATACCAATTATTTTTTAATGTGGTTTGGCCAAAAATGTAATACGAAGATGTTTACAATCGCTCAGAGTACTAACAAATATCACTTTTTTTGAACTTGGCACTTTTGTTCCTCTTTTACTTGTGTTTTTAGAAGAAATAATAACACACGATTCCATTTTTTTCTTTAGTGAATGTGCTGGTAGCTACAAGCGGACTTGGAAGGAGTGAAATGAAGATAATTGTTTAAATCTATATGTACGGATAAATTTGAAAACATAATTTTGAAATCTCACAATTAACGATTGTAGGAAACGTCCTTACTACTGTGACCCAAAAATAGTGAAAACAATGTAGTGTAGAAAGAGGGACAAAAAAAAGACAGTAAAATCAGTCATAAAATGCAAAAAAAGTACATTTGGAAACAAATTCACATTTGCAACAATGTGTTAAAATTTATCATCCTATTTTTTCCCTTGTGGACAGTAAATTCAAAGTTTACCCACAAATTACTAGACAAGGGGTATATGAAGAGGACCAAGAGGTTAAGGTTTCATGTGTTTGCATTTTGTGCTATGTACCGAATAAACTTTGTTAAACATTAAATGATTATTATTATTTGATTACAATTTTTATGAATGGATCTAAATTGTAGTTTTAAATATATCAATTAAGTTCAAAATTCTAATTTCATTATCTGAGTGTGATTCTGTTTTTTTAATGATTTACTAATACATCACTTATACTTAGCTACACGTGTAATCAAACAAATTATAATATTCATACTCTATTGTCCAACTAATCGAACCAAATCAACATAATCTTTCTATTTATATTTTTTCCCTCCAAACAAGAGTAGTGGAGAGTCATCTGAAGATGAGGTTGCTTAAAGTTCTTAATTTTTGGAATAATTTAAAGGCTTTGAAAATTTTATTTTATTTGAAATACTAATAATACAAATATCTCAAGAAAAAAATTTATTCACTTCCCACTAGACTTGGACGTAACAAGTGGTAACAAAACACTATTACTTGGTCCATTAGCACAGGAAATTTTAAAACATTCAGACTTTCTTTTGTGGCCAATAAATAATTACAGCCTTATAGGATACCAGGCAAAGGATAGTGAGGCGTTTTGGTGCTGCTGTAAAGTGATAGGCGAGATTTTTTTTTGTTTTGTTTTGTGGTATTAGGTAGTTCACATAGAGCTTAAGATAGAAGTTTTCCTTACTTGGAGCAAAGGTAGGCCAAGGGGCAAACCAGAGACATCAAGAGTGAGCTCTCTTCACCGGATACTTACAGCCGAGGCTGCGCGTCCACAGAAGTGCAAGCACCGGTGTGCTGGGTACCGACAGCGTGCAAGGACATCCATACTCCGGGGAATTCTCCCGTTAAAAGCCTAATTGTGGGGGTGAAAGGCCCAGTGTCTTATTGGGGCGCCGAGAACCAGGCCCCGCCGGAATCCGCAAAGTAAAGAGCCGGCATCCACCAACACTACCGAGGCTCCAGAGGCGTGTCTCTTATGAGGACAGGCCCTACCTAGATAGGCGTCGGCTCGTGGACGTTGAGACTATAAAGAGGTGAGGACGAGAGACTCGTTTTTTGTTTTGTTGATTTTTTTTAACTCAAATTATGATGTGATTTAGTCAAGGCATCAAAATATTGCAAGTTAACTATGACATTTATAACAGCAATTATAAATGTAGTACAACACTCATGATTTCTTAAGGTCATGTTCGTTGTAGTCTTGCAACGGATTACATAAGCTTTGTAGCCGCTCTTCGTAATGGTATGTTGCGACCCTCGCCCATGCAGGTTTGGAACTGGATGACATCCAGTGGATGTAGATTTTTAATAAGCTCAAATAAACACCTATTAATTATGATTTTAAATAATTATTAACTCTCTTATGCAAGAATTTCAGAACTACACAAGCATTTATTTAACCAAAATAAATATTTCTATTTAATTCCTAATTATAATTATGAAAGATGTTTTATATGAATTTTTAATTTTATATTTTAGTTTTACAACTTTTTATTTTATTTGGGTTGGAATTTGAATTTGAATTTTATGAAATAAATTTTATTTGATAGAAAAAATATGCTTTTAAAAGATTACATTTTAAAAAAACTTTGGTCCCATAAAAATGAAAAAAAAAACAAAACAAATAGATAAAAAATAAATATAAAAGCAAAAAAAATCAAATTTATTTACAAAAATAACATACCTACATTTGAATTTACAAGTCAAATCGAGTACCAAACATCATTTAAAAAAAACAAATGGAATCTTCTTATAAACATATTTCAACATTTAATTTTATATATTGAAATGTTTCGTCCATTTTGTATTAAAAAAGTTATGTTCATACACATTATTTGAGAAAGACGACCATGATCCTAGGAATATAATGATAACCTTATCATTATTTATCATTTTTGTCTAGTAATTCATCATAACTATATTCCTAAAATGATACGGTATTTTAATCAAATATTATTACCGCGAGGTTTACCCTAAAACGACCCTGGTTCTGCGTATTACGTCTGGATCCGTTGGATGTCGCGATTCCAACGGTGGATGGTGAGCTCCGTACAGATAAAGCGAATCCAAACGCAACACTCCACTATCTCCGCGATTTACGGATCTTGCCGCGCCGCTGTGGCCGCATGTGGTCGCAATGATGCGGCCATGAAAATATCTGCTGCCGCAATTCCTTTAAAGACTGAATCAGGGGGTGCTCTAAATCATCTTCCAACGGCGTGGGAGAGATCCATGGGGTCCGAGAACGGCGGAGATGCGGTGGAGGCGCTACCGGGTTGGAGACAGGCAGATCTGCTCTGCTTTATTTCTCTTAGCGGACTTGGAAGCGGAAAAAAAGGTAATATGCTCATGTGTGTGCTTCTCGGAGAGTCCCGTTGCTGGGGTTGAGAGTATTTGTTCGGGCCGTCATAAACATAATCTGGAAAATTTCTATTGTAGGATCGTTTGCATGTCATGGGTTGAGATCGTTTACTACCTATCAAATTTCATGCGTTAATACTGTGTAACTACATTGGGATAGAATTAATTTTTGTTGTCTTTCTCAGGGAAGCAATGGTACGGTAGGAATCGGAAAGAAGAGACTTGGGTTCACGTGCATGTTTTTCTTTCGAACCTTATGGAAAGTGATAGGATTTCTTAAGAACATGAGTATTGAATATGTGTTTAATAATTTTTATCAAGTATGATTTATATACCTGTCTCTTTTTCCCGTGCGTTTCCGCTGCCGCTGTGGTTCGTGTTTGCTGATTTTTGGAAATTCCCTTGTCTCTTTTTTCTTCACTTTTGGTTGGATTATTGGGGTTTTGTTGATAAAGTTTTGAGGAAACGAGTTTACTTCAAAATCATGGCGTCCTTTGATTTTAAGGTTTCATTTGGGGGTTTTGTGTAGTGTTAATCACGATGTTGAATTAACTGTTGTTATGGCTTGGACTTGTTACATAACTATGCTGTCTCTTTTTTTTCTCTGGCCCGAGCTTGGCTGTGTTGGAAGGGAGGTGTTGACGATGCGTAGCGGGTGGGAGAAGTATATTTGGGGTTTTTGGCCGAGTTTTATGAGGCCAGAGGAGAGGTCTGGTATAGCTAGGTGGTCTTACCAGAATAAGATTCTGGCTGTGATAATATTGTGCAGGTCTGGCCGAAGCTAGGGCCGGCCGTGTTCTCCGGACTCACTCGTTGTGATATCATTAGAATGATGTGAATCCCTGATTTTAACTTGAGGAATGTTTAGTAAATTGTTATATATTCACTTTTGGCAATGGCCATTGTAGGTTGGCAAACTTATTTTGAATGGGCGTTGAACTTATGTGTAATTTGATAAATATTGGTGGTGTTTTCTTCTCTTGGTTATTTATACAGTGACTTCATACTTAATTGTGATTAATTAAGTTGTGTTGGTGTATTTTAGACTTTGATAGAAACCACTACATGCTTCACTTCATTGTATTCACCTAGTTGGTTGTGTTCTTTAGTGTTCTTTAGTTGTAAATTCACATAAGAGAAAAGTAGATGCCTCTCATCTCTCTCATTGCTTTTTTCTCCCCAATGTTGCTTCTTGCATCAAGGTTATTTATATTTTTGAGATTTGTTTGGATGTTATTTTTGCATGTATATCATTTCGTTGTTGTGATTCAATTTATTAGACCTTCACTCCTATCATATGTTAACTCATTTACTATTAATTTTGTGCAGTCCTTTTCATGTTTTTATTTTCAAAGGAGTCCATATATCATAAACTCGGTGAAGTGAAATGGCTCTAAACCCAAAATCTGGTTCGATTGTAAGTTTTTACATCATTACATCAATTAGAATTTGAGCTCTTGTAAACTTTGTGTATTGGTTATGACATTATGCTAATAGGTTTTGAATTACTCATGGGATTGGACTAACTGTCAATTTAAGTTGTCACAAAATACTGCTTATAGCACTGGCATACTTTCAACCTAGTTGCACCTAATCATATTTTTCTTGATTACTTTGTTGTTATTGCAGAATGATGGTGAATTACGACAAATATTTTATGAAAAATATTTTCCTTTCATCATGATGTCATTACTTGAACAGAAATATAAAGTCGGGAGTTCTAGACAGCATCAAGATGATATAATTCATTGTAGAAAATGATATCAAATATATATAGAAGATTTGTTCCAATGGATAAGATGAATGCATGTTTTTCACCGGTGGCAGATCTTCAAGCATGTCGATATGATCCCTGTCTTTATTATGGAGAATGTGGATGGTAAATTGTTACATCTCTTACGGTTTACGAGAGAAAGCAAAATAGGGTTCTTGGGTAATTAATAATTTATGTAATGGGTGGTTATTTCTTTTTAGTGGAGTAATAAATGGTTATTGTAGTGGGGAGTAATGAGTGGTTATTACATGTAGTGAGGTTATGAGAAGTTTATGGGAGTCATGGGTTAGTAGGTTGTGTATTTAAAAGGTTATATATATTCATATCACTTTATTTGTAAATCATGTCTTGAATTTAATTACAAAAAGAGTTTGTGAGACTGTTTATTACAAATCTTCCTCTTGTTAGATGATTCTGGTTAGAGTGATTCTTATCATAAATTCACATACTTGCTTGAATATGGAGTAAGGACACTGGTATAGATGTTGTGTTGATGTTGCTTTTGCTGTGGTCAAGAGGACGTTCTAGAAGCCGGCATGCTCTTGCATCGAAATAAGTGCAATGTACTTTTCGACGCAATTTCGTTAGAACGTGCGAAATTTATTGCATGTTTTGAGGCTATACAAATTGCAATAAGTTGTAGGGTTAAAAACTTGCAATTGAAAATTGATTTTGAAAATATTACAAAGAAAATTTGGGGCATCGATAGAATCCAAAGCAGTCATGAATTAGCTACTTAGAGGTTTAACTTGTTTGCTTATTACATCAATAATTTTTAAAATTTTTACATTAAAAATTTCTTGAATTGTCAAATTAATAAGGCCTATTTTTGTAGCAAAATTTGAGCTATGATGTAATGTTTTGACGATTTTGAGGTCAAAGTTATTTACTGCAAAGAGAATTCATTTGCTGAATTTTTTTACAACATTATTGGTGTACAATAGATGATTTCACATAAAAGAAATTAATGAGACATTCGGTAAAGCATTTGATCAATCGTATTGGCTTAGGCAAAAAAAGACATCTTTGCCTTCGCCTCCTCTGGTAAGTTACATGTACATACACACCTTTTTTTATTTTCAATTTTTGTTTTACCGGAAGGATGCTTTGATAATTGCTTTAATTTTATATGTTCATATTTATATAACATCTATCTAGTAGTGCTTAGTTGGGTTGTATTAATGTATTATCAACTGTTTTAACTTCATAATAAATTATTGTAGTCAAATGTGTGTGATCCTCAAAGGCTTGTGCATGTCAGTAGCATGAATAACACTTAATGCTTATTTTATTTATTTATTATGGTTTTATGTTGAAGCAAAAATGTCAAGCAAACTCAGTAGCTTGTTTGTGTATAAAATGGTTCAATGAGGCATCGCTGGTTTTTTTTTTTCCATTTGTTAAAAGATTATCAAATCAAGGTAAAGTATGCTACTCTCTTTGAGTTCGATTATGTGTGTGGGGGTAAGAGATTATCTGTCAGTTTTCTATTGTTTCATTACAAATTAGTAATGTTTGAAAATTAAGATAAATTGATTGCAGTTGAGTTATTACTTATGCACTATCAGTCATTTTTATCTGTTCAAGTGTATATGGGTAGTGCACTAGTTGTTCTATACCCAAAATCAATGTTCAACCAGTTTTATGAATGCCCATTCCCACCGGAACTGTGGTTTCAATCCAGTCAAAGTTATTTGGTTGAACTTTGGGAAATAGTTAATCATGTTTCCTAATCTGATTCTTTTCCTGCAATAGTTAACTCTACTGTGGAGGACAACGGATGGTCATCATTGAAACAGAGGCGGAAACCATCCGAGAAGGGGATGGAGTTGCAGGCAAAGAAGGTAAAAAAACTGTCTAAGAAGATAAAATTTTCTGGTAAATGTTCAAAAACTAAAAGGTTCATAGTTGAGGATACTAATGACTAGCTTTATTACATATATTATGCCTTTTTATTTGCACCTTGTATTAGTTTTCTTTCTTATTTTTAATTCAAATATAATTAGCTGTATGTTCAGTAATGGTGCCATAACTCTTGAAGTAGGAAGGGGAGGCTCTAAAGATCAAATTGCAGACCGTCACTCACAGTTCATAATGTTCTGTGAAATTCTGTGTTTGGCATACTGTGGTTGAGAATGTCTTAATCAAAGATCTAAAAATGTATTTGGATTGTGAATTACAATATAGTTCAAAAATAAAGTTTTTCCAAAATTAGGTATTGTTTAAAAAATTGTTTAATTTTCAAAGCCAAAACTATATTTTAATTGGTTTTGAAGTGATCAAAACAAAGATTCCATAAAGTTTTCCTGTGTTTGCAAAATAAAAAGCTTTGAAACTCAAATTTTGTTTTGTAAAATCGAACAAAGGTTACCAATCCAAACATGCATACATTAGAAACTTTGTTCAAAATTAAGTTGTTTTACAAAGGTTGATTTTGTGAGAAACTAAAATCAAGTTTAAAATCCAATAATTAAAATTAAGTTTTATAAAATTACATTTTTTAAAGCATGTTTGGTTTATAAAGCTAATATTAATTTTTATTTGATTTTGATGTTGTCAAAATTTTATTTTCACACTACATTGTTTTGTATAATCTAAAAAATAAAATCCAAACATCTACATCAATCCATTTATTTAAAATTAAGTTTTACTTTAAAACCACGATTTAATTTGAAACGAAGCAAGAACGTGACAATGGTGCACATAAGTCTTTTGGGCTTAAAACTGGTGGGGACACATAGGAGTCTCAAAAAGGCAACTTCAGACTGCCTTTATTTAACTTTTCTTGACACTGTTGCTCACGGCATATTGATGTTTCAGTTACCTAGTTTCCACGCCGACTCATTTTGTAACCCAAATTTCTTGATTACTTGTAGTTCTATAAAAGCTTTTCAATGGGATTGAAAGCTATTGTCTGGAAATCTGATGCCATACCTGAAGAATAGAGGTCATCTCGCTCGCTGCTCTCTCTGTTGTGTGTGTTTTTGTGCACTTGGGATGCCTTTTTTATTATTGTTAACTGCACTTCTGACTCTTTGGTTGGGCTGGGTGCCAGTTGGGGCATCTTTTCTGATTTTTGCATCGGCAGCACATTGACGTTTGGCAACAGCACATGCATAGTTGGCCATTCTGTGGTGGTCCATGACCGGTAAGACATGGATACATAATGCATAGAGAAGCTTGCAGGCATATGGGACATGGATTCCGAATACAGCTCCGATTCTTACCCTCCCTCTATTCCCCGTTCGGCTTCTTTCCTTGATTATGGTCAATGTATTTGGTCTTTTATAAACAGGTTTGCTTCACAAATTTTTGAAATCTTTGGGTGTGTTGCGGTAATGAATGAGGGACACTGAATCCAGTTTTACTGCAATTGTATTACATGGGTGCCTATATCTGTTAATTTATAGGTAAAATTGATCGTCCCAGTCCGTCCCCTGTTGTACCGTGTCCATGAACTGATTCAACTTGTAGCTACCAAAACCAGGCGAATTAAATGGTATTTTCATTATGGACCGTTCGTCAGTAAAAGTATAGGAAGCTGTCGTATTCTTCTTGGCGCGAACTCCAATTAATTTTATTGTTAGTATATATAGTTGAATAAAGTGGTATCCTGGGTTCTTTGTTATGTGTTTCTCACGACCTTTTTGTTTTGGAG
This sequence comes from Taxillus chinensis, assembly GCA_023512835.1. Classification (NCBI taxonomy): domain Eukaryota; kingdom Viridiplantae; phylum Streptophyta; class Magnoliopsida; order Santalales; family Loranthaceae; genus Taxillus; species Taxillus chinensis. Next base: position 7,774,806 of record CM042091.1, on the reverse strand, counting down.
TTAAAACTTGAATTGCGATTTTGTAAAAAAAAACAAAAAATTGGTATTGTAATTTTAGTTTTACGATTGAAATATGACTTTGAAAAAAGAATGTGTTTTTTGAAGGGATGTGGTACAAATTTTAAAAATTGGTTCGTCTATTTTGGCGTACCAAACACACTCCCAGCCCCACAACCAGCACTAAAAATTTGCTTGCCAACACTTTATACCCGATTCTAACTCACGTGCGTAAATTTTGTTTGTTTATGAACTGGTTTAAAACGGTATAAAGCGTGTTTCAATTATGCTTGAAAGTTAGTTTTTTTTTTTAAAAAACTACTTGGCTTATGAAAATGACAGGTGCGGCTAAAAATATTGTTAAAAGGTTGCAGGTAAAAGTATTTACGTTTTTTTTTTTTTTGGTTCATATTACGTTTTGTTTTTACAATTCATTCAGCATGAAGTTGGTGAGTAAATAGTAGTAACTAAAAAATAAAGCGCAGTGACTATATAATTTCGAACCACCAGATTATATATATAAATATATATATATATAATTTATTCTTTCGCGGCTTCGGCTGATTGTTATTCAGGATTAGCCTGTGGGATCCCAGAGCGCAGTTTCCTTCCACAATCAACAATTTACAATTGGTCACATTTTTCACGTAATGGAGTAATGATAAGAAATAAAAACTTTTGCTATTGCTGTTGGTAATGAAGTTATATATATATATATAAAATGAGACTTTCAAACCGTTATTTTTTACTTACAACGATATTTTTAAGTATCATTAAATATTTTTCAAGGACGCTTGCGTTGTGTGTTATTATTTTATTAACAATGTTGCTTTTTAAAGTGGCAATAAACACATCGTTTTTAATCTGTTTTATTGTATGGTCTAAAAGGTATTGATTGAAGGTTATTATTCCAAATTAGGATGATATTGTAGATTTGTGTGGGAAGCATAATGCAATAGGTGTAGGAGCTGAGAGTGAGACGACAAAAGATGCTAATTGCTCTGTATTGGATATTATAAGATTGCTATATTTTGAAATGATGAATGTATCTGTCGATTTTAATCATCTAGGTTTAATTTAGAATTATATGTATCGGGAATCTGAAATTATGAATGTGGGAGTTATAAATTTTCTTTGAAGTTATCAAAAACATTATTTTGTAAGTAATTTTAAAATGCTTCTTTCAAATCCAAAGTTATTCAAACATATAAAAATAATTGTAGAAGTTATTTTAAAATTCTTATCTCAAATTAAAAGCTATATATTATCCAAACAAAATAATGGATATTTCAACTACCGTAATTTGTTAAATGTGTATAATATAAAATTGCCCTACCCAAACGCTCTTCCTCCAAAGGAAGCCTCGGCGGCGAAATGATGATGATCATGACTCATTGACTCCTCTCATCGATTTCTATCGCTGAGCTGATGCCCACTCGATCGGCTCCTTGAATTAAATTATATGCAAACATCACCGTCATTACTATTTACTAGAGCGTCATGCACCCACGCGTGTCAGCGTGTGTTCACAAATTACAAGAGTTTTGCTCGTGCCATTCAGCCATTGTCATGCAGAACATTTTGAGCGACCACTCCACACGGTCCTTGGCTCGCCCAATCGCTATCAATAATATTAATATCTGGTTCGTTCTTCCTACAATACTATAGTAGTAAGTAGTTGCACAATAAATATAAATTGGTCGTTTTTTTATTATTTATAGTTGGAATGACAAAATTTTTAAATATCAATGTTATATATGCCATTGAAATTAAGTAATTAATAAATAACTTCAGAATGAAATATCAATGTGATCAATGTTTATTATTTACCGTGGTAACTTCAGATTAAAAAGAAAAAATACGAATAAAAGTGTGAAAAGGGTGGGGAGTGGGGACAGACAGGAGCTTTAAAGAAACACGTAATTAACGTGGGGTCCACCCCGCCATCGTCGTCACGTCGTTGACGAAGAAGACTCCTGCCACCTGTGCGCTACGGCCATTGGATTGCAGCCACGTCCCCCCGTTCCAAGCCAAAGGTTCCGCCAGACGAAAAAGACGAGGAGGGGTTAATGGGAACGCTGCGACTTTTCTTTCGACCAACGCAGCTGTCGACCGCTGATTGGGGAACATGAGACAGCTACTACGACAGAAAGATACCTCACCCCACCCCTATACTGATATTGATTTGACGATGCTTTTCTTCTTTTTCTTCTCCTTTTCTTCCTTCTTTTTTCTTTCCACCAAATATTCATTACATTAAATTTAATAATGTCATTCGATATTTATGATCAAATCCGTGACCAAAATCCTCAATCCAAAACTAAGTTATATATATATATATATATTATTCACCTTTTATTTTATGTAAATATATCTGTAAATACACTATTTTATTTTACTTAATTATTTTTTATTCATTCATTTACTATTTTATATTTTATTTAAATAATTTTTATTTATCCAGTGACCAATAAAATAATGAGTAAACAACTTAACTAATATCATGGATGATATTTTCTCAATAAATAAGAATTAACAGTAATTATTTTCAAATGGCTAGCTGCGTAACATCACAGCAACAACCACATAGAAAATTAATTTCTTAATTTTTTTTAAAAATATCTATATACACATATACATCCATAAATGAACCAATATAAGAAATAGAATATATAGTAAAAGACATGTACTTTTTATTCGATTCAAATGGAGTTTGATCGGACATAATATAGCACAACTATCAATTTAATTGAGTGCTTGAGATGGCATGACCGGCAGTGCACAATTATAATAGTTTACTCTATATAGTATTCGATACTAGTTATAGTAAATTACACATTTATACGTAATCATTCATTAAGCAAACATGCAACAATTGGACTTTCGAAGCCCTTATCAAAAAAAAATGGACTTATATGGTATGCTTAATGTAAAATGTGGTGATTTTTAAAATTAATTAATTAAATATAATAATTTTATTTATCTTATTTAATTATTAAATTGCAAATAAAATTTATCAGAAAAAATAAGAACATCAACATTTGCCATGTCTTAGAAAAAGAAAAAACATGTAATCATTTGCCTTTATTATCTCCCAACACATTTCACGGATCTGGTCGTGCGCAGCGGTGATGGTAGAAGGCGAGTGGAGGCCGCAGCTAAGTTCGATTGGCAGCGCGGATCTGGCAGGAGCCAGAAGAGACTGCCGCGACGATTGGTCACAGAGGATCGGATCTGGGAGAGGTGCGGCGATGGTCGATTGGCGAGGTTGCCGGGGCTGCGGTCCACGGTGGCCTAGTGTGCGTCCGCAGGTGCTGGCCCAATTTCCGGTGGCGCGAGTCGGTCGGAGAACAGCGAAAGTGACAGATCGTGACTCGCTGATCGTGGTGGTCCGATGTGGTGCGACAATGGCGTCAAAGCTTCAGGCACACGGCGGAGGCTGGAACGGACAGATCTGCTCCGGTCAGTGTATGTTTGTAAAACTTGCAAACAATCTATATAATTACTGAACAATATATATCCTCCGGACAGATCTGCTCCGGTCAGTGTATCTAATTGTTTAAATCTATATGGATGGATAAATTTGGAAACGTTATTTCGAGATATAATGCCTCAAAGTCACTTGTTTTACATATTTTGATTATCCGTGGAAGCATTATCCTGAACAATCTATTTTTTCCTTATTTATTACTATATATCCTATATTTACTTTCAAATTGGGGAAGTAAAATTTGTTTTCATATGCTTAGTCTATTTCCCTGGCACAAATAGTGTTTACTCGTGTATTCCATAATTTTGAATTAAGTATACTTTTTATCGGTTTGGGAGGGAGGAGAAAGAAAGTAGATCTGAGTTTGATGGCGTGGGGTTGTGGTACTTGAGGATCTGACAGTTACTGAATGGATGAAGGGCAAATTTGAAAAATTAATTATGTGAACTAGTTTGTCAATTTCGAGAGTGTGGGAACGATTACATAAGATTATCTCATTTTGGGAACTAGTTTGAAAAATTAATTATGTGAACTAGTTTGTCAATTACATAAGATTATCTCGTTATGTATAATTTGAATTCCAATGTAATCTTCGATTACCTCTTGTGTCTACTGGATGTGGGAACGATTTATATTAATTAGATTTAAATTTTTAGTTTTAGAAAATAATTTAATATTAGCTTAGATTTTTATGATTTTTTATGATATTGTCCTTTCTATTTGTATGTATGTGTTATGTTTTTACACTTATTTCTCTAATCTTATAATTTATATCGATTTTACATTTGATGAAAAAAATTATATTTCATTCTAGGAATGACTCCTAAAATTTACTCATTTTTTAAAAAAGTTATTACATTTTCTTTTCTTATAATTTCTCTATTTTATTAAAATAATATTTTATTATTACTTTTTTTTACTTATTATACTTGTTTGAAAATTCAGGTGTCGTAAACCTTTCTCACGCAATTTTGTCAAAACAATACGTCGTGGTGTTAAAAAGTTACGATTGAAGAGTGATTGTGAAAATGTTGTAAAGAAAATTTGGAGTATCAATAAAGCGGTGATGATTTAGGTACTTACAGATTTAACTTATTTGGTTATTATATCAATAGTTTCTTTAATTTTTACATTATTAATTTCTTGAATTGTCAATTGCCTATTTTTGTAGTAACATTTGGAACATGAAGTAATGTTTTAACGATTTTGAGATCAAAGCTATTTATCGTGAGGAGAATTCAGTTGCTGATTTCGTAGAAATCATAGTAAGGTACAATAAATTATTTAAAAAAGGTTATATTAATGGGACAATCATTAGAGGATTTGATTGACTATGTTGGCTAAGGCGAAAAGAGACATCATTGTATTCGTCTTTGGTAAGTTATATGTACTTTTACATTTTTTTTGTATTTTTGGTTTTTATTTTATTGGTTGGGTCCTTGGTAATTGCTTTCATTTTATATGTTCTTATTTGGTAGTGCTTAGACGGGTCGTATTAATGTATTATTAACTGTTTGAACTTTATAATAAATTATTGTTGTAAGTGTGTGCAAAGAGAATTCAGTCGATTATAAGGTATAATCAACTGCTTGAACTTCATAACTGTTTGAATTGTCAAATTAATGTTTCCTATTTTTGTAGCAAAATTTGAGACACGGTGTAATGTTTTGACGATTTTGATGTTAAAGCTATAAATTGCAAGGAGAATTCAGTTGCTGATTTGATAGCGTTCACATTAGTGTACAATAAATCAATAATTCAGTTGCTGATTAGAGAATTCAGTTGCTGTTGCTGATTAGAGGATTTGATCAATAATTATTATATTAAGTTTGCTGATTTTTTAAGTTGTCCAATTAAAGCTAAAGTTACTAATTAGTTATTTTCTATAATGTATAGAATAAATTTATTTATAGTTTTAAGGATTATATTTGTATTATAAGTTCTTTATATTTTATTTGATGATATTATTTTGATTATTAAATTTTAAGTTAAAATTACGTCATTAAAGACTTAGTTCTCAAAATGAGAATTACAAGTAATATTACTTTATATTTCTTTACAAGTAATATTACTTTATATTTCTTGTGTTTGCTAAATAGGCTTTTTTATTAAATATAAAAAAAAATTGAATGAAAGAAAACCCAAAGAAAAGAACGACCAAGAGGCCCAGGATCCATATCATTATTATCACAAATTATTATGACTTGTTCAGTTTTTTTTTTTTTTTTTAGAGTTCTGAAATGGGTCAGCACGCCCACACGTATTGTAAACTGCAAGCAAATGGGTCTGGGTTTTCAAAACTCTGCCGACACTCATAAGTAGCATAGTGATAACATGGTTTACTCTGATTGGATTCAAAGAAATCGGCTAACCAATCAATTACATATTGTGATCACCAATTTGGTCGATTACGTTGAGTTCTACACTCCAACCCTTCGTTCGACCAAGCTTGAGGTCTTCCTTGTACGAGCCCAAATTTTTTGTGCATGTACAAAATCTGTATCAATAAGCACTCACAACAAAATTAAAATCTGTGTCCCTACTGTGGGAATGAATGCTAAAATCGTACTCGATCAGAACTAAATTTGCCACGAGTACTGTCGATTGGCGAATGCGACCTGCCGTTGTGGTCTACTTCTAATATGCTTGGATAATAGAATGTGTCAACAATTCGGTCAATCGTGTTTTATCAATTAAGTTCCTTGCCTTTAGTCGATTAGGCCCAACTCTGCATTTTTTGTCCGATCTTTGTAGCAGTCGGGTGGGGTTTGGGCAAGTTGCGTCGGGGAATTGAGCGGAGCGCGTGGGTAAATTGGTGAGTTTTTATTTTTGTTTATTGTAGGGTAATTAAATTTACAAGGTGAAGCTGATTTCTCTAATTTAAAATGTCATTTTATTTTCAATAGGAAAACAAAGTAAATTAAAACGTGATTTTGTTATTTCTTTATATTTTATCATTTAAGTGTTGAAAAATGGGCATTTTCATTTTTCAATCCTTGAGGATCGAACTTGCTGAGTAGGGATCTCTCTGCCTGCTTCAAGCTTCCCGTCCCCGTTCTCCCATCTCCGTGCATTTCCCCGCCGCTATAGACAGCGAGTGATTGATATTTATGTTCTCTGCCGTTTTATGCATTTGTTTGATTTAATGAGATCGTTTGTGTTTGCCGATTTTTGGAAATTCTCGTATCTCTCTTTTCTTCACTTTTAGTTGGTTTATTGGGGTTTTGTTGATAAAGTTTTTACTTCAAAATCATGGCGTCCTTTGATTTTATGGTTTGATTTGGCGGTTTTGTGTAGTGTCAATCATAATGTTTAATTAACTGTTGTTATGGCTTGGATTTGTTGCAGCAGTCTCCTCTTTTTTTTTTCTTGGCCTGACCTGAGCTGGGCTGTGTTGGAAGGTAAGTGTTGAGGACACGTAACATGTGGGAGAATTACAATTGGGGTTCTTGGCCGACTTTTATAAGGCTCAACAACTCTGGCAGAGCGAGGAGAGGTCCGGTATAGCTAGGTGGTGTTACTGGAATAAGATTTTGGCTGCTGATAATATTGTGTAGGCCTAGCCGAAGCAAAGGCCGGCTGTGTTCGCCCGACTTACTCATTGTGATTTGTGATATCATTAGAATGATGTGAATCCCTGATTTTAACCTAAGGAATGTGTGGTAAATTGTTGTGTGTTCACTTTGGGCAACGACCATCGTTGGTTTGCAAACTTATTTTGAACGTGTGGCGGACTCACGTGTAATTTAATGAATATTTTTGGTGTGTTCCTCTCTTGGTTATTTATACGTAGTGGCTTCATGTATCTTGATAGAAACCACTACACGCTTCACTTCATTATTTACCAGTTTGTTGTGTCTTCTAATTGTAAACTTATAAACGAGAAAAGTGGATACCTCTCGTCTCTCTTATCACTTTATCTCCTCATGTTGCTTTAAGCTTATTTGTCGTTTTGGGATCTGTTTATGTGTTAGATTTAATGAGAATAATTTATTTAGGAAGCATGCTATTTGTGCCTTAATTTCTGAGGTTCATCAGGAGGGCAGTGAGTATTCTAGGGCAGATAATTTCGTTGTTATGATTCAATTTATTAGACCTTCACTCTTGTCGCATGTTAATTCATTTGCTGTTAATTTTGTGCAGTTCGTTCTATGTCAACATTTTCAAACGACTCTATTTATAAGGAACTTGGTGAATTAAAATAATTTGTACTTTTCAAATCTGGTTTGATCGTAAGTTCTCACATCATTACATAAATTAGAATTTGAGTTCTTATAAACTTTGTGTATTAGTTATGGCATTATATGTCATTGGGTTTTGAATTACCGAAGAGATTGGACTAACTATCAATTTAAGTTGTTGCACTTTCACCTAGACGCACAAAATCATATGTTCTTTAATTACTTTGTTGTTATTACAGATTGGTGGTGAATTATGAAAGATATTTCATAAAAAAAATATTTCGCACAAAACATAAGCATAAATACAAAGCGTAGATTACAACTATACTTTTTTTCAAGCTCCTAAATCAAGTTGGTTCACACAAGATTTAATAAATTAAAGTGGAAAAAAGGCATAACGAACGAGGAAATAAAAACATAAATACTACTACTAATAAAAACTTATATATATAGAAACATAATTTCAAATCACAGGAAAATAAATTTTATTTCGGCAATTAGAATTTAAGACTAAAGTTATTAATTAATGTCATCCCATCCCATAATGTCACTCTATCCACCATAATTTGAATTTGATATTACTTTTCCCCTATCTAAAACCACAACGTTAAGAATAAGAATGAAAAAATAACGTGACATTTTTACAAAATATATATTTTTTTATATATGCATATGTTTTGTTTTATTTTAATTATTATGTATCTTTTTAGCACAAGTATAATGAAAATGAAAATTTTAAAACAATCGTAAATAATTGAGTTAAAGTAGTATATATATTAATTTATTTTTTTAAAAAATGATGGTAAAATATTAAAAAGCAAACAAAGAGGATAGAATGAAACCATGTGAATGATATGCACTAATAAGAAAATACGACAATTGTTTTTACTTTGGCTAAATATAACAAGGAAGTGCATCCTCAACGGTTACCTTTTCTACGGTGGTTTGATTAGGGTAACAAAAAAACGTTACCGTTTTGCTTTACTAAAATAAATAAAAATAAAGTCTCATCAATTTACCACCCACATATCCTCCTCTCCTTCAATCTCCCAACCCCCCGACACAGCCTGCTCCTTGATTCTCCGATATCACCAACCCAGATTCCACTAGCTGCTATGTTGACGTTGTCTGCTTGCTTAGAGTTCTCCAGCAGTTTGCAAGCAGAATGCTGACTTATTCATACCCGCCGCTCGTTTCTCCACTCGTGCGTATCCATTCCCACTGTTCTCCGAGCCGCTCCGTCGAATTCCGCTGCCGGCACCCTCCGAGTCCCATTCCCACCGCAAATGGCCTTGTCCTGCAGCCCACTCCATTCCTTGTAGAAGCTGTAATTCTGGCCCCGCATGAAGCACCCAGGAAAATAAGGCCGCCGTTGAAAGGATTGCAGCGAAGGAGGAGCGTGCGGGCCTGTGCGTGGCAGAGGGCGCAGTCCACCTGGGGGACGTCGCCGTGGCACTGGAACAGCGCGTAACAGGAATCGGAGTCGGAGCCGGTGGAGGCGACGCCGAAGTCTGCGGAATCGAGTTGGCTTTTGATTTTGTCCATGGTGGCCACGGAGTTTGGGATGTAGATCGTCGCGTTGTTCTGCATGTAAGGCCCGCACGTCATGTGCACGAGTTGGTATCTGGGTTCCGCTAGTACAACAATTGAGTCCGTGAATAGAGAAGCGGTGATGATCCGCACAACTGGTAACGGTCATCTAGCGGCTCTCCACCAGCGTGATTCCTTTATTTTTATTTTTTAATATCAAAACGATATCGTTTTTTACCCCCGTATTAGAAAATAATATCATCCGTATTATTTTTCAAGACCGTTGAGGATCCGGACTCATATAACAAAGCCCCCTTTATCTTATTTATTCTTATTTTATTGGTGGAAACTTGTCTTGTCACCACCAAGAGATTTCACGGATCTGGTCGGCGCATCGCTCCTCTTTTTTTTTTTTTTTTTTTTTGAACCCTCTTGCATCACCTATGCCCATTCCGGGACCATCTTTGACTGGAGGTTCGATTGTTAGCGCCGCTGGATCTGGTAGGAGCGGGAAGAGACTGTCGCGATGGTTGGGCACGGAGGGATCAGGTCTGGGAGAGGTGCGGCGATGGGTTGTATTAATGTATTATCAACTGTTTCAACTTCATAATAAATAGTTGTAGTCAAATGTGTGTGATCCTGAAAGGCTTGTGCATGTCAGTAGCATGAATAACACCTAATGTTTATTTTATTTATTTATTACGGTTTTATGTTGAAGCAAAAATGTCAAGCAAACTCAGTAGCTTATTTGCATATAAATGGTTCAATGAGGAATTGCTTGTTTTTTTTTTTTTTTCCATTTGTTAAAAGATATCAAATCAGGGTGGAGTATGCTTCTCTCTTTAAGTTCGATTATGTGTGTGGGAGTAAGAGATTATCTGTCAGTTTTCCTATTGTATCAGTACAAATTAGTAATGTATGAAAATTAAGATAAATTGATGGCAGTTATTTTTATCTGTTCAAGTGTATATGGGTAGTGCACTAGTTGTTCTATACCCAAAATCAATGTTCAAAGCTATTTGGTTGAACTTTGGGAAATAGTTAATCATGTTTTCTAATCTGATTCTTTTCCTTATCTCTGCAGCAATAGTTAACTCTACTGTGGAGGACATAGGATGGTCATCATTGAAACAAAGGCGGAAATCATCCGAGAAGGCGATGGAATTGCAGGCAAAGAAGGTAAAAAAACCGTCTAAGAAGATAGAATTTTCTGGTAAATGTTCAAAAACTAGAAGGTACATAGTTGAGGATACTAATGACTAGCTTTATTACATATATTATGCCTTTTTATTTGCACCTTGTATTAGTTTTCTTTCTTATTTTTAATGCAAATATAATTAGCTGTATGTTCACTAATTGTGCCATAACTCTTGAAAGAGGCAGAAGAGCATGTTCCAAGTAGGAAGGAGGCTCTAAAGATCAAATTGCAGACCACCGTCACTCACGGTTCATAGTTATATTTGAATAGGGCTAATTTATAAGGGTTACTTGGCTTGTTCTAATTTGTACAGATTAGGTAGGTTTAAGAAAGAAGCTTAACTACTCTACACGACCGTACTCACTTGCTGGTCTGCATTAGTAGAAAGTTGAGTTTCAATTTTAAAGTCTTCTAACCTTCATGTCATTAAGTCTGAAATACATTTGTTTCTGAGTTTCTAAGTAACATTCGTTTCCTACCAGAATTCCGATTTTGACATTTTGGAGCGTAGGCTTGCCTTTTCTTTTATACGCAAAAATGCAATTGTGGAGATGACGCTCAGTAAGTCAAGTTCCATAATTTGTTGACAGTCTTTTTATTTTGTATCATAGGAAGACAGACTGCTGCATACTGCCTGTGGAACTCCTAATTATGATGCTCCTGAGGTATAGAACTAGTGATTTGAAGATGCGGAAACTTCCATCAGGTGGCAATATCCATTGACTGCTCATAATTATCTTTTCTTCCGTCAGATCCTCACTGACAAAGGCTATGATGGTTCGTCAGCTGATGTTTGGTCTTGTGGGGTTATTTTGTTTGTTCTAATGGCTGGATACTTGCCCTTTGATGAGTATAACCTTTGGCCTTATATGAGAAAGTAAGAGCGCTTAAGGTTTGTTTCCTCTTCAGTTAAATTAACTGCCTTGCTCAGAGTTTTTCTGTACTCTTCTGTGTTTACAGATTCTCAGTGCTGATTTCAAATGTTCTACATGGTTTTCATCAGATGTGAAGAGATTGTTAAATCGTATGCTTGACCCTAACCCTCTTACTGTGAGCCCAACTCTTTTTGCAGTTAAAGGTCGCTCCCTCAAGATATTATTTGCCATTTGAATTTTTGTTTGATCAGTTGTTGAAACACGTAACCTGATTCTTTGATGTTTTGATGATTGTATTATTATTTTTTTTTTGTAGTGGATTACTATTCCTGAAATCTTAGAAGATGACTGGTTCAAAAAGGGGTACCAAACTCCATATTTTGAAACGGAAGAGAGTGAATCTTGATGATGTAGATGCTGTTTTTAATTACCCAGAGGTGCTCATCCCTGTTCCATTTTCATTAATATGCATGGTTGCTTATCAACTTGCTGATTTCTGTTCGAAGTTATTTGCAATTGAATATATCAATTTGTTTTAACGTTCAAATCTGGGTGTTATAGTTTTTTTAAAGAAATTGACTTGATTTTTTATCCATGATTTACAAAATTGATAATATTACGGTTGCAGGTAAAAGTTTTTACGCTTTTTTTTGGTTAATATTACGTTTTTTTTTTTTCAATTAATTCGGCATGAAGTTGGTGAGTAAATAGTAGTAACGTATTTAAAAACTCGTATTTCCTAGTGTTCACTTCAATTCTAACAACGAGATCACAAGTACAAATGATTGACAGAAAAGAAATGTAAGTATTTCGAAAGTTTCATACCAGGTATCCTTTGAAAGAGGTTTGAGTAGTAACGGCCGCCTGGTGGTGCTGTGTGGCGCGAGCAGTACTAGAAGGAGGCCTGGAGAACCGCGACATCCCTCTGCCCCCCCCTGCCTATGTTCGGCAGCGACGGGGTCAGAGGACCTAGAAGCGGTGCCGGTAGCTATAGCAGTAGTGGTGTTCTTCGATTGGGTATGGTTCTGACTCTGCGGTGTCGCCTCCTTTTCGTGGTTGATAGGTTTTCGGAAAATCCATTTTCGTTTCTCTCTGTTCTTAAAAGCAACAACATACGCATACAATATTAGGATGGTATTGTAGGTTTGTGTGGGAAGCATGATGCAATAGGAGTAGGAGCTGAGACTGAGACGACAAAAGATGCTAATTGCTGTATTGTATATTAAAAGATTGCTATATTTTGAAATGATGAATGTGTTTCTAAAATACCTTTGCCTTAGATAAAATTATGTATCCGTCGATTTTAATCTTCTAGGTTTAATTTAGAATGTTATGTATCAGGAATCTGAAATTATGAACGTGGGAGTTTTTTAAATTTTCTTTGAAGTTATCCTTAATTATGAACGTGGGATTTTCATTGACTCCTTTCATCGATCTCTATGGCTGAGATGATGCAAACATCACCGACGTCATCGTCGCTTTCTTCGACCCCCATTTGTCCGTCCAGCGTGTCAGCGTGTGTTTACAAATTACAAGAGTTTTGGTCATGCCATTCAGAACAGTCCTTGGCTCTCGCAATCGCTATCAATAATATTAGTATCTGCAGGTTCGTTCTTCCTGCAATACTATAGTAGTAAATAGTTGCACGAGTAAGTATTAGCCCCGGAAATTAACCCCATAAAAACATGTCAAAATCTGGTTCGTACAATAGCAGTAAATAGTCGCACATTAAATATAAATTGGTCGTTTTTTATTATTTATACATAGAATGACAAAATTTTAAATATCAATGTTATATACCATTGAAATTAAGTAATTAATAAATAACTTCAGAATGAAATATCAATGTGTCGGCCCCACCATGCGTCGTTGACGAGGACCCGCCCCGTGCGCTCGGCCTTGTGCAGCCACGTCTTCCCGTTCCAAGCCAAAGGTTCAGCCATGTCAAAATGGGAACGCTGCGACTTTTCTCTGACCAACGCAGCTTTACTGCTGATTGGATGGACAGCAGCTTACACAGATACCCCACCCCACCCCACCCCTGATATTGATTTGACGATGCTTTTTCTTCGTTTTCTTCTCCTTTTCTTCCTTCTTTTTCTTTCCACCAAAACTAAGTAATATATATTATTCACCTTTTATTTTATTTAAATATATCTGTAAATACACCCCAATGCTATTTCATTTTACTTAATTATTTTTATTAATTCATTTACTATTTTCTATTTTACTTAAATAATTTTTATAATGAGTAAAAAAAATTTAACTAATATCCTAGCTATCCGCTTAGAGCAACTCTAAGAGCACATATTTTATTTACATGTAAAGAAAATTTTAGATGTAGAGAGTCAATTTTTAAATTTAATTCCAACAGTATTATTTATTTTATATGTATTTAGGTTAAAATAATATTTTTTTAACCTAAACCGCGCTGCCCATCTCTTAGCAGTCGCCGCCGTGGACAGAAAGGCCCAAGCAGGAGGGCCGCGAACTGAGCAGGGGGGGTCGGGGACCACGAAATAGCCAGCCGAGGTCGCTGGAGACAGGAGAGAACCATCGCCACCGCCCAGCAAGGTCAGAGCCGTCGCCAATGGCCGATCTGAGTCGCCGCGCGTAGATCCGAACCGTGTCAGGAGTCGCGCAAGATCGACAGAGGAGCAACAGCGGGAGGGTAGCGAGGAGGAGGAGGCGGCGGCGAGCAAGGTCAGAGCCGCCGTGCGTAGATCTGAACTGTGCAAGATCGACAGAGGAAGGCGAGGAGCGACAGCGGGATGGTGACGAGGAGGAGGCGGCGGCGCCGAGCAAGGTCAGAGCTGGCGCCGAGGGCCGATTCGAGCCACTGCACACAAAACCAAATTGTGCTAGGGGTCGCGCAGGATTGCCAGAGGAAGGCGAGGAGCAACAGTGGGACAATGAAGAGGAGGAGGAGGCAGCGTTGATGGAGATCCAAAATTGTGAGAGTACGGTGGTGGTGTTGCTAGGGCATTGAGAGAGAAGAGAGATGGGAGAGCGTTGAGAGAGAAACGAGAGAGGAGAGAGAAAGTTCAAAAATAATAAAACAATATGTGAATAATGAACAGTGACTCTTTAAATGTGAAGAGCTACTGTAGTAATTTCTAGATCTGAATAGTGACATAGAGAGTCTGTTGGAGAAAAAAAATGTAAGTTTTACTGTCTACATGTAAATAATATATAATGGGTTGAAGTTGCTTTTACATCACAACAACAACAATAACATCATAAAAAGTTCGGGCATGGTGCGTATTTGGAAAAAATTTACGCGTGTAATTTTTTTTATTATGATACCTTATTGATATTTGTTTTAAAAAAATCATCATTAGATTGAATATTCATATAATTTACGCGTATTTATTTTTATTACGGCACCTTATTAATATTTATTTTTTATTATCATCGTTAAAATTTGTACGGTACAAACTTTTTCTAAGTCCGTGCCAAACTCAGGCACAAAAAGTTCATACATCACAACAACAACAATAACATAAAAAAAATCACACATCAAATGGCTATCTGCATACATCACAACAACAACATAAAAAATTAATTTTTTAATTTTTAAAAAATATCTATATAAACAAACCAATATAAGAAATATAATAATAAAAGATATGTACTTTTTATTCGATTCAACTCAAGTTTCATCGGACATAATATAGCACAACTATCAATTTAATTGAGTGCTTAAGATGGCATGACCGATAGTGTACAATTGCCCAACCAACAATGCGCAATTATAATAGTTCACTCTAAATAGTATGATACTAATTATAGTAAATTATACATAATTATTCAGTAAGCAAACATGCAACAACTGGACTTTTGTAAGCCCTTAACAAAAAAATGGACTTCTATGGTATGCTTAATGTAAAATGTGGTGATTTTTTTATAAATAATTAATTAAATATAGTAATTTTAGTTATCTTATTTAATTATTAAATTGAAAATGAATTTTATGAGCAAAAAATAAGAAAAGAAACATTTACCATGTTTTATAAGAAGAAAAAACATATAATCATTTCAAAATTATGAAATACACAGGTAAATAATTTCGTACCATTGAAATAACCAACTCATAGGAAAACAAATTTTAGTTCGGCAATTAAAACTTAAGACTAAAGTTATTAATTAATGACATCCTATCCAACACAAATGGAATTAATTTTCTAATCTCATCAAAAAAATTATTAGTTAATGTCACCCTATCCACCATAATTTGAATTTTATATTAGTTTTTCCCTATCCAAAACCACACATTTTTACAAATTATATTCTTTTTATATATGCATTTGTTTTGTTTTATTTTAATTACTATGTATTTTGTTAGCACAAGTATAATGAAAATAAAAATGAAAAAATTAAAAGCAAATGTATAACCATGACAACAATTGTAAATAATTGAGTTAAAGTGGTATTTATATTATTTTTTTTAAAATGATGATAAAATAATAAAAAGGACAACGTGAATGATATGCACTTATCTAATATATAACAACAATACCCCATTTATCTTATTTATTCTTATTTTACTGGTGGAGCCTTGTATTGTCACCACCAATCAAAGCCCCCTTTATCATCTCCCAACACATTCCACGGATCTGGTCGTGCGCAGCGGTGATAGTAGAAGGCGAGTGGAGGCCGCAGCTAAGTTCGACTGGCAGCGCGGATCGGGCAGGAGCCAGAAGAGACTGCCACGACGATTGGTCACAGAGGATCGGGTCTGGGAGAGGTGCGGCGATGGTCGATTGGCGAGGCTGTCGGGGCTGCGGTCCACGGTGGCCTAGTGTGCGTCTGCAGGTGCTGGCCCGGTCGGCGCGAGTCGGTCGGAGAACAGCGAAAATGACAGATCGTGGCTGGCTGATCGTGGTGGTCCGATGTGGTGCGACAATGGCATCAAAGCTTCGGGCATACGGCGGAGGCTGGAACGGACAGATCTGCTCCGGTCAGTGTATGTTTGTAAAACTTGCTCTGATACCAATTTCTTTTAACGTGGCTCCGCCAAAACTGGAATTATGAAGATGTTTACAAACGCTCACTTTTTCCACGATCTCTAATTCCTCACACATTACATATTTGTTAGAGACTTAGAGTCCTAATAAATCTATGCCATGGATGCCACCGCACTTTTAGTTGTGTTTTTAGAAAAAAGAGCAACTCACGTTTCCATTTTTTTCTATAGTGAATGTGCTGGCTATTACAAGTGGACTTGGAAGGGATAGAAATGAAGGTAATGGTTTAAATCTATATGCATGGATAAATTTGAAAACGTTATTTTGAGATATAATGCTCCAAAGTCACTTGTTTTACATATTTTGATTATATGTAGAAGCATTATCTGAGCAATCTATTTTTTCCTTATTTATTACTAGATATCCTATATTTACTTTTGAATTGGGAAAGTAAAATTTGTTTTCCTATGATTAGTCTATTTCCTTGACACAAATAGTGTTTACTTGTGTATTTCACAATTTTGAATTAAGTATACTTTTTATCGGTTTGTGAGGAAGGAGAAAGAAGAAAGTAGATCTGAGTTTTTTTTTTTTGGGGGGGTGGGGGGGGGTGTTACCCACTGGCGGGGCTGGTATTTAAGGAGATATGGCAAAGCTGATGTTCTGAGTGATGGTGTGGCGTTGTGGTACTTGAGGATCTGACAATTACTGAATGGATGAAGGTCAAATTTGAAAAATTAATTATGTGAACTAGTTTGTCAATACCGAGGGTGTGGGGGTATTCAAGATTATCTCATTCTTTATAATTTGAATTCCAATGTAATGAATGATTACCTCTTGTGTGTACCGGATGCGGGAATGAGAATGAATTTCATTCTTGCACACCATTTAAGTTTTACCTTTTATTTATTAACTAAATAAATTGAAGGAGTAGACCCACTAATTTATGTTTTGTATTAATTTGATTTAAATTTTTAGTTTTAAAAAGCAATTTAATTAGTTAATATTAGCTTAGATTTTTATGATTGCTTATGATATTGTCATTTCTATTTTTTTTAAATGTGTATATATATATGGTATGTTTTTTACACTTATTTCTCTAATCGTACAATTTATATTGATTTTTACATTAGCATTTGATGAAAAAAATTATATTTCATTTATTTTTTAAATAGCTAGAAATCACTCCTAAAATTTACTCATTTTTAAAAAATCTATTATATATTTTTTATTTTAATTTTTCTATTCTATTAAAATTATAATTTTTTTATTATTTTTTTTACTTATTATAGTCATTTGAAAATTCTGGTGTTGTATACCCTCATGCAATTTTGTCAGAATAACATGTCGTGAGGTAAAAAAAAAATGCTATTGAAAAGTGATTGTAAAAAATATTGCGAAAAAAATATGGGGCGTTGATAAAATCCAAAGCGGCGATGACCTAGGTACTTATAGGTTTAAGTTCTTTAGTTATTATATCAATACTTTCCTTAATTTTTACATTAGTAATTTCTTGAATTGTCAAATGCTTATTTTTGTAGCACAATTTGGGATATGATGCAATGTTTTAAAGATTTTGAGGTCAAAGCTATTTATCGCGAGAAAAACTCAGTTGCTGTCATGGTAGAAATCACATTATCGAACCATAAATTATTTACGAGTCACCTAGTTTATGTACTTTGTTTATTTGTCAAAGCATTTATCATGAGCAATCTACTTTTTCCCTATATCTTACTATATATATTTTTATTTTGATTTAGTGTTGAACTCATGTTTAATTTATTGAATATTTTTGGTGTGTTCTTCCGTTGGTTATTTATACCTAGTGGTTTCATACTTAATTGTGATTAATTAAGTTGTCTTGGTCTATTTCATAGACCTTGATAGAAACTTCTACATGCTTCACATCATTGTACTTACCTAGTTTGTTGTGTATTGTAATTGTAAATTTATAGAAGAGAAAAGTGGATACCTATAGTCTCTCATTGCTTTTCTCTCCCTAATATTACTTCAGGCTTATTTATAGTTTTGGGATTTGTTAGAATTAATATGAATAATTTGTTTAGGAGGCGTGTTATGTGCTTTACTTCCCGAGGTTAATTATGTTGAAGAGGACAGTGAGTATTTTAGGGCAGAGAGATTTTTTTGCAGGTATATCATTTTGTTGTTATGATTCAATTTATCAGACCTTCTTCACTCTTGTCACATGTTAACTCATTTAATGTTAATTTTTTGTACAGTCCGTTCCATATCCTCATTCTCAAAGGAGTTCATCTATCATGAACTCGGTGAAGTGAAATAGTTTTCATTGCTCCTGCTTCGATCGTAAGCTTTCACATAAGTACTTCAATTAGAAATTGAGCTTTTACAAACTTTATGTATTGTTATGACATTATATGTCATTAGTTTTTGAGTTACTCATGAGGTTAGAATAAGTGTCAATTTAACTTGTCATGCAATACTACTTATAGCACTGCCATACTTATATGTTCTCTGATCCTTTTGTTTTTATTGCAGATTGATGGTGAATTACGAAAGATATTCTATAAAAAATATCTCCCATCTATTATAATGACAATACTTTAGTATAAATACAAAGTCGGTAGTTCTAGTAAACATTAATTTGAAATGCTTAGGAGTAGAAAATCATATCAAATATCCATTGAAGACATGCAATGGATAGGAAGAATACATGTTTTCCGCTGGTAGCAAATACTCAAGTACCTCGTACAAACCTGTCTTAATGATGGAAAAGTTGAATGGTGACTTCTATGGTTAAGAGCAAGTTCAGGTGGCCAGCATGCTCTTATATTAAAATAAGAGATAAAAAAAACATAATCTTTGGTAGTGTAAAGATTTATTCCACGCAATATCTTTTGAACGTGCGGAACTTTTTGTATATTTTGAGGCCATGCAAATTGCAATAAATCATATGGCTAAAAAATCGCAATTGAAAAGTGATTGTGAAAAAGTTGTCAAGAAAATTTGGAGCGTTATGGAATTCAAAGCGGCAACGGCCTAGTTATTTACAGGTATAACTTGTTTGGTTATTACGTCAATAATTTCTTTAATTTTTACATGAACAATTTCTTGAATTATGAAAGTAATGATGCCTATTTTTGTAGCAAAATTTGGATCGTAATGCAATGTTTTGACGAATTTTGCAGTCAAATCTATTTATTACAAGAACTTGGTTGCTGATTTGTTTGCAACCACATTAGCGGACCATGAATCGTTCGGAGAAAATTATATTAATGAGGATTTGAACGATCATATTGGCTTAGGCAAAAAGAGACATCATTGTCTTCATCTTGGGTAAGTTATATGTACATGTGTATCTTTTTTTGTATTTATGGTTTTTGTTTTATTGGTAGGGTCCTTCGATAATTGCTTTAATTTTATATTTTCGATTTTACGTGGCATCAATCTAGTAGTGCTTAGCTGGGTCGTATTAATGTTTTGACAAGCATTTCAACTCTAATAAATTTTTGTCAAATGTGTGAGATCGTCAAAAGGCTTGAACATTACCTAATATTTATTTTATTTGTTTATTTGTTTATGGTTCTATGTTGAAACAAGAATGCCAAGCAAATTCAGTGGCTTGTGTAATATCATGCTTTGCTTCTATTTATGCTGTTTCTACTGAATTCTCTCCCACCTTTGGCTCATATGTAGGCTTCATTTGGTGGATTTATGAATGAATACTGGTCAGTGGTCATCGCATGGAAATATTCATTCCCAAATTGGTCCTTTTTTAAGAGTTGGTAGTGACAGTTCATCTATGGTTCGAGATTGAAGGGTTGCCACCAGCAGTCCCCTGCCTTTTGTGGAATAATGCATTAATCTATTTTGTCTGATGATTCCTCTCAGAATTTTGAGTCTGGACATTGAATGAAATTGTTAGCAATGGTGTTATTGACCATTCTAGACAAAAATCTCTAGACAATGCAATCTATTCTCGATGCGTTACTGCCATGCGGACACTAACAAAGGATCCATCAACATGCATTGCAAGCCTTGGTTGGCGTGGTCTTTCCATCATTGGTGTTGAGCAGGCGTTAACAATACCAGTAAAATCTATGGGTCATAGTATTAAGCCTGGTGAGCCTGCAGTGTAATCTCCACTGGCTCGTTTATCATCATGGATTGTGATGAATGCTGGTACGTCTCACTTTTAAAATTTTATCTGTTAATGTTGTTGAAGGATATATTTCAGACATTTAATATTATTGCATGCCATCTGTTGTGATTGGTACATATTATGCTTACTATTTGTAGGCGGACATTTGCCTTAGAACAACTCCTGTTAGTCCACCCTCGACCTAGTTATTTAGATGGGATGCAAAGTGTGTGTTCTTTGGAGTTCAGACCACACATCCTTAATTCTCCAGATTCAGGATTAGCCTGTGGGATCCCAGAGCGCAGTTTCCTTCCACAATCAAAAATATACAATTGGAGTTGTGGGCACTTCTCCAGGCCGCTACTTAATGCTGCATATGACAGTGAAGAAGTATAAGCTAGAAGGGAGGAGAGGGAGAAATTGGCTCTTGACCTCATAGCATATGTCAGCGTTCCTGTAAGTCCCTGTTATTTTGTTTCTATTATTATATAATGCAATCACTTGATTGTGTTTCTGTTTCATATTTTTGTCAGCTGCTAGTAAGCTTAGTAATCTGGGCACTAGCTGTGAATGCAAGATTCGAAATGGGAACAAAAATAACATTCCTGCAACCTTTCTCTCCTATCGTAATTGCTGCAGATGATAATGAAAGAATCCGGTACTTGAAATTTTTTTTTTTCTTTCCTCCTTTTTATTAATTCTATTTAAAAATATATATATATTTCTGTTGATAAAAGAATCTCATTCTAGTGCTGTTATTTAGGATGCTTGCATTGGAAGTGTATGCTAGAATATATTAAAATATAAGGCCTTTGTGTATACTTAAAAAGGCTTGATTACAGCTTGACTCATGCATCTCTACCGCTTTGTTTCCTCATATACGGCTTCATGTCTACCCCTTTATTCAGCTTGACTGGACATCCCATCTTTGGACTGGATTGTACCACTACACGCTAGAAGTCCAGGAGGCATTCATTCGTCTTGAGCAAGTTAGTTTAAGGCTAGGCCCGCTTATGTGTGATTGTATGGGAGTCGAGTCGTCCTAGGATTCTGGGATGCTGAGACAGCACGTGGTTCATTTCATTTGGTGAGAAATTTTGTGTTTGAACTGTTGTTGGATCCCTGTAAATGAAATGAACAAGGATGTTGTTCTTCCGTAAAAGTTTTATCTCAGTTGCTCATCACTTCCTCTGTTTGAAAGAAAAATTATGCTCTCTATTCCTACCCTAAAAAAAGGATTATTAAAGGTTTCTTATGGTCACATTTTTCACGTAATGGAGTAATGATAAGAAATAAAAACTTTTGCTATTGGTTATCATTTTTCACAATTTTCTTTGAAGTTATCCAAGAGAAAATATTTTGTAAGTAAATTTAAAATGCTTCTTTCAAATCTAAAGTTATTCAAACACATAAAAGTAATTGTAGAAGTTAATTTAAAATTCTTATCTAAAATTAAAAGCTATATATATCCAAACAAAATAATGGATATTCAACTACCATAATTTGTTAAATGTGTATAATATAAAATTTGCCCTACCCAAACGCCTCTTCCTCCAAAGGAAGCCTCGGCGGCGAAATGATGATGATCATGACTCAATGACTCCTCTCATCGATCTCTATCGCTGAGATAATGACCACTCGATCGGCTCCTTAAATTAAATTATATGCAAACATCACCGACGTCATTACTAGAGTAGAGCGTCATGCACCCACGGTGCCTTCGTCGTCGCTTTCTTCGACCCCCAATTGTCCGTCCAGCGTTGGGTTTCGAAAGTTTTAAGAAATGCGCGTCAGCGTGTGTTTACAAATTACAAGAGTTTTGCTCATGCCATTCAGCCATTGCCATGCAGAACATTTTGAGCGACCACTCCACACAGTCCTTGGCTCGCGCAATCGCTATCAATAATATTGTTATCTGGTTCGTTCTTCCTACAATACTATAGTAGTAGTAAATAGTTGCACGAGTAATTATGAGTCCCGGAAATTAACCCGATAAAAACATTTTGGCGCCGTCAAAATCTGGTTCGTACAATAGCAGTAAATAGTTGCACAATAAATATAAATTGGTCGTTTTTTATTATTTATAAATAGAATGACAAATTTTTAAATATCAATGTTTTATCCCATTGAAATTAAGTAATTAATAAATAACTTCAGACTGAAATATCAATGTTATCAACGTTTATTATTTACCGTGGTAACTTCAGATTAAAAAGAAAAAATACGAATAACCGTTCTAAAAGTGTGAAAAGAGTGGGGACACACGGGAGCTTTAAAGAAACACGTAATTAACGTGGGGTCCACCCCACCATCGTCGTCACGTCGTTGACGAAGAAGACTCCTGCCACCTGTGCGCTACGGCCATTGGATTGCAGCCACGTCCCCCCACTCCAAGCCAAAGGTTGCGCCAGGCGAAAAAGACGAGGAGGGGTTAATGGGAACGCTGCGACTTTTCTTTCGACCAACGCAACTGTCGACCGCTGATTGGGGAACATGCGACAGCTGCTATGACAGAAAGATACCCCACCCCACCCCCTATACTGATATTGATTTGACGATGCTTTTTCTTCTCCTTTTCTTCCTTCTTTTTTCTTTCCACCAAATATTCATTAAATTAAATTTAATAATGTCATTCGATATTTATCATCAAATGACTCAAATTCGTGAACAAAATCCTCAGTCCAAAACTAAGTAATATATATATATATATATATATATATATATATTATTCGCCTTTTATTTTATTTAAATACATCTGAAAATACCCTCCAATGCTATTTTATTTTACTTAATTATTTTTTATTCATTCATTTACTATGTTTTTATTTTATTTTATTTAAGTAAAATTTATTTATCAAGCGGCCAAGAAAATAATATGATAATATTATATAAAAATGTGACACTTATTTGCCTCCGTTAGACAATTTTATTTTAATAAAGAATTAGATTTTATAAAATAAAATAAAAACTTTTAAATGATATTATTTTAAACCTTGCTAATTAATACCACCCCCTCCCCTTTATCTATATATACACACACACGTTTTAAAAGGGAAAGAAAACCAGGACTCATAACTTTAGGTTGAAGAAATTAATAAGGCATCGTAATAACATGTTACATGTAGTAATATACATACAGAGGTGGGCTAAGGCGTATTAAATTTGAGAGCCAATGTTGTCAACTTGCGTTGCGGGGTGATGATGACACACGAGTTTATCTCTGCGATTGAGATATATATAGTGAGTAATGACAGACAAACCAATGTCAGAATCATCCATCAAGTCGAAACAGCAATGAACATAAATAAATGAAATTTTAATCAAAAATAGAAAAACTAGTTCCCCAACAAACCAATCTCACAAACAAACCATACGACCCAAAACGAAACCACAACTAACCCCCCACCCCCGGCTTTGTCATGGTGTTATATCATGTACACCTCATATGCCAATTGGTTCGCAGCGGATGTATATAAATATACGACGGCCACTCCCCGTTACCAAAGAAGAGAAGGCCGAGTTAGAATTACGGTTAAGGTGAGAAGAAAATACTGAAATACAATCAATCTCTCGCGTACGGTGTACCTATCGGGGCTAGAACTAATAAGTAGGAAGCTAAATTCTCAAATTCAGTGCACGTCCGATCGCTTCCCGTGCGCCCCCGATGGACGGCACGTTTAATGGCGGCCGGGAAACACTGGGGGTAGCAGGTAGCTTGAGCTCCTCGTCGCCTGCTGTAACTGGGTCTGGGAGGAAAAAAAAGAAAAACAAAAACCAGAGGAGGTTCAGTAATGATCAGATAAGATCACTGGAATCCATATTCCAGGAGGAGACCAAGCTGGAGCCGCGGAAGAAGCTGCAGCTGGCCACCGAGCTGGGGTTGCAGCCGCGTCAGGTTGCCATATGGTTTCAGAACAAGAGGGCCCGGTGGAAGTCCAAGCAGCTGGAGCGTGACGTTGCCATCCTACGAAACAACTACAAATCTCTGCTTTCCCAGTTTGATGTGTTGAACAAAGAAAAAGACTCCCTCGTCCTGCAGGTACGCACCAACCAATTTAACTATGACTACATATTGATTTGTGTTTTTCTATTTATTAACATGCACTCACGTATGATAGATGGAGCTTAACTTATTGTAACCTGTATATGCGTGTGTTGTGTACTCACTATGTGTACGATGAGCAAATTAACGGTATATATAGTGGGAGTCGTTACTCGTTAGGTGCAGTAGCAAATTAATTATGAGGAAATTTAGTTTTGTTTTTGTGTGTGTTTGTGTGTGTGTGTGCGTGTTTGGCAGCTGCAGAAACTGAATGGTGTTATGGAAGGTCAGGCAGAAAACGGGGGCATGGAGAACCAATCGGAGGCAACCACCGCAGCGGCAGCGGCTGCGGCTGATGTGAAGACTGAGGCGGAAGGAAAAATCAAGCCTGGTCCTAAACATAATTGCTTTGAAGACACAGACACTGCTGCTGATCGCAAAATGGCGGTTATGTCGTCCGACGAAGACGAAGATAATAACTACCTTGGGGTGAAAGAAGAGGAAGAAGAAGAACCTACTGCTGCCCTTCTGAGTATGGTGCAGGAGCCTGTTGATGGTTCCCTCACATCATCAGCTGAAAATTGGGGAAGCTTAGAGTCGCCCGAGAACATCTTGGATCAGTCTGGTGGTACTAGCAGTGATCAGTGGTGGGACTTCTGGTCTTGACTCATCTTCTTTTCTTTTCCTCTCTCTTCTCGGTGTAAATGATTTGGTAGGTTAAGCACACGAGTAATTAAGTCATATATACTGCATGCCTGTACGAAATATATACGCATAAATGATAAAACCGATGATCAATATTTGTTGGCGTTGCACGGGAGCCGCGCAGGCACTGCAAAATATGCCGTGGATGTACGCTGCAAATCCATAAACCCCATAAACCCCGTGTTCTGTAATAAAAATATATAAAACCTCAGTAATTAAGGATAAGCTCGCACTTGAAAATAATTTCGGGGGTAATAGGTAGGAAAATTAAATTAAAGAGCCCAAATAATGTATGATCGATGGTTTATACTCCCGAACCCCCTTAACAACTATCGCCTCCTGCATCGACAATATAATTAACACGCCATCACTGCCACAGCAAATCTGCCACCACCGACCATACCACACACCTTGCATAATGCTCAACTAATTAATGTACGTGTGCAAATTTGTATAGACACTAACAATGTCATATCTTTTTTCATGTCATATTATTTTCATGATTTTTATTGCTTAGCTTACCACTTTATATTTATTTTTATTGGGTGATTTTAGCTCACCCACTTTTGATTTGTTTTCCAACTTTAGACAATTAATTAAGAAATAAAGATATGGAATAGTGGAATTAAGAAATGTCCGACAATAAAGTCATATAAACCTAAGTTTTTTGTTAGTGTTATATTTATAATAATGAATCAAAGACACTTACTTTTTAATCTTAAACCTTAAGATTTTGTTTAATTTATTATGTAAAATTTGATGGTTTGAATTTATAAAATAATATATAATTGGATTTATGTTAAATCTTATACTTACCTCGCTAACGCACGAAGTCTCAAATTGAAGGGTGTCATAAAGGGGTCAAAGGCCCTCTTTGTCTTTGTGATGAGGTAGAATCAACTTACTGAAGGTAGAGATTGTAGCATTTCCCTAAGTAAAGCGATGTTATGCGAGAGGGGTTGATTTGAGAGTGTGTTCTTTATTTTTTTTTATTTTAAAGATCCAATGGTTAGAGCACCAACAACTTTTCAATTATTTTTTTTAAATTTATATATTTAAATTAAATTTTGATTCCCTAAACAAATCTATATTACAATAAATTCTTTTAATTACTTCATATATCATTAAAATAATATTTTTATTTAATAATAAATATTTTATAATTTAATATGAAATAAAAATATAAAAACTTGAATGAAAATGATAAGTAAAAAAGTTAATAATAAAAGAGTGAATATAATTTTCTAATATATTAATGTATAAATTTCATAGATAAAATTAAATATAAAACATTTATTGTGTGCATGATTTTATAGCTTTTGTACTTATTTTTTTTCTAAAAAAAAAATTAGACTTCTATAAGAAATCTGATATACAAATTATTTTAGAAGAGAAAAATAATATATCTCAATAAGACAATTCACATATATAATACATTATAGATGTTTGATCTAATTTTTAATATTACAATTTTCACTCTAAAATCAATGGTTCATAATATTAGAGTTTTGTAGCAATTAAATGAAAATGTAATATTAATTTTGAAATTTTAATCTAACGATTAGTTATGAGTTCTTACGCTATTGGACATATTTATTTTAACAAAATCTTATATATATATATATATGCTTTAAAATTAAATAATGCTCCGTACCATTCATGCAATTGATGGATGGTATCATCGGAGTGTCTTAGGATTTAATTTTAATAATATATTATTACTTATGTAATTGATTCGAGGACTGAACTGGGTTCGTGGGATGGACCTACTAACGGCGCCGTTATTATCTGCCGCATTTTTGTTTAGAATTTTAGAGGGATTGGAACTTACAGCTTCTTTATAACGGCGCCGTTAACAGGTCCATCCCACAACCCCCGTTGAGTCCGACAGTCCTCGACTCCTAGCCACATTCACAGTGACAGGACCCCGGGGAGAACGTGCGCGCGCGCGCCACACACACACTCTATTGACTAGTCTATAGTAACGTCGAACAGAGAAAGAGGGAGAGAGCGTGTGCGAGTGAAAGGGGGAAAAGGTGGGTAAAGCAAAGAGAGAAATTAAGGAGGGGATGGACGATCTCACAAATTCAAACGCAGTGAGGGGGAGAGACGGGCATTGTTGGTGGTGGTGCTGTTGCTGCAGGAAGACACCTAATCCCATAATCCCACCACAAGCGCTGTGGGTTCTGATATTCCTGTTTGTGGTGGGTTTTGGGTTCTCCACATTCATCTTGGTGGTGGTCCACAACGCCGCCTTCTTCATTTCCTTCCTATTCCTCTCCACTCTCGTCCTCTCCTTCCTTCTCTGCAACTCCCTCCCGCGCCGCCGTGCCCTTCGCCTCTTCTTCCACTCCTTACCCGACTCTGACCTCCGCCTAGCTCGCCATGGCCAGCTTGTCAAGATCACTGGGGTCTGTCTCCTCTCTCTCTCTCTCTCTCTCTCTCTCTCTCTCTCTCTCTCTCTCTCTCTCTCAAACACGCACACGCAGATTGACATTTTGAAATATTTTCATTTTCCCCTTTTGCATTTTTCTGAGCAGACCTTTGTGCAAATAGCAAATTGTACACTTATTCCAGGAATCTACGCTTTACTTATACCGTCCTATAATTGATGTGATGGAGTCAATCCTTGAACATATCATTAGAAAAAAAAATTCCTCATTTAATAATGAAAAAGGTGGTAGGGAATTTAATTTTGTTTTGTTTCTTATCATTCTTCAACTGTCTATAACCATGTTTCTTCTTGTAAACAAACATAAGAGAACTTCCACCAAACGCCCTCTAAATATTTTAGTAAATTTGAAAGCTCATCCCTTGGGATATGATGTCATACCATAAACAGAATTCTTGCGGGTTAGAAGTAGTCCCTTGAGATGCTGTTTGTCCTTTTTGTTTATAAATGCCCGTTTAAAACAGTGTTTGAGGCAGTTCATTATTATCATTTCTCGACTTTTTATAAACAGAAACAAATGGGAACTTCCCCAAACACCCTCTTAGGCTTGGTTAATAATTCCTCCAACTCCAACCAGCTTAAACTTGCCTTTGTGATATCTAAACATTCAGTTGTCCTAAATGGACGGTATTTAATAGGGTAAGAGACTAGGATGTGTCCAGGTACTGTTCAAACCTTGTGCAAACGGATTTGATTCAAAAATTCTGTCATCCTGATTTGATGTTGTTTTGCTTTCTATAATGAGCTGAATTATTAGGAGTTTTGCACTTTTACCAATGCAGTATGCTCATGTTAAAACCATTTTGTTTATTAGATCAACATTTCAGTAACTAATGACAAGAATCAAGGATGATGTTCTTTTATTTATTATTTCTTTAGCGTAGATCAAGTGCAATTTGATATTTTGTTGCAAAGCTCCCAATTTTTAGCACCTAGCATTGGCTTAACATACACAGATTTCTAGCTGCCCTTGTATTTTGTTTTTACTTGGCATGCAACTAACCATGTACTGGCAGGTTGACTTCGTTTCTAACATGTTTATTCCTTTGTTAACTTGGTTTATTTTATCAATGGAAATTATGTTCTGTTCTTTCCTCTTGATGATGGCTCAAGTACAGTTTTTGATTCTGATGGTTTCAGCTCATATCATGTGGGAGTGTTTCGCTCGAATCTTCCTATGAGAAGATTTCCAGATGTATCTATACTTCTACTCTTTTATATGAATACAGAGGATTTAACACAAGGCCAACAAATGTTGCCAACTCATGTTTCCAATGGAATATTACTTATTCTGAGGTATCCAAGTGCATCATTTGATTGCTTTGTGTCTCCAATTCAACTCATATCGTTCCTTTTCAACATTTACTATCTAACAACATCTTCTTGCAGGGAAAATTCCAACAATATCCGCTTGTCAACATAAAAATTAAGATACATAGGCTCAATCACCACTTTGGGATCTGCTACATTTAATGATAATGTTGTCTTTTTAGAGCCATATTCTCAGTCATGCTGATGCCCTTCCTCAACAGTGAATCATATTTTTTTTATGTAAAACCATATCCCCTGATAAAAGAACACCCTTGTCGGTCATTGCCCTTTTTTTTGTTATGTATTGTTGGCCTAATCTATTCAAAAACTCTCAACCGTCTATGTTAATTTTATGAATCTTCAATAAATCTTGCACCATAAATCATGGTAATGTTTGCAGATCACAGACTCCACGTTTTAGATGCCTTCAAATAGATTTTCCAACGTCCTTTATTGCCTGGCAACAATTTGTTTATGCTTATAGTTTCTACTGACAACTATCCGGGTTCCACCAAAAAGAAAAGTTCATCAGGGCCTTTTTGTTTAAGGATTAAATGGTGTCAAAAGAAGAGAATAGGGCCATTCTTCCCTAACTTAGGATGACCTTCATATTTTCCCATATTTCCATCAATCGAAACTAGGGTTCAAACTTTTGTCCAATGTATGAACTTTTACTTGTTTGCACCTGTACTCTTGTGAATCCATTTAGATACTCTGAACTTGTTTGCACCTGTACCCATTGCACTATTGTCTTCCTCGAACCTTTTTTTAACATCTAAATCTTTATATACTATGCTTAAAAACAAAATCTATTTAGAACTTGTGTTAATGTGGTAGGACATTCCTTCTGCCTAACAGAGGTTTTCCACGGACTTCTTCATAACTGATAAGAAGTCTGGCATCAGAGCTTTAGTGAAAGCTGGTTCTGGATGTCAAGTTATTCCACTGATCCCCGAGAGAAGGCTTATTGAAACAACAAGGAAATGCAGATATTTATCTTCCCACTTAACGAAATGGTTAGGTGACAGAAATCTCTCGGCTGGTGCCCGTATGTTGCGTTTGGAAGAAGGGTAAATGCCCCACCTCCTTGGTTCAAGAACATAGAAAATGGAAATGATACCTATAGATCCATTAGCTTGACTTCCACTGATTTCCCATGGACTTGAAATGGATGTGGCAGGTACATAGAAGAGGGTGGCTCAGCAACTGTATTTGGAATGCTACTGAAAGATGATGACATATTGATGATTGTTCAGCCACCAGAAGTCCTGTCTACTGGGTGCATATGGTGGAAACTGCTTTTAGCTGTAGATATCGATGGACTGTTACTGGGCGTCCCTGAGAGGGCGGATCCGGTGACCACATCAAATTATGTGCAGCAACAACAAGCAGAGACAGCCGCTGAGAGGGAGAGATAATGAAATCATTTTGTAAGTTTTGGACTATCTAGAATTTTCTGAACTGCTGTATTATCGTGCAACCGAGTTGTAGTGGACACTAATTCATTAATTTTTGTAATATCCCATTTTCTTCCTTTTATCGTTTTATTGAAGTTTTCGATTACCAATGAATTTAGGTGAAATAATGTATAGGATAGAATAATAAATTATTTATAATTATATTCGAAATGATGATCTTTAGTAACGATTAATTAATATTCTAATAATATTTTTAAAAAACGGTAAGAATCAAGTAATATAATGATTGTGATTTTCTTATATACTTTTTAATTAATTATATATTTATAATTCTAATTTTTATGGACTTCTAAATAATTAATTATATATTTATAATTCGAAAATGTGATTATGTTTTCGTAAACTAATTTTTAAAATAAAATATTACTTTATTTAAATAAAGTAATTATTTTTAAACAATATATTTCAATTTTTTATTTTTTTATTAAAAAAAGTCATTTTAAATTTTTAAAATTTTTTCCCTCTATTTGACTAACTAAATTCATCATATTTTATTTTTTACTAATTTACTTGTTAAAAGCGCATTCTCCATCCTACCAACTACCAACGTAATTTGGTTCAAGCACCGCCTAACCTTTCATTTTTTGCCGTGTCCCATTTTTTCAACGTGTTTAATATTTTTAAAATAATTTTAATTGTTCTGTTATACTATTTAGTCCTAACCCGAATCCATGAAAAAACTGATAACAAGGATATCAAGAGTTCCTAATTAAATATCCCCGTGTAATTAAGCTGGTGCTTATTTAGTTAAATGATGTTTAATTTAGTAAAACAATAATATCATCTTAGCTATCCTTTTGAATAATTTATACCTAAAATATTTTGGCTATCAAGGTTTTTATGTGTGAACCTTAAATTATGATATTTATAAATTATTCAGAAACACAAATACAAAATCTTAAAAACTGTAAACAAAAAATTTAACCAGCTTATTGATGAACTTATATATAAACAAATATGATTATTTCATAATTAAATTAAATTATTTATTATATTGAAACATTTTTTAACAAATAAACAAAAAATAATTTTATCAAATACAAAAAGATTTATGTTATAAGAAAATTCACAGCAATTTTAATATTTTTAATTTTTATTTTAAAAATAAAAAATATATAATTTACTTATTTTTAAAAAATATTAACTATTTTTTTAATTTTTATTTATTATCAATAATAAAAATATTACAAGTATAATAATATATATTAAAAAATTATAATAAAAATATTTATAAATAAATAATAAATTTCTAAATATAAGAGCATCAATTGAACTAACAAATACAGGCGTCATTTTGTTATTTCATTTTAAACATTATTTAATGATAAAGTAAAAAAAATATTGAACATAAACTAAATCCAAGGAAAATGAAATTTCAAGAATTAATTCATTTACTTTATTGGAATTACAAAAATATTCGTAATTAAATAGAGTACTATCATATAGAGGAAAAAGTACTACCTCATATTCAGTCGCTTTCTAAAATTTCTCATTTAAAAAACCATTTTTCAAATACTAAAAATTAAATTCCCTAGGCTTTTATAAGGCATAAAATAGAACACTAGATTTTTATGAAAAAAGGCAAAAAAAAATAAAATAAACGAACTCGTAAGAATACATTATACATTACAAAAACATCACAGGCCAGTTCAAAGATTCGGAGTCCAGCAAACAAGCCGGAAACGTTATTCTCGCCAGAATACACGCAACAAGTTGAAAGGGAATAGCAAACCACACGGGGGTGAAAAGCATATGAAAGCAATGGAATGAAAAAGAACACAAAAGCACGGGGAACGTTTAAATCTGCTGAGAGATATCAAAAAAACATCGATGGCGGCAGATGAAAATCCGACCTCCCAACACCCTGCAAGGGTTTATCTTCCCATCACATTCACTTGATCTTCTTCTTCACCCTCAGCTGCAATATACATGCCAGGGCAACGTGTGAGGACCCATGATAACCCATGATACCAATACTGCTTAATAAAGGGAAAAGCAACACTTGATATAAAACACTCACTTGGTTGCTGTGACCACACTTCTTCTTCCTGCAGTTGACAGCACGCGGATGCAGGCGAGCATAACATCTGTCAACCCAACAAATGAAAGGAAGTAAATCCCAGAGGAATAAGACTGGGGTGAACTCAAAACCACGGTGAAGCACTTGTATCAGGTCAAAACATATTACAGAGTCGGGCTAAAAGAGTTGTAACTACTGTCATGATATATATTTATCTCATAAACGATAAGAATGTAGATAGAAACAGATTGCGGCCCTACTGTGCATATTGCTGTTATTGTTGGTATTAAAAGTCAACAACTTTTGATCACCGCTAGCAATTGGGTAGAATCAATAACATTAAGGAAATACAGTTCACATCCCCCCCCCCGGATAAAATTTAGTAATAATAATTATTACTACTACAATCTTTCTTGAAAACCATAATAGGAAATAAAACAGCGATTAAAATCAACAAAACATATCGGGCAAGATATCCAGCAAACTAACAAGAATTATATTTATAGTTATGTCGGCAAATTGTTTAAAATACAACCTCCCAAGAGCAACGGGCCCACCATAGCAAAAGAACAGCTTAATAATATCCAAAATATTAAGAACAGTCCTAAAATAGACTCAATACATCTGCAGTAATTTATTGAGTAAAATTAAGTGGGTAATTATTATTTTCAGATTAAAATAATTGTTCCCAGGCCTGTCAATTCAAGAACTCGCCGATCCAGCCACGGGGTCAATCTCCCCAGTGTGGAAGGGATGACGGCGTGGATGGTTGGGCGTGGATCTGACGTTAGCAGCTGGCTAGTTTGATTAGAGTTCCGACAATTATAATTTTAAAATATTAAAAACCGGATTTAATATTTAATTACATATAAATTATTTGATGCGGCTAAAGTTTTTGAGAAAAATGAATTTCTAGCAAAATTTCAGCTACATGATATAGAAGGGTCCTAATCAAAACCCAGAGGGAAAGCAGATAGCCAAAACGCAACTAATGCGAAAGTAAAGTTAAGTAGACACATACTTTCGGCAAATCATCTTGTCCTGGTTATACTTGCGGGCCAAGGCCATCAGCGACGGCTCTATGATCCCACCACGAAGCCGAAGCACCAGATGCAAGGTTGATTCTGCACCCATTTTTAGGATCATGCAAAATTCAGAATAAAACACAATTAAATATCATTTCTGTCAAAAATAAAAGGTCAGGTTGATACACTTCTTATTCTTTGTTAAAAATCAACAAAAAAAAAACCAGGTAACAGCGATACGATAACAAGACTAAACCTTTTTGAATGTTGTAGTCAGCTAAGGTACGCCCATCTTCCAGCTGCTTCCCAGCAAAGATCAAACGTTGCTGATCCGGCGGAATCCCTAACAATCAAGACACAACCACACACACACACATGTGATATCATATATCAATAACACAAACACACAACCGCACAGCGGATCGGGAGGAAGACATACCCTCCTTATCTTGGATCTTAGCCTTGACGTTGTCTATCGTGTCACTAGATTCGACCTCAAGAGTGATGGTCTTCCCAGTCAGGGTTTTCACGAAGATCTGCATTTTCGCTAGCTCTCTGTACCTATCTGAGTCAACAAGCGTAATCTTATATAGATCGAATTAGGGCAACACTTTCTTTCGCATGTGGGCCGACCTCCCCACTTCCTTTGCGTCCTCTTTGTGGTTTCGCATTTCATATCCGTCTGGGTTTCTGCTCTGAAGCCCACATATGTATGCAGGCTTACAAAATTGTTTCAAATGTTTGTGTTATCTCTTAGTGGCCCAAGCAAAAATAATATGTCTTTATGATATTATTTTTAAAAATAATAAATTTAACGAATTTAAAAATATTTTTGAGTGATAAAAATATATCTGAATTAATAATTTAAAAAATAATAATACTTTAACAAATAAAATAAGATTACCAAACAAGCTTTTGCATTACTTTTAAAATTGAGTCGCCCACATAAAATAACAAATGACGTGTATAGGTAGTTAGAGCACTAAACTTAATAATATTATAATATTGTGAGATCTATATTTTATATTAAGTTTATATTTAAAAATAAAAACATGTTAGAAATAATTTTTTTTTTTAAATTAGGATTCATGTATTTTGAAAATAAAATTTAAAACTTAATAATATTATAATACTGTGAGAACTATATTTTTAGAATTTGAAAATAAAATTTTGTTTTCATAACAAGAATCAAACGGTGGCCTCAAGTAACTCCCAGCGGCGCGATCTTCCTGCTGTCTGTGCCTCTCTCTGGAACGACCAGCAACCTCCGGTACGCCCGCCCTTATTAGTCTCTTTCTCATGTTGTTTTATCATGTTCAATCAATCAATCGAGTATTTTTCTACTTAGTTTTATGTATCGTTGATTCTCAACATTGTTAGTGTTTTAATTTGGTTTGGAATTTCTTGATAATTTTACTTCATTGGCTTAATCTGTTACTGTATAGCAGTGTATATCAATCCGGTTTTACATTTTGGATTTGGCAACAAATTACCCAGGTAACATCAAATGGAATTTTGCCCAACTTGTGGGATGCTGGTGCAGTATGAATTGCCTGGTATGAACAACCGAGGCAGATTTTTCTGCCCAATATGCCCATATGTATGCACTATAGATAACAAGGTACGCTTTCTTTTATGTTTGATCCTTTACAAAATCCCAACAAGGCAGCATTAATTTGGTCTTCAAAGTTAACTTTCCCGTGTTTTTTTTTTTTTTTTTTTTTTAAATAATTCTGTAAAGATAAAGAGAAAACAGCATTTGGTTAAGAAGGAGGCAGATCCCATCTTCTCCAGCGAGGATAAGAAAGAACAGGCTCAAACTGATGGTATGCTTTCATCCCTCCCACTCCGCATGAAATTGTGCTCTTGGTTTAATTTGATTTTCCTATATTTGAACAACCGTTTTTACTATTTGAGTTATTCCAAGTGAGTACATAACTGTGACCTCAAATGTTCAATACTATGGGTTTTCCTCAAATGCGTTTTTACTATTTGAGTGAATCCAACACACTATTGGTTTCTGTTTGTTCAATAATAGTAACTACATTGGTGAATATTGATTGCCTCTCGTTTATGACTATATGTATACAAGGGTGCAAACATACCCAGCCAAGCATTCCTTTGCTCCAGGTTGGCTCTTAAGGCTTTCGAGGAGGCTCGAACAATACTCTATTGAGAATTAATACAACTTAATGACCTACCCATTTCTAATTTTAATTTTAATTTGTGTGTGTGAGCCAACGTACATTATAAATTTTGTACTAAACTAAACTTAATAT
Source organism: Taxillus chinensis (assembly GCA_023512835.1). NCBI lineage: Eukaryota > Viridiplantae > Streptophyta > Magnoliopsida > Santalales > Loranthaceae > Taxillus > Taxillus chinensis. The sequence continues at coordinate 7,739,136 of CM042091.1, read as the reverse complement.
TAATTGAGGCAGCCTAGTAATGCATTATGAAATAATTGCGAGGATATGAAAAAGCCTGAGTTCTTTATATAAGCTTTAGGGGAATTTTATGTTGGTTTTCTATGAGAGACTCATAAGAGAGGGAGAGAGAGAGAGAGAGAGGAATGAAAAAAGAAAAGAAACGAAAATAAGTTACATAAATAAAAATTGTAGTAGATAATACTTAAACTAAGGTTTAATGATTGCAAGAAAGAGACCTAGGTGATGTTTGTTTAGTCTTATTAAGCTTCTTAGTTGGATAATGTCTTAATTCTGTGAGAGATATGTATGTAAGAGGCGTTTGATTGCACCTCATACAAGTCTCATAATAGCTCTCACTGAATTAGACATTTTTAAAAAGAAAAATCATTAAGAGGTACCTCTTAATTCTCATTGACCTTCATACTCGTCATGCAGTGCTCAATTGACATCAACCTTCTTGGCAATGGACATTGCTCAAGATAACGTAGATGCCATTGGGATCGAACATGGCAAGCACTGCAGCTGCAACAACTAATGCAGCTTCGGAAGAGCAGCACCACTGCCACCATCGAACCATAACCAACTTGAGTACCTGCATTTTCCTCATGGCATGCTCCAAACACCAGATCTCGAAATCAAAACGCAGGAACAAGACGGAGGCTCTTCCATGGCCTCCAATCTGGTGAGGAACCATGAACCGTTGTAATCGTCTTTGCTATGGTTTTGTGTCATGAGCTACTTTGGGGGAGAAGGCAACAAGGTCCCAAATTTAAATCATTCCAATCCAATTATCAGATCAGATTAAGAAGTGATTATAAAATGAAATAAAAAAACAATTTGCATCCCAAGGAAGGTTGGAGGAGAATGGATATTTGCAGGATTTCCATGAGTTTAGCCGAGTCCATGGCTAGTAAAACCCATGGGATAGAGAGATTCGTGATAACAGGGGACTTCTTTTCTAATGGGTACTGGGTAGTTGGAAGTGTTGACTTGAATGGCAATGGAGAATTTTGATGGAAAGGTAAAACTGTAAATGAAATAAATGTAAAAGGTAATTAATTAATATACTCTAACCGATCTCTATTTACCTACCACAGCAAGTAAGACCATGTGAGCTCTTACCAAGCGCCCAAAAAAACATAACAGAAACTGTTTGAGTAATGTTGGGTATAGTGAAAGTAATGTTGGGTATTTGATTAAAAATGGTTTGTGCCATTAATTGGCCATCCATATGCTTCTATAAATTTGTTCTATTTTCTGTTGCTGGTCCTTTATGGTTAATATTTCACACTCAGAGAAGTTAGAACGTGTTTTAGCAATAGGATCTCTAGAAACTGGCGTTGGTGATGAACATTTTGGATAAAAGTTGTAAGTATAACTTTTGATGATGAATCGCTGTTACTGATATGTTTTTTCCCCTTCCCTTTTGCTTATCATTTTCTAGTTACTTGCAAAGAATGCGGACATGGGAAGGCCACATTTCATCAAGCACAAACCCGATCAGCAGATGAACCAATGACAATATTCTACACATGCCTCAAATGTGAGAAGAAGTGGACTGAGAACTAATATTTAGCATTCTCGCACTTTTATTCCTTTCTTTCCTTGTTGTAAGGTTATAATCCCTCCAGTTTTGGGTTTTTTTCCAGCACTGTCCTTTCGACTTCTTAATATCTATGATATCAGACACGCATGCATGTGTGTGTGTGTGTGTTGATGGAAGAGAAATAATCATTATCAGAAAAGAAAGCCATTAGCAAGGCGATTGTTTTCCGATGCAAGTATATTGAAGCCAAAAGCAGTAGTACCCTTTGGAGACGTACATGCTAGGACAAATAAACCCATTGCTCCTTGGATAGAGAAAATAAGGGAAAACACGCATATATCCGAATGCAGGCACTATGTATTCCTCTGATTTCAAATAAACTTAATGTTGACATGAAGATCCACTCCCTGAAGGTTAATTTTACGTCCTCTCCATTTTCCCTGCACTGGAAGGAAAAAAACATGTTGATAACAAGGCTTAATAATTTCATTCCCTCCCCTTTCAGTCCAAACAAAGGACTGGCAAAATGGAGCCTTCATTGAACAGATGGACCCGATTGCATGCGACTGCGTAAGGTTAATGGTTGTGTACTAAGTCGTGGTGATGTTTCTTCTTTCTCAACCTCAATTCATTATTCTTATTTATCCTCTGAAATTCCAGAACTATAGATGCACGGAAAGAGACTCCTAAAGTAGTGGGGGCTTTCTGATTTTTCTGGTCAATGCACTCACAAGCAGCTGCTTATGGTCAGAATTTGTATTTATGGAAAGAGACTCTCAAATGGGTTATCTCAGGAATTTGTAGGGAATTGCAAACAATCTCATTCGGATACATTTTAATAAGATGTGGTGTTCGTTTTGGTCTTCGTCTTCAAGAGGCGACTTAATTTGTAAAGAAACCTTCCTTCCTGCAGATGAGATTCAAATACATGGTATTTGATACCTTTGCAGCAGCAGAAGCAGAACCCAAAAGGGAAAAAAGTTGATGAGCAGTGGATATCCAAAAGGAAACGATGGCTGAAATTCATGCCCAAAGATTGTTAATTTATGATGTTAAAGAGGAGTGGGAAAAAAAAATACTGAATGAATGAATGCAAGAATAAATGAATGGAAAAAAAAGTTTGTTAATTCATGCCCAAAGTATGTTACTATGAATGAATGAATGAAAGAAGAGCCAACGTATATGATACGTCTCGGTAGCAAACAGTAAAGTTCCAAACATATAATAGCATTTAATTGGGTACATTGCTATCAAACGAATACCATAAATAATATAATTCAATTAGAAAAAACTTCAGAGACGGTGTCGTGGTGTAGTTGGTTATCACGTCAGTCTAACACACTGAAGGTCTCCGGTTCGAACCCGGGCGACGCCATTACTCTGCCGCTGTTTTTATTTTCTAAATCTTTTCACACAACACACTCAAGATGCGAAGAAGCTCAAGAGCATTGCGAGTCCACGCTTGTCGACGACTCACGAGTGGCTTGGTCGTTTTCGTTGTTGTGATTGTTGAGCGGTGACTGCGACTATCAAACGTAAAGGGTAAGGGTAAGGGTAAGGGAAGGGAGGTTAGTGAGAGTGAGTGTGAGATTATTTATTTCTAAATCCTTAATGGAATCTCCTTTTTTTTTTTTTAATATAGATTTTTTTTTTTTTGTTTTTGTTGGAGGTGCGAAGAGAAGACAATCTGTGATCCCTCGTCTATCTGATTGTGGATTTGGATCTGCTGCGAATTGATATATTCATGGTTGATAAGCAAACGAGGACCATGAGTTTCCTCTCCCACAAAGTCCAAAGGTCGGAGATCAAACCTGCCGATCACATCTACACTTGGAGAGCCCTCTTTACTTACTCTCACCACGGCAAGCGCTCTCTCTCTCTCTCTCTCTCTCTCTCTCTCTCTCTGTCTCTTTTTTTTTTTTTTGTTTCCTGGAATCTAATCTATTAGCACGAGAGAAGAGAACCTGCAGTACCCTTCTTCCTTGTAGCCACTGAATTGGAATTATTTTTAAAATTGTCGCTGCTCTTTGTATTATTACGACAAAAACAAAGAAACAAACACACACACACACACACGCACACACTCACATGTTGTTACAATCCAGTAATGAGAATGTCATGCCCAAAATCTTAATTTTTGATCACCCTTTCTAAGAAGCTCCTGTTGAATGAATGTTTATTAGCTTCCTTCATAATAGCCGCTCCTCCACCCAAATCCCTTTACTAGCTAAGCCCACCTGGGCTGGGAGCCCCATTCACATTCGTTTTAAGTTTTAACCCTCCCAATCCCAAACATTGAAGCTACACTACACGTCCATTCTTCTATTTTAAAATGATTGCCTTCTGGTCTTGTTTCTTATCAATGTAGGTCCAATCTGCACCTGCTCTTGTGCCCCCCTTTCTTCTTTCTTCTTTTTTACTGGTTTTTTTCCCCTCTACTTTTTGGGTAAGTTCTAAACATCCACAATTTATGTGTTCATTGCCCTATGTGTACCAACTTTACTATAACAACTTCAAGTTGTTTTGGCATGCTTATTCGCCATATATTTTTTTTTTCCATCCAAGCTTTTTCCATCACTTGATCTTCTTGATAACATTGTAAGCAAATGTAGGTATCTATGTTGGGGGGAGTAAGGTCGTTCATTTTACACCTGGGAGAGATGCAGCTTCAAGCAGCCTGACCTCTCTGAGCAGCTCCTCCAATTTTGTGTCTCCATCTTGCTCCACCTTTCCTGATTGTGGGTACTGCCGACCAAACAGCGGAGTTGTCCTCTCCTGTTTAGATTGCTTCCTGGGTCATGGATCTCTTTACTGCTTCCAATATGGAGTCACTTCAGCTGTTTTCTTATCCAAACTTCGCGGTGGAACATGCACCACTGCTCCATCCGACACACCCGCAACCGTCATCCACCGGGCCATGTATCTGCTTCAGAATGGATTTGGGAAATACCATATGTATGATAACAACTGCGAGGACTTTGCTTTGTACTGCAAAACTGGCCTTATTGCGGCCGACCCTGCTGGGCTGGGAAGAAGCGGCCAAGCATCTTCCGTCTTTGGTGCCCCTGTGGCTGCCATTCTCTCAACCCCTTTCAAGTTTTTAATGGCCAGCCCTGCTGGTCTAGCAACTGCAACGGCTGGGATGTACTGTATGAGCAGGTATGCTACTGACATAGGGGTTCGAACTGATGTGCACAAGGTGGCTGTGGAGGACCTCGCTGTGAAACTCGGATGGGAAGGTAACCAAAATGAACAAGTATCTGAAGATGCCGGGGTTTCTGACGGACAGATTGGAACTGTGTCGGCTGCGCCCCTCTCGCAGGTGGAATCAGGATGAATGATATCCTATTGCCCATCTGCTTTAACATTTGCATTATCCATCTCATGAAACTTTTATATGGATGTTTTTTATGTTAATTTACTTCAATTTAATGATGTTCCCTCGGATCTTATAGTGAAATTAAATTCCATTTCTGCGTGAATCCCTGGTTGGTGTGACTTGCTCAAACTACTTGCATGATTGTGGGATGATTAAAGTTTGTAGTGCTTAGTCTTCTTTCTGTGATCCTATCTTCTAGAAAGTAAACGAGGACACCACCACAAGAGAGGAAAAGAGAGGAGAATATATGAAAAGCGTGGTATGCGTTCAACTAGATTTGAGTTGAGAATTAAAAATCTTTTTGAAGCAGTTTTTGGGTCCACTAGAGAAGGGCTTGGAGTTGAAGTAGTTTGTTCCATCCTTCCTACTTCCTCCTCCCCCACAAGTCCGAGATCCTGTGTTCGAGACCCATCTCTGGTGATTTGGTCATTGATCATTGAGTGTATAATTAATTTATTAATTAATATATCTGTTATGGGTACAGAGGAGGGGGAGCCCAATCTCTAAACCCTCTCTCTATTTGGGAAGGAGAGATGGACTGTCAATCTGACGGAGTAGTCACGGGCAAATAAAACGACTCTGTGTTGTGGTACAGTCAAGAATCCGTTGACATTTTGCTCGAAGGTTGAGGTCCTCCCACCAAGGATTTCCGCCAAGTAGTGCACAGATAATAAAGATGGTCGTGACAGGGCATATGCCCAGGCACATGGGGACATTTGGACTTCTATTTTAGTTTCTCATAAAACCTCTGTCCGGGTGGGTTAACGATGATGACTCAGACCCCTGGGGACCCGGTCTTCATGGCGTCTTTGTCTGTGGGGTGGCTTTGTTTAGGCTTATTCTGATTGTCCGGCCTGAACCCTGCTAAGCTTGCCAGCTTGTCGACTTCATCCACAATTTCTTGGATTCTAGACGCAATCTCGATGAACGTAGACACAACTGTGGCCAGCCGAAGAACTTCCCCAAGGGATGTAGGGGTAGATTTTGGTATTGGGTCTTTTTTTGGGTGACTTGAATTGTCTTCTGTTGGCGGGGGAGGTGCGATGAGTAGGCGTGGAAGGGCTCTTGAAGCCGCCTTCAGGTCTTCCACCGCAAGATTCATCTCACCAACCTGGAAAGCTGTCTCTAATGATATTTGCGCTGTTCTAACTGTAGTTGCCAACTCTGTCAAGATATTTGAAAAATGGGAGCTTAGTACCATGCTGACTTCGCTGATCTGCTTCTTTAAGTTCTCAGGTGCCAGCTGCTGCCATCCAAAAATATATAGAAAATTAAAATATGAATCCATATTTGACTTCCCGACTGAGAGCTGATTGCAGCGCACCTCGTGAGCATCCGAGCTGCTGATGCAACAGCTGAGGGTACTGTCAATGCAATAAGCACAGTGACGCATTGAGTCCCCGATTTTAAGGTACTGTCTCCACGGGTGTCTGAAGCTGAATTGACCATGTGCCGGTTCCCATGCCGCGAAATTGGCCTGCAGAATAAAAATGTAAAAACTCATAGTTTTCCCAATATTTATTAAATTACCCATTTTTAACAGTATATCAACGGCTTACCAAAGATTCTTCTGCTGCTTTTGAGTTAAGTATGCACTTATAGCCCTGCAAATGCTTGCTAGTGTCTTCTTCCTCCCTTGTTGTCTCGATTCCGTTGTCTTTGAAATACCCCACTGCACAACCTATATAACAAATTTCAATTTGACAAAAAGATTCCCTTGTGTCATATATATGTATCGTTGAAACCGTTAATTACACTTCAATATGAGTTAAAGTGCATACATAACCTTCAATGAGTGAGCAAGTTTATCCAAATTACAATGTATCATAAGGTGAAGTTGGTCACCAGCCCAGATGGGGCAGATGGACATATTAATTATAATGCATAGGGATGTTCCTATGGCATTGGTTGATCATCTTTGGTGTGCCATCTCAAACAATTTGTTTATGTGATAGCCGGAAATGGAGACTAAACTGAAAGTAAGGATGAATATCACGGCTCCATAATCAAATTGTGCTTTCACTGCTGAAATAAATTGGGAAAATGATTTTGCTGAAGCTGCTCCAAATAAATAAATAGATCTGTCGGTCATTGTAGAAAATTTAAATTTAAGCATAGAAGCAACAAATTTGGCAGAAGTTCGCCTACCAAAGAGGAAAACTGAGACTCCAAGAATTACGGGCTCAACAATTTTCCCATGATGACGTGTAATCCAGTGAATGCCGAGTGCCAACAATCCAGCAATAAGAGTACCCATTCCTCTGTTGATGCACTTAGAGAGTGTAGCACATGCGGTGACAAAGGCAGTTTATTATTTCAATTAGTATTTCAATTAGTGATTCTCTATTTTCTAACGAAAATTATTTGACCTTTTGAAACTAAACTGTTTTGACTGCTCTTCAGTTAAATCTACACTTGCATTGGTTTTCTGAGTTACAACAGTATTAGTAATCATTGATTGCATATAAAATGAGTAGGAGTTACACTCTCTAAGTGCATCAACAGAGGAATGGGCACTCTTATTGCTAGATTGTTGGAAGTGTTTTAGATTAAGGGAAATTTTGAATTAGCATGAATAAAAAATTTAGAATGAATGAATTGCATTAATTCAAATCCGAATCCCTAATTCTCTGAAAAAAATCATTTACAGTAACTTTGTTAATTTCATTTACAAACTTTTAACTTTAAATTTCACAAAATTAAATTTCAACTTGATTCAATGAATTATAAAATGAATTCTTTACTGATTCACCTTAACTTGGATTTGATAATCGGACTTTAAATTCGTTTTATTACTTGTAATGATCCGTACGCTTGCGGAATTTGTAACATATTTTTTTTTATTTTTAAAGGATATTTTAGTCATTTCACATGGGAGTTGAGTGTGTTCACAGCTTTATATCATCTTCTTTATATACATATTTTTTTCTATAATTTAATAATTTCTTTTTAGGATTTTAATAAAAATAATTTTCCATCGATTTTCCTAAAATATAATTTGAAAATAAAAAATAAATAGTAAATTCATATATTTACGAATGCATTATTAATTTTTCATGAGTCTTTTGACACGTGAGTTTTTGAATGATTAAAAGAAATAAAAAAAATTAACATTTTTTTAAATGAATAAATGTAAATGTTTTTTTTAATGAGTAAATTTTAAGAGTCATTTTAGCTAATTTTTTGGATATATATATATAATAATACAAAATGCTCTAATGAATGAAATATGTTTGTTTTCCTCAAATGCTAGATTGTAGAAATCATATTGTATATATAATTTTTTAAAAGTAGAAATAACAAAAGTATATATAATCATACTCTATATATAATTATTACATTGGAATTCAAACCGTCAGGTTTACATAATATTACTCCCACTCCTCTTGCTATTTACATAATTAATTTTTCAATTTTGCCCTTCATACATCCCTAACTGTCCACAAGAAAACATCAGCTTTGCCGTTTTCAAAATTAATTGCACAGTCCCGTCTTTGTCTCCGCCTACGGCGACACAACCCGCATCGCCTCCTCCGTCTAGCACGCCCTCTCCAGCACCAACATCTCCTTAAATCCTGTCCCCGCCCGGTCGGTAACAACCGCCCGCCCCACCCAGATCTACTTTCTTTCTCCTTCCTCACAAACCGATCGAAATCATCCATTCCCGCCCTGTTCTGCACCATGGCGAAGTAACAAATCCACCAAGTCATAGGCCAATGGCCATTGCCGAAGTAGCATCATCTAATGGATATCGCCCGAGTGAGCAGGAATGGTTAGGATTCAAGGTTAAACCGGTCTCCCCTTCAAGCAAAGGGGTGGCGCAATTTACTGCACGGTGCATAAATACGAAGGAAACGATGTTCTTTGCCTGCAACTCCATTCAATTTTATTATACATAGTTTCCGCCTTTGGACCATCATGTGTCAACCAAATAACCGAATTAACTATTGCTGCAGAGATAAAGAAAAGAATCAGGCTAGGAAACATGATTAACTATTCCCCAAAGTTCAACCAAATAACTTTGACTGGATTGAAACCACAGTTCCAGTGGGGATGGGCATTCAAAAACCTAGTTGAACATTGATTTTGGCTACAGAACAACTAATGCACTACCCATATACACTTGAACAGCTAAAAATGACTAACTGATCTTAAGCAATAACTCAACTGCAATCAATTTATCACACGGTGCTTAATTAACATAAATTACTACCCTACTAGATAGATGTTATATAAAAATCATACTGCATCTATAGTTTTTTAAAAATAGAAATGACAATTACATAATAAATCATAAAAATTTAAGCTAATATTAACTAATAAAATTACTTTTAAAACTAAAAAAATTTAAAAAATTATTACAAAACATAATTTAGTGAGTCTACTCCTTCAATTTATTTGGTTAATAAATAAAAGGTAAAACTCATTAAGTGATGGTCTTATAACCAGCAACCCTCGCACCAAGGCCCAAAAGGAATTATTATTCTTAGGGATTTTACATGCCTGCCTCAAATATAAATGCATCACATGCTCATGATTTTTCTTCGTTACTTAATTGGAACAAAGCAGTAGAATTTCATATCATTACAACCACAATCCATACAACAAATTACAACGCACCGTCCTTGAGAACAATAAAGTTGTGGCAACTACTATAAAAACATGAGATTGTCCTGGACAAATTCTCCGTAATTTCTGGGCATGGAAAGAAGACCCTTAACGGCCGGATGTTTCAATCTGGACCATCCTGTGTCAACCAAATAACAGAGTAAACTATTGCTGCAGAGATAAAGAAAAGAATCAGACAAAGAAACATGATTTAACTATTTCCAAAAGTTCAACCAAATAACTTTGACTGGATTGAAAACAGTTCCTGTGGGGATGGGCATTCAAAAACCTAGTTGAACATTGATTTTGGCTACAGAACAACTAGTGCACTACCCATATACACTTGAACAGCTAAAACTGACTGATTGAGCATAGGTAATAACTCAATTGCAATCGATTTATCACACGGTACCTAATTTTCATACATTACTAATTTGTAATGATACAATAGGAAATGGCAGATAATCTCTTACTCCCCCACACATAATCGAGCTCAAAGAGGGTAGCATACCCTACCCTGATTTGATATCTTTTAACATATGAAAAAAAAAACCAAGCAATGCCTCATTGAACCATTTTATACACAAACAAGCTACTGAGTTTGCTTGATATTTTTGTTTCAACATAAAACCGTACATAAATAAATAAAATAAAACAAACATTAGGTTCTGTTCATGCTACTAACATGCACAAGCCTTTGACGATCGCAAACATTTGACAACAATAATTTATTATGAAGTTGAAACAGTTGATAATACATTAATACGACACAGGTAAGCACTACTAGATAGATGTTATGTAAACATGAACATATAAAATTAAAGTAATTATCAAAGGACGCTACCAATAAAACAAAAACCAAAATTTAAAAAAAAAAGATGTACATGTACATGTAACTTACCCAAGACAAAGGCAATAATGTCCTTTTTTGCCGAAGCTGCCGAAGCCAATGTGGTCGATCAAATCCTTTAGTGACTGCCACATTAATATAAGCTTCTTCCAATGGCATAGCATATGCTAATCTGGTTGCTACCAACTCAGCAACTGAATTGTCTTCTTGATCAATAACTTTGATCTCAAAATCATCAAAACAGTTCATCATGTTCCAAATTTCACTACAAAAATAGGCATTATTAATTTGACAATTCAAGAAATTGTTAGTGTAAAAATTAAAGAAATTATTAATGTAATAACCAAATAAGTTAAACCAGTAAGTGTATAGGTCATCGCCGCTTTGAGTTCTTTCGACGCCCAGAAATTTGTTCACAACAGCTTCACAGTCACTTTCCAAACTTAATTTTTTAACCCCACAACTGATTGCAATTTTCATGCCCTCAAAACATGCAAGAAGTTTTGCATGTTCTGACGAAATTGCATCGGGGATGTCTCTGCACTGCCATAAACGAAGTTTCCTTGCCTCGTTTATTTCAATGCAAGAGCAAGCTGGCTTCCCGAACTTGCCCTTGACCGCCATAGGAAAATGAGCACCAACGTTATATGTATTCCATCCTTTCTGAGGCGGTCGCCAAAATGTCCTCACTCCGCGTTCAACCAAATATGTAAAGTGACCATCTACATGATTAATAGTAAATGAGTTAACGTGTGACAATAGTGAAGAAGGTCTAATAAATTGAATCATAACAACGAAATAATATACCTGCAAAAGAATTTCTTTGGCCTAAAATACTCGCTGTCCTCCTCAACATGGTTAACAACGGGAATTAAGGCACAAATAACACGCCTCCTAAAAAATTGATACTCATTAAATCTAACACCCAAACAAATCCCGAAACTATAAATAAGCTTGAAGCAACATTGGGGGGAGAAAATTGAAGATATGAGAGGTATCCACTTTTCTCTTCTATGAATTTACAATTAGAGAACAGAACACAACAAACTAGGTAAATACAATGAAGTGAAGCATGTAGTGGTTTCTATCAAGGTCTATGAAATACACCAACACAACTTAATTAATCACAATTAAGTATAAAGCCACTATGTATAAATAACCAAGAGAGGAACACACCAAAGATATTCATTAAATTGCACATGAGCTCAACACGCGTTCAAAATAAGTTTGCAAACAAACAGTGGTCATTGCCCAAAGTGCATACGCAACAATTTACCAAACATTCCTCAGGTTAAACTCAGGGATGCACATCATTCTAACGATGTCACAATCACAAGGAGTAAGTCTGGGAGAACACGGCCAGCATGACCTGCACAATATTATCAACACCCAGAATCTTATTCCAGTAAGACCACCTAGCTATGCTGGACCTCTCTTCACTCTGCCAGAGAGTTGCTGAGCCTCATAAAACTCAGCAAAACCAAAAGAAGAGGAGACTGCATAGTTATCCCCAAAACCCCCAAATCAAACCCTAAAATTGCCATGATTTTGAAGTAAAGCTCATTCCCCCAAAACTTTACCAACAAAACCCCAACAAACCAACCAAAAGGAAGAAACGATAGATATGATAATTTCCAAAAATCGGCAAACACAAACGAGATGTACGATTTAAATCAAACACATGCACAAAACGGCAGAGAACATAAATATCAATCACCCACTCGCTGTCGACAGCCGCAGGGAAACGCACGCACAGAGACGAGAGAGCTGAAACGGGAAGCTCGAAGCAGGCGGAGAGGCGATGGGAGACGGCGGTACCCTACTCAGCGACTTCGGATCTCAACGATTCAAAATGCTGCGGTTTTCCACACCTAAATGATAAAATATAAAAACTCCCGTTTTTTTTTAATTCACTCCATCTGCTACGCTTGAAAATAAACTCGCGTTTTAAAACATGGGAACGAGTTTAAACATGCCCCACCCAAACGCCAACGTTTTGATATATAAATATTACACAGAAACCTGCAATCCTTTGGTGAAGCCTCGGGGAAAAAATATTTCTTGGAGCCATAGCAGTCCATGTGCAGCGAGGAAGGAAGGGGCTGATTTTAGCCAACCGCGGTTGCTGGCCATGCAAGATTTGGAAGGTTCTTGTGGGATAAAATTTGTAAGATTAGAGAAGTGTAAAAATCATACTGCATTTATAGTTTTTTTTTTTAAATAGAAATGACAATATCATAATAAATCATAAAAATCTAAGCATTATATTAACTAATAAAATTACTTTTAAAAACTAAAAGTTTATTAAAAAAATAATAATAATAATACAAAACATAATTTAATGAGTCTACCTACTCCTTCAATTTATTTGGTTAATGAATAAAAGGTAAAACTCATTAAGTGATGGTCTTATAACCAGCAACCCTCGCATCAATTAAGGCCCAAAAAACGTCTGATAAAAACCTCAAAGGAATTATTATTATTCCTAGGGATTTTACATGCCTGCAGCCTCAAACATAAATATGCATCACATGTTGTGCATGATTTTTCTTCGCTGCTTAATTGGAACAAAGCAGTAGGATTTCATATCATTACAACCACAATCCATACGACAAATTACAACGCACCGTACGTCCTAGGGAACAATAAAGTTGTGGCAATAACTACTATAAAAAACATGAAATATAGGAACCTTCAAAATCTGGCATGCCCAGCAACCGTGCATGGTTGGCTAAATCAGGCAGGTACCTCAGCCCCTTCCTCCCCCTGCACATGCTATGGAGATATACCTCGTCCTCGTGGCTCCAACAAATGGCAACGATCCGGCAGAATGCTCAGGCCTAAGCAAAAGTAAAGACGTACATATCCTGTCCATGCCACAAGACAGACAGGGATTTTGGCAAAGAATCCCCTCATTGCCCCCAATCTCTATTTTTGCAATGCGGAGCCTACACAATCCAACACACCCAATACGCCATTACTCTCCTACGGCTTTTTTTTTTTTTTACTTTTAACACAGCAGACTCAAGATGCGAAGCTCAAGCGTATGCCCAGGCACATGGGGACATTTGGACTTCTATAATTAATTTATTAATTAATATATCTGTTATGGTTACAATGGTTACAGAGGAGGGGGAGCCCAATCTCTAAACCCTCTCTCTATTTGGGAAGGAGAGATAGACTGTCAATCTGACGGAGTAGTCACGGGCAAATATAACGACTCTGTTTTGTGGTTCAGTCAATAATCCGTTGACATTTTGCTCCAATGTGGAGGTCCTTCCACCAAGGATTTCTGCCAAGTAGTGCACAGATAATAAAGATGGTCGTGACAGGGCATATGCCCAGGCACATGGGGACATTTGGACTTCTATTTTAGTTCATCATAAAACCTCTGTCCGGGTGGGTGAACGATGATGACTCAGACCCCTGGGGACCCGGTCTTCATGGCGTCTTTGTCTGTGGGGTGGCTTTGTTTAGGCTTATTCTGATTGTCCGGCCTGAACCCTGCTAAGCTTGCCAGCTTGTCGACTTCATCCACAATTTCTTGGATTCTAGACGCAATCTCGATGAACGTAGACACAACTGTGGCCAGCCGAAGAACCTCCCCAAGGGGTGTAGGGGTAGATTTTGGTATTGGGTCTTTTTTTGGGTGACTTGAATTGTCTTCTGTTGGCGGGGGAGGTGCGATGAGTAGGCTTGGAAGAGCTCTTGAAGCCGCCTTCAGGTCTTCCACCGCAAGCTTCATCTCACCAACCTGGAAAGCTGTCTCTAATGATATTTGCGCTGTTCTAACTGTATTTGCCAGCTCTGTCAAGATATTTGAAAAATGGGAGCTTAGTACCATGCTGACTTCGCTGATCTGCTTCTTTAGGTTCTCAGGTGCCAGCTGCTGCCATCCAAAAATATATAGAAAATTAAAATATGAATCCATATTTGACTTCCCGACTGAGAGCTGATTGCAGCGCACCTCGTGAGCATCCGAGCTGCTGATGCAACAGCTGAGGGTACTGTCAATGCAATAAGCACAGTGACGCATTGAGTCCCCGATTTTAAGGTACTGTCTCCACGGGTGTCTGAAGCTGAATTGACCATGTGCCGGTTCCCATGCCGCGAAATTGGCCTGCAGAATAAAAGTGTAAAAACTCATATTTTTCCTAATAATTATTAAATTACCCATTTTTAACAGTATATCAACTGCTTACCAAAGATTCTTCAGCTGCTTTTGAGTTAAGTATGCACTTATAGCCCTGAAAATGCTTGCTAGTGTCTTCTTCCTCCTTTGTTGTCTCGATTCCGTTGTCTTTGAAATACCCCACTGCACAACCTGTATAACAAATTTCAATTTGACAAAAAGATTCCCTTGTGTCATATATATGTATCGTTGAAACCATTAATTACATGCGTAAGGATGCGAGTAAGTAGGTATATATATACACTTCAATATGAGTTAAAGTGCATACATACCCTTCAATGATTGAGCAAGTTTATCCAAATTACAATGTATCATAAGGTGAAGTTGGTCACCAGCCCAGATGGGGCAGATGGACATATTAATTATAATGCATAGGGCTGTTCCTATGGCAATGGTTGATAATCTTTGGTGTGCCATCTCAAACAATTTGTTTATGTGATAGCCGGAAACGGAGACTAAACTGAAAGTAAGGATGAATATCACGGCTCCATAATCAAATCGTGCTTTCACTGCTGGAATAAATCGGGAAAATGACGCTGCTGAGGCTGCTCCAAATAAATAAATAAATAAATCTGTCGGTCATTGTAGAAAATTTAAATTTATGTAGAACCAATAAATTTTGCAGAAGTTCACCTACCAAAGAGGAAAACTGAGACTCCAAGAATTATGGGCTCAGCAATTTTCCCATAATGACGTGCAATCCAGTGAATGCCGAGTGCCAACAATCCAGCAATAAGAGTGCCCATTCCTCTGTTGATGCACTTAGAGAGCGTAGCACCTGCGGTGACAAAAGTAGTTTGTTATTTTAATTAGTGATTTTCTATTTTCTAACGGAAATTATTTGACCTTTTGAAACTAAACTGTTTTGACTGCTATTCACTTAAATCTACACTTGGCATTGGTTTTCTGTTATAGCAGTTTGTTACAACAGTATAGAAGCATAAGCAAGAAATGCCAGAGAACACAGAAAATGAGGCGGCATGATCATGAAATTCTTGCCTATGTTTTGTTCGAAAACTACCACCACAGTCATGATTGCCCACATAGCATTCCCTCCATAACCATCATATAGAGGCCTCAAATAGTATAGAAGTGACACCACAGAAAGGGCTACTCCTACTTTTAGGCAATGGATGACCTTCCGAGGCTCAGAAACTGCCATCTCCCATGCATTCTGCAAGAACTTCCATATATTCAGCAGACGCCCTGTGATCAGGCACTTAAGCCCTTTCCAGAATCTGTAGATCAATCGAGACTCTGGCACTAGGACCTCTGATGTCCCATCTGGCATATTTACCCTGCATTCCAATCTGCCAGACTGGTCCTTCCTTTGGTCCATCTTCCTCAAAATTACAGCAAAATGACTTGAGGACAGTGGACTACGCTTATTGGACTACTTCAGTCCTTGGTCTATATTCCTCTTTGGCCAGCCTAGTAGCGATCTTGTCCGTTCATATATACACACACACACATGCATGGCATTCCTTTATAATTGCTTGGGACTTCAGGTACAAGTTTTATTCTGTATTCTTAGACCTTAAATTTTAATATAAAATTAATTTTGTTTAATAGTAAAAAGAATGTGTTTTAAAAAGAATTTGTTCAAAAAAAATCGAATGCGTTCAAAAATGAAAAGAAATATAATATCATGAATCAGGTAATAAAATAGAGAGGAAAAATAAAATATATAAAATAAAAAATATTTGTATTTCTCATTAAAATTGAATTTAAATTTAAAAATTAAATAATTTTAATTTATCTATGCATACCATCTTTAAAAACGGAATTCATTCTAATTACTCTCTAACACAACCTTTAATTCTTTGGATTGCACGGAAATTATAAATATTCATTTCCTTTCCGTGGGTAGGTAAACTTAAGGGTTCAACCTTATTGTAAAAATACCAAAAAAAAAAAATCAAAAAAGAAGAAGATTAAAACTGGAAAATAAAATTGATATTATTAATTAAATATTTAATTAATGCAAATTTTGTTTGACTAAAACAAATAATTAAATTTTCCCCTAAATATCATCTTGTTTAAAAGCTTAAAGAAGCGTAATCTTGAATGAATCAATTCATGCCTTCTAATTATGGAATTCAACAATAATAAACTTTACACGTTCTTCGTGATTGTTAATTTAATAACAAAAGCTTTTTTAAACTTTACATATTTCTTTGGTTACTTTGATATTCTATGCCCTATGTGAGCTTTGAGTTTACTCATGATGATTACATTCTTAGCTGCTTCAAACTTCTTTCCGTGGGCATTTCAATTTATCACTTCATTTTTCATGAGTTTTGCTTCTCGAGCGAAGGAAGTGTTAAGTGGGCATAAATTTCATTTGTCTTGGCGATTTCAATGCAATCAGGGCATGTTGCTCTAATGAAGTTCCTGATCACTCAACTTTTAAAACTAAATCTTTCACCAGAAGAATTTTTTTAGAATATATGAGTATTCAAATATCTTGAACTCCTTTAGTTTAAAGTTGCTAAGCACCCATTGTACCCCAATAATTAAACTTATGAAGGTGATTTTCTCACTTACATTGTTACACATGTTTTTTTGCGAATGATGAAGAGAATATCATATTATTGATCTTTGTAATTACCTGTAAGCCTATCTTTATTCTTGATAAAAAATTTAATCTATAATGAAGAACATGTCATCAGTATACCCTCAAACTCAAGACTTTATGAGAATAATTAATAGTTTGAAAAACTAAGGGTTAATTTCACATAATTTAAACACACTTAGATGGTTTGTATTGAGTGGTTTGTGGGGTTATGCTTAGTCTTTAGGAATTTAAAGACTAATGGCAGTACATATTTTTGATTTTTAGTTTGACTTTTTTTAAGTTGTAAATTGAAATATGATTTACATTTAAGTTTATATTTTTATTTGTTACATAATTTTTGATTTTATAATTGAAATTAAGGTATTAAAAAATTATGTTTGGTTACAATACATGCAACCACCAATCAATACCACTGAAAAATTAAACAATTACAGGACCAACAATCCAAATTCAATTTCCAACTAGAATACAGTCATCAGAAATCAAATGAACTACTGGTCACATTGTTTTGTTAACCAACGAAATAAGTAGAATTTGTTTGTTTTTTTTACTAAAATATGTAGACTTTGTTTGGGTGTTAATTCTTTCACAGCCCAAACTTCTCTTTGGGCACGTAGACCTTAATTTCATCCTAGATGACCAATTGTACCCCTAGATCGATTAGTGGCAACTTTTTTTCATTAACTGCCATCATGTTATGTTTGGTTTGAATGACCACACTAATCGTAATGAAGCCCCGACGAGAATGATTGATAATAGTACGAATGTTAATGTACGGCCTCGGGTTGGACAACATGTGTGATGTCCTATCCTACCTGTACTGTCACGTAGACCCCAATGCAAATCCAAGCTGGGCTCCGCTGATAGTTCTCAAAGATTTGGCATGTCGCACCTGCCCACCAAAGGGCGGCAGCAACCACTTGAATATGTGCAATTTTTTTAAATTTAAATATTTTCTTAATAATATACATCCGATGGGTGGTACTGGTAGTCAAAATTATGATTGGAAGCGGCCAGCCCTCTTGAAATCGACAAAGTGCAGCATATAAGGTGAAGTGACTTAACTGCGGCGTGTGATAGAATAGCATCAGGTGCTGGGCGCAATTGCATCCTTGGGTTACGAGCAGATAAAGGTGTTGTAGTTGTAGGTAAACCAGGTAGAGTTGACCCAATTACATCCCCTACTGCATTTAGCTGCAGGAGTTGGAAATATCTCCCAGCATCGCCAACTATTCATTTAGAACCACATCAAACATGCCCACTACCACATGAGTGGCCGTGGCCCTCCCATTTACTGCCACACATTTATATATTTATGCACTTCCAAGCTTTAATGGGCCTCCGTGTTGGTCATTTTAAGAAGAATGAAGGTAGACTACACTACACTTATGTGTGCTATTCAACGAACCGTACGTGGAGAAATTAGGTCATGACTGGAAGTGCTTGCTCCAACAATATTATAAGGTGTTATCTTCTCTTTCGGTTGCTGAATTGGTGAATATTAGCAATGATCAACTGTTTTATACCAGCTGAATCATAATTTTTCATTTCTTCTCTTTCTTTCTTTCAAGCAAGTGATCGATGAATAATATTTTTAATGCAACAAAAGATAAATAATAAGGACGACACGAAATACACAGCCAGAGCTATCGATCATCTGTTAGTTGAATCATTGTTGTCAATAACATATAAAAAAAATGAGTTGAAATCCAATCGATAGCTCTCTGTTTTTTAATGCAAGGTAGACATACATCTAATAGCCATCGTTACTTGCTAGCCATATTTCACAATATATAGAACAAACCCCCCACGGAGTCAATTTCATACATATGGACAGTGCATAACGCATCCTTCACGCTTAGCTTTGTCTTTGAATAAAGAGTACTGAGACCTCGCCCCGTGTATAGCTCGTAGGGAATTGTACTACTTGGTTTTTTAAGGATAAATTTGATGAATTCAATAAATTGGTGAGTAATCAATATTTTTTTTGTTTGCAGTAAAATATTTTTAGAATAAGTGATTAACCATTTGCCAATATTAATGTTTTACCTGTTTTCTAATTATTACAACATATGTAACTCTCTCTCCATATCACTCTCTATCATAATATAACAAGCCAATTATGTGGTTTATTTGATTCAATCATCATCTTAAAAATTTCTTAAATTAGATAACTCATCTACTCAAAGAAGTCTTGCTACTTTGTAAATTTATTTTATTAATATTTTAATACAATAAAATATTAACTAGTTATACTAAAAAAATAAATTCATTTAAATTATAAATCAAAAATTATATAATTAACTAAAATAGATAATATGATTAAAGTAAGTCATTAAAAATAATTAACTAAAATAACTTTTACCAAAAGACTAAATTTTAGATAACATACTTGAAAATGTTCAATCATATATATATATATGAAGCCTAAATCTAAAATGTTATGTAGCCGATACTAGTCAGTTAACATTTGCCAAAGCCATAATGATAAATAGTACAAGGAGATGAAAATGAAAGTATTAACCCGTAATATCCCAGTAAACACTCATTAATGTGATAGCTAATTGTAATAAAATCAATGTCAGGTCAATATTTGACAATCAAAACTCTCATAGCAAACAATTTAGTACAGATCGTACCATCTTTTTAAAAGCATATCCCTTCGATAGGAATAGGATGCCACCAACTTTTGGTGTGGTGGGTTGGGTGAATTACATTGGGGTGCTGACATGTGTCATGACCATTTTTTTCTTCATCATATACTGACTATAAAATGTTTGCCACTAAAATCAGCCCACGATCCACATTCGTTTCCCCATGCTTTGACGCAATGAATGGGTGGGTGTATGTGAAGGTGAAAAATAACAAATTGTACTTACAAAATGTCAAGCAGTAAGTGATGGTGCTATATCCCACAAATATAACTCAACTGGTCAAATTTCTCGGTTGTCCCTATTATTAGGTCACTAATTTGACTCCGACCAGTTAAAGCTTATTAGTCATTAACTTTAAGGATTTTAAATTTAATTGAAGTGCGCGCAAACTAGCTTAGCTTGGACTCTTACGACCATCCAAAAAAAAAAAAAAACTCCTATGAGGCGCATAATAAATAGATGGAAATAAATTTGCATTTTGTAATAAAATGATAAAGAATGAGCAAAATATTGACCCAAAAGTAGCAACATTTCGTAATTAACTGAACTAATCTTGCTAATTCTAAGTTGTAATGCAAGCAAGTGGCAGGAACACATAATATGTTCCCACTGGCAATTTTTCATAATTGAAAATGAAGGATAAGAGTCATGATATCCACCCATGAATAGCCCGGTAATAAACGAGTCAACTTCAAACTTATGGTCATTGATTTGAATTTCCACCCATACGTTTGTGATTTTAAATAGGTCACGATTAGAAGTGGCAAAATGACTCTCCTGTGCAAGTTGATGGGTCTAAATGACTTGAGATTTAAGGGTCACTTATTTATCGACTTGCAAGCCATGGCAAATTTATTTATTTTACTTAATTGTTAAAAAAATTTAAAATATATAACTAATTTCTTACTTTAAAAACTTTTCTTTTTCCGATGTTTACTTGTTGTAAATACATATAAAATCAAACTATATATCAAAATACTGAAATATTTATTTACAAACTAACTAAACAAAAGAACCACTCAAAAATTTTATCTAAGTTCTATGCATACATAAATCTATGAATATAATTTCGGTGCGTTTGAAATGTTTACCACCGCACATTCATTTTTCACTTCCTCAATCATCATGTTACTTAAAATCTATTTAATATAAGTTGTGATTGCTTAATTCTGTTTTTTATATTTTATTAAAATCTTATTACACAGTATTTGAAAATAATTTTTATTTGATATGAAACAAATTATTTTTAAAAAAATAGTTTTTAAATTTTAACTGAAATAAATTTTATAAAAATAATGACCTACATAAAATAAAAAAATAAAAAAATTATTTAAACTTTCCAATAAAATTAAATTAAAATTAAAAAATGAAAAAAAAAAATATCATAAACAATTCTTAAAAACAAATGACAATTTTAAAAACTAAATTTCAAAACTAAATAATTTTAAATTTATTTAAATCCAATATTTTAAAAAACAAACCAATTTTCAAAAGTAATATATTATTACCAAACGTACACTTAATTTTCGCCTCCTTTTATCGCTTTCTTCGCTTTAATCGTTTCCTTTTCAATTTGCTTTGCTGTGAATGGAGGCAGCCACTTTGTTCACTACACGATCAACCTCAGGTGTACATGGTCATGAGCGGAAAGGGTCTGAGACTAGGCCTTTGTACCCAGCTTATTTTTGGCCTCGTTTAAATATTAGGTCCGAACTTTGAGCGTAAAATCATCTCAACTACCAGATTCAGATCACTGCAGGTTCCAGAAGAATGAATAAGGTCTAATTTTTGTTAGATTAGCCATTTGTTAAAGGTGATTAATCTTTTTGATTTTACGATGATTGTTTGAGAATGGCTAATCTTTGTTCAAAAATGAGGGTGAGAGGTCGCAGCCCCGTATAGATATTACAAAATGGACATGACAGAAAGACGAAAAAATTCGTGAAGCAATCTCATATGGGTAAGCTTTGTTTATCTCTAGGTACCGCGAGCGAGAGAAAGTTGAATACAGTATAACATAATGAGTAATATTTCCATTGTGTTTAACTAAAACTATAGAATAAACTTATATTCATTTGAATCCAGTTCTGTTTCTTCTTTATTATCTATGAACTTAATTTCAATTATACGATTGATATAATATATAGTTTTAGTTTTTCTCATAAATTTTTGAGTTTCCTCTTTTCTCCAGCAAATGCCCCATTTCAGAGGGAAAGTTGTATTAGTGATTTGATTTCTTTAACTACTACTAAATAAAATTTATATTTATTAAATTAGACATCTAATGATAAAATTGCAAGAAGTTAAAAAAAACTAATTTTTATAAAAATTTAAAAATATATTTTACCAAAAACTTCAATGTTTTTTTTCAAAATAATTTATTTTTCAAGCACAACTAAAAACAACTTCTTGAAAACACAACATTACCAAACAAATCAATACAAAATTATTTTTCAATTGAAAACAAAAATAAAAGCATTTATTGCAGATTTTTTATATATATTTAAATTAATTTAAAAAACCAATTTAACAAAACTAACAAAAAAGTATATTTTTCATATTTTATTATAATCAAATTTATAATAAAATAAATAAAACTCTCTAAATTTAATATAATACTATTCACTTTCTATTTATTAAAATATTTCATACCTTTTGATTCAAAAGATTTTTAAAATAATATTTAAAATAAAAAGACTTAGAAATAAATTTTTTTAAAATAAACTATTAAAATAAAAAATAAATATACTTCCAACTCTTTTTAAAGACAAGCTTTATTCGAGAAGCTTAGAATAAAATAGATAAGTTTAGAGGCTAGTTCAAAAACTCATATTCCAACGAGTCTTTAAGGCGTGTACATAGTATTTTTGGTGTTTTCAAAATAGTCTTTAAAGGCTAGTTTAAAGACTTCAGTGTTTTTCAAACACTTCGCAACCATAAGGCGATTTTTGGTACCTATTCTCGCAAATAATTTTTTGTATTTTAATGCAAAAAATATTAGTTAATTTATATTTAACAGTTGTTTTATTTTTTTGTTTTTGCAAACTTTATGTTTTGGGTAAAAAAACAAAAACGTCTTTTATGTGTTTTCACTTGTTTTTGGGTGTTTTCCGTCCCGCCTCTCCCTCATGCGAGCAACTCCCCTCGACAGGCATCCTCCTAGGCGCCTCTACAGGGCCTCCCCTTTGGGGGGGGGTCTACTCCCTGCTTTCAAACTAGCCTTTAACGGCTCCCGCTTAACGACTTCGGCTGCTTACCTCTCCCCCACTCTCCCGACCTCACAATTCGCACACCGCTAATCTTCACCGAAAGAGAAAAACAAAAATACTTTTTTACAAAACACTTACCAAACAAAAATTTATTTTTAATTTATCAGAAAACACACGATACCTTTCATTTTCAAATACCAATTTTTAAAACAGAAAATCAAAAATACATAACAAACATAGCCTAAAATCAAAATTTATGTTTCAAGTGAACATACTTTCTGACAACCTTTTGAATGAAAGCAAGGTATCCTCGTAGACGAAAAACAAAATTTCGTGGCAATACTGTTTAAATTATTATTTTTTCCTCTTTCATAATTAGTTATATCCCCAAATCAATAAAACAACCCAATAGCCCGAATTCTGAAATGAGTCAAATTTTAGCCAATCAAAGAGTATAGCATTCCAAATAAAGTCTAAGATTTCTATATTTAATTCAAAATCATCTTTTTGCACCCTTCCCTCATTAAAAGAATTTCATTACATCACTCAATAACAATAACCTAAAACAAATTAGAATAAAATAATCATTCACTTATTCTAGCATCATGTAAGGACATGCACATGAATGCTCTACAATAATATTTTCTCTATTATTTTAAAAAATTAAAATTTTAATAAAAATAAATCTACATTAATTTACCCATAATAGAATTTAAGAATAAAAATAAAAAATTAATATTTAAGAGATCATTATTCATCATCTAAATAATTTTTTAATATATATTTTACCATATGTATCATTTTAATTAATTATAATAAATAAAAGCAAATACAAAATAAAAATAAAAACTTAAAAGAATAAAAATAAAAAATAAAAAATAAAAAATAAACAAAATAGACGAAAATATACTAAATACACCTTAAAATAAGAATAAAGCCTCATAAGAGCATCCACAGCAGGTTTGGTATAATTAAGTTTTCCCTATAATTTAGGGAAAAAATACAGATTTGTCAAAATTACATTCACATCAGGTTCCCTAAAATAGGGTATAGGGATAGGGAATGAATAGTAAATCCCTATATTTAGGGATTTACTATTCATCCCTAAATATTTTCCCTATAATTTTTTAATATGTATTATTATACTTGTAATATTTTTATTGGTGATAATAAATGAAAAGATGAGAGAAAAAATAATATAAAATAAATTAAGTAATAAATGTAGATAGAAATAGGGAATGAGATGTTTGATGTTTTTGAAAAATAAGCAAATTAAATACTATTCACCCCCAAAATAGGGATAAAAATACCAAAATTGATGTGGATGCTCTAACATTAACCTACTCAAGACCCTACATCTTAAACCACAAGCGAAACTCAAAGACAAAATCCAATTTACTTGTCTATCTCTAGTTCAGCTCACAACAATCTAAAATAACCAACAATTTAAACCATGCATTCGCCTGATCTTCTTTAACCAACAGTCTAAACCATAACTCACTTATTTGTTAACATTTTCAACTAACCCTGGTTTCATATGACAAACCTGGAATTATTATTTCCAACAATTTACTTAAATAATATGCTTCTCACTTCACTCTAGTTTTCTGCATGATCTAAATTCCTGAATTATGAATAAACATTCTATTTGATTGCAATTTTGCTATAATTAGCTGCTTTCATGATTTTAAAAAAATTATTACAAAATATTTAAAAAAATCCATGTAATAACATAACTTTAAATTATAGATTCAAGCATTGATAAATAAATTTACTAACCAATAATAAATATTCACTTGATCTAACATCAATGCTTTTATTTAGAATAACACGAACAAGATTTAACCAAAAAAAAAAACTAACTAGAACAACAGAAACTAATTTTGAATCAATTGATTTGCAATTTAGTCATGCAACCTAACCATGAATTTTTGGTTTTCGACATCCCTTTTACTTCACCCACATTATCGGTGTTTGTTATTGTAAAAAGCAAATCAGGTTCATCAATTCTTAGACTAAGGTGTCATTATTTTTTTTCCCCTACAGAAATTGTCCGATAACAAGCAATAAATTAAACCCAATTTTTCAGTGGCCGAACAAATTTGCAAAACATGATAGTTATATTATTTACGTAACGCAATCAAACAATATCATTAGTTTAGAGAGGGAATATATTAGTTGATGAACTAAGGTTTCCAAAATACCATGACAACATAATTAACCATATAAGCAGTGGAAATTTAAAATTAACAGATAATGAAAACCATGGATAATGTCAAAGCATCAAACATCGTGCTATTCACCAATTATCCTAAATTCTGTTTGACCATAAAAAAAACGTATTTGGTTTGCAATGCAAGATGTTAAGCAAGAGGAAACATTTTGCACGAAGTAACACAGAATATAGAAACTGAATGTGTACAGTTTTCAAGACGTAGGATGGCATTATATCCCTCAAATGAAAATTTTTAAGAGAAAAAACTTACAGGTCAGTCCGTCCATTTTTTCCCCTATTAACAGCCCACAAATGAGGCGACAACATGTAAGCTAATTTCTTTCTGTCTTGCTTGAAAAGCTGCCTCGAAAATTTGTCACGCTCAAAAAACATACATTTTAGTATGAAATTTTTTCACACTGCTTTACGTGTCATTTCCTCATCGGGCAATTAATGGCCGAAAATCAGCCCGACCAATCCGAAGCATCAATCTTTTTAAAAAGGTAGTAAAGAGAAAGTGCAACAGGGTGCTCTATCATTAATAAGCTGAAAGTGTAATTTTTTGAAACACGTATGAAAATGCATACTAACATCAACATATATTCAAAGCATTTTTAGATGGCTATTGCACAAATGAAAATTCATAGAGCAGATTGGGAGGAGCATGGAAAACAGAAGTTAGTTAGGATCCAGAAAATACAAAATGATGGGAAGAAACTCATCTCATTTCGAGTTTAGCGGATGTTTGGGAGAACTTATTTTGATTATAGACACCTGTTTAAAACACAGATAGTGTTAACACAACGTTAAATAACATTGGTCCTCCGTGTCCAATAATGTTGTCACTTATAATAAACCTTACTAACCCATGCACAAATAAGAAGAAAAAAAAACAAATGAGACATGGAAGGCAGCAAAACTTACAGGAATAGCAGAATCCAACCAATCTTTAGCCATGAATTCGAAGTTAGGGCTGACTGGTGAGGTACACAACAAAATATACAGAATAAGACAGTAAAAAAGAAAACGAAAAGAATAAGAATTTTTTTTAGAAAAAACATCAAAATCAAACCAAACCAACAAACCTTAATTCCAATAAAATGAGATGGACTATATAAACCATGACAAATATAAATCTTAACAGAATTTTAATATCCCTCCTAATCATAATCTCGACTAAATCTACTGTGAGATACTATGTTCCAAAAAGCTAAACGTAAACTAAGACTATAATTTTTAACTAAACTTTTACGCCTTAGCTAATTTGACACCCCATCCAAGCGTTGAAGTGGCACGTTATTTTTGAGCAATGACCTAGCAACCCTTGTCATTTATCAATGTTCTTGGGTCTTGAATTTACGACACAACACTTTATAGGTAATACTCTAATGGTTTTTCCTGTATCGTGGTGCATACTAAAAGATATAACAAGTTTTTAAGCTAGTTGTCACAAACCTACTAACTACCATAACCCTCATAATCTTAAATATTAAAAAACACCAATATTAATGAAGCAAGGGAGAAAATGAGAGGTAACCTTTTTGATCACAAAAGGGGAGCTTGTTAGTGAGAACATTGAGGCTGCAATAGACCAGCATGATGAATTTGCTAAGGAAGTGAGAAGCTAGGTGGATGGTGAGCTGCAAGTTTTCTGAACTAGTTGGATCCAAATACTACCATCACCTTCGGCTTCTTGCCACCTACCGTCTCCTCCTCATCTTTGCCATTGCTAGGATTTGCCTTCCATCTTCCTCCCACTACCTACACAAGCAACTACCTCACGTGACACTTTTACGCCATTTTTAATGGCTAGCCGAATTAGCCTTTTTTTCCACCGATTTGTTCAACCTCATTCACTTTCACTCGACCAAAATAGAATCATAAACAAATGGGCTAAATGAGCCAAATTCAAACTAAATTAGTCCAAGTTAGAAGCAACCCCATTCAACTTCATATAAACACTGCCTAAGTTTTCTTTACATAAATGAACATATAACCCATAGGTCTCAACACCAATCCTAAGGCCTCTTTTATACACTAGAACTTGTAGAACAACCTCCCGTGGTTCACTTACATGTCAAAACAGTACAACTAACTTACTTTAGCTGTGCTTCCATTGCAAGCTTCTAAGTTCCCTACTTGTAATTTCAAGTTCTTTCACTAACAACATACCCAGTTATGCAGCAAACACATGTTCAAGGAATATAAGTTTTATAGGATAATGAAATCTCAGACTCATAACAAAGCATATAAAATAATCTATTCTTCCCTAACAAGTATATATAAGCAGAACTGCACAAGACTCAAGTCACAACACGTCTCCGAATTCAGAATCAGCCTAAAACCAGGTTGAGCAACTCCCATAGCCATGTCCATCACTTATATACTACTCCTAGTCCTAGGGGAAAAATTCCAGGACAATATCCAAATTTCTTCACCTGATTAACATAGATATAAAAATATATACACTATCTCAAGCTACATGCTTCACCTGATAGACATCGGAATATATATAGCTTCTCAACTAAATAAATACAATTTATATAATAAGAGCATCAGGTGCAGCCTCTTCAAATTTTTAGCTAAATTTATCGACATCATATTGACATTGGTGTTTTCAATACAAACTTTATTAAAACCCAAACATCGAGACATCAACTATCTAAATTAGATAGCCGGTGCTTCGATGTTTGAGTTTTAATAAAGTTTGTATTGAAAACACAAATCTCGAGTATAATTTGTGGCTCATATTGTTCCATGTCGACAAATTTAGCTAAAGCACCTGATGCTCTAACAAGGTAGGATTCCCAAATGATACAATCAAGCTTTAGGGTTGCAACCAAATAGTACACAACCAGATGAAGGCACGATAGAAATTATACATTTAATAGCATATAGAAAAATAAAATTTTTCCAACTCCAGTTCCATAAGTCCCACTCCAACCACCAAGTCCACTAATGTACTAAAAACCTGAAAAGATTAGTGAAAGGGTGAGTAAAACTTGATAAGAAAAACATTGACAACCTCTCTCTCTTATGATCCTAACATAGAAATCCCAAAACATGTAGAGAGTTTAGTTTTTAAAGTGTATGTACACTCTTCTATCATAAGCACAAAGGTAAACAAATGACTCAAAACAAGCCAAGGAAAGTAGTAGACCCAATACAAATTACATGAACCTCACTTAAAACAACACTTCAATGATTCAACATGAGAAGTGATTTCTGCTCTCTGATCAGGCCCTTACGCCTCTGTCCCGTCCATATAAATTTCTCACTTACGCACATACAAAGGTTTGAGAAAGAAACAACAACAGCTTACAAAACACAGCAGTGAACAAAAACCAAAGCACAGAAGGGTAAGGGTAAATAAATGTCAGAAGCAACTTCAGCTAAGCAGCAAAATAAAACCATCCCAGGTACAGTTAACCAAACACTTCTCGGGTTTAAAATTTAAGTAAGAGCTACACCGGGAATTTCACATCAAACTAAAACTTCTACAGAAACTGTGAACAAGCGGGAGAGTAAAGACAACTTAATTGGCCAGCCCTTTACATTCAGCCGTGCCTGCACCTAACTACCCAAGAGCCAAAACACCTTGCCGGCAACACCTCCTAACCATACCAGGCCACACAACAGGCTTGCCTTCCTAGGCCACGCACGCCAGACCAAGACCAGAATAGTCACCAAAATTCGGCCACAGTTGTTCTACATGGTCAAACAACGGAAGGAGAAGCCACCACAATACTCAGCCACGGCCAAGGAAAACCATTAACAGAATGGCCGTGACTAACCCCAAAACAACACCAGCGTTCAACAAGAGTAGAAAACGTATAATCTCACAACCAATTCTAACCAAAACCATCCTCAAATCAACATTTGTAAACAAAATTCCCCAACCCCAAATCAAAAACATAATCTCATGTAATAAAATTCGTTTCCAGGCATAGATTCATCAAATCGAGGGCTAGATTATAGAAGTCTTTAAAGAAAATCCAATGGGAAACCCTAAGGGAGAGATGAAGTGAATGTCTCTCCTCCCACTATTCTAAACGGAATTGAAGAAAAAGTTGAAGGAAACGAGGCTCCTGCGTGCGGCGAACTCCGGAGACATGTGCCGGAGAGCTCCGACCTCCTACGGAGGTCTCCGGCGAACCCTCTTTCTCTCTCTGCCATTCGTTCCTCCACGGGCCGCGCGTCTAGGGGATCTCAGCCACCGTCCACCGTCCACCGTCCACATTCACCGACGATCGCAAGATTCCTCCCGTCTCTAGCGCCGTTGAATCCGACCGAAATCAAACCTCTCTCTCTCTCTTGATCGCGCCTCTCTCTGCTTCGTTCCAGGTTGTGGCGCGAGAACGAGCATGATCACACTTCTCTTTATTATTATCTTTTCTTTTTTCTCTAATTAATTATTATTTCCAAATTAATAAAAGAATATAT
The DNA here is from genome assembly GCA_023512835.1 of Taxillus chinensis. Classification (NCBI taxonomy): domain Eukaryota; kingdom Viridiplantae; phylum Streptophyta; class Magnoliopsida; order Santalales; family Loranthaceae; genus Taxillus; species Taxillus chinensis. Next base: position 7,709,462 of record CM042091.1, on the reverse strand, counting down.
ATATATATATATATATACACACACACAATCGAGCTGTAGCACGACCGTTGACCGAAATGACTGTTAAAATTCTTGGTATGATTTGTCGTGCAGCATGTTGAGGTAATTTAAATCAAATTAAACTCTAACAAAAAATAATCTAAACAGTAAATTATTGTTATAAAATTTCAATTAACCTTTAATTAAATTAATTTTTGTAATTGTTTTGAATCGGATCCTATCAATTTTAATCATTGATAAATATTTAATTCAAAGAAGAAAAAAACAATGAAAAGGTTAAGTATTGCATGTTGGAATACAGCTAAGTAAACATATTTTCATCCAACTATTTTTTGAATTTATATATATATATATCACTACCTCTTCTACTCAAAACCCTCGTGCTTCCGGGTGTTCGAAAGCAATAATACTTTTCATCCAACTTTCAAACACCTAATAATACAACTAAGTGAAAAACCTTAGTGGATATCATACTATCACTCATGCGATCATTAAACCTGTTTTTTCTTACAATAAACAACAAATATTTAAAGCTGAAGCCGTTGAGAATATGAAAGTTCAATGTTAAATGAAGTGGGATAACAACAAAAAGATGAAAATCTTTATTTGAGATATTTTGTTTAGTGAGAAACCTAATTTAATTTTTGTAATCGATTGTGTGTGCATTTTGTTTTGCTTTTTTATAATTATATTTCTTCTCCTTTGCTAGCCAACATATATTTATAAGTCACAAATAAACCTAGCTAATTTGGCTTTAATACGAGAAAGACTATAATAAAGAAAAGAGTCTTACTCCCACAAAATTATACACACCCTCATACTTGAATAATATGAGACTACAAGTTAAGTCACAATTATTCCTTACTAACTAAAATGTACCGCTAGATTATAATTGTGCTACTTGATGGTCAAGTCATCTAAATCTACAAATATGATAGCTTTTAGATTTATCATTAATTATAAGTGTGAAAAATATCAAGGGTAAAATAAAAATTTATACTTATTGGTCTGATCATATAAATATATGTTAACTGAACTTTGTAATACACAATTAATAAAATCAATTACATGTCATCTTTGACGCAATCTTCTTCCTCTTTATTTGCTTTTCTTGATTTTGAGTTTCAACATTATATCAAAGTATAATCACTTGACACTATGATATTCCACTGGTTCTTTTATAACCTCTCATCAACTTGAAGTATTTATTAAGATTGTAATCGCTTGAGGCACATTGAACCAAGAAAACCCATCCAATTCATATTATCTGCATGGGAGAATCTATGACAAGTTATTATCTCACAATTGCTCACTATAGACCATTATGCTAGTTGGAGTCACATAATGTTACTAGCCCTATCCACTAGGAATAAGAAAGGCTTCATTGACAAATCCATCCCTGAGCCCTAGAACATTGACCAAGCTACAATGAGTTATTGGACTCACAACAATGATTTTGTTATTTCATGGGTCTTGAGATTTGTATCAATAGATATATCTTCAAGCATTATATATATATACACACATATACACTTGTATGCTTTTGCAACAAATGCGCATGTGAATTAGAGGTGCAAAAAATATTACATAACATCACACCATGAAATATGTCATGTTATTTCCGATGAGTTTTAACGAGTACTCTTATTCACAAGTCTAAGGACAAATTATACTTGAGTATCTCATATCCTCTATCAATTGACTTTTTTTCTTATAGTTATACTTGTGGAACAACAGAGGCCATTCCACTATCAAATCAAGCAATATCAAATGGGACAACTATTTATATATGCTGTCAGAAGAGGCTCCTCCAGGCATGGGTTCAGAAGCAAAACACAAGAGACATTATTGTACGATACCAAAATACATGAGTGATTCTTATATAATAATGGAAGAAAATCAAGGCTTATTAAACTTCTTTAGCGGGCTTTTGTAGAACTTCTATGCTAGGAATGTAGCCTTTAATATTGGAGGTAGACTTTCTCTGTAATTTACTCCATTTTTGTGGTGAGTATCATTAGTTTAGGTAGTTAATTAATCATTAACATTTATATGCATGACAATTTCGATTCATTACATAATAACATTTAGGGTCAAGGGTAGAAGAATCATAGTTAGTGTTGGAACGACGCGTTTGGTGTAGGTTATTTATGCAAATGGGTGTGGGCATATATATACACATATGTGCATATATGAAATAAATTCCCAAACCCATCTCATCTCATGCATGCTTAATGCTTTACTCCGTTATCGGAGGAAGTTGTGATGGCGTTGGAGTGTGTTAATTTGGTGTAGTAGAAGGCACCGCAGGGAAGTGGGTAAAAACAAAAAAACAAAAACAAAGGACGTTCGGTTTGACGGGCAGGACAGCATGCGTTGAAGTTGAAGTTGAAGTGAAAAGTGGACCCGTGACAAATGGTAACAGTACACAGGGTTTGATCAGTTTTGCATGGTCCCACCACGTACGACAATGCGAGACAAGACGACAACAAACAGCAAGAGGAAAAGGTAATTGCATTGCATTTGGCATTTCTTCGTAGTACGTAGCGTGTGGCCCACATCGGGATAGGGTCCATAGGGAAATGCATAAAGACTGGAAACTGGAGAGAAGAATGTGGGGTGGGTTTCCCTTTTGGCCCCCAACCCCCGAGAGCGCCCTAATAACTGGACTGTAATTATGGGAAGCCAACACGTGGGCTAGCTTAGCTGGGCGTTCACATATATATATATATATATATATAATCAACTCGTATCACCATAAATATTATTATACTGTACTGTAGTATAATACTATTAGGTACTGCATAACATCCGTCTTTATTATATATATATAATTATATATATATATATATTTGTTATGTATTGATAAAGATAAGAAATAGTAATGGAGAATGAATTGTCGTTTTTTCTTTCTTTTACTTACTCACATATGTAGTTGGACAACATGTGATGTGAGGGGCTAGCTATAGCATCATCTTATCTTACCTAGGATGAATTGAATTTGTTCTTAATCTTCCACATGCTGCGAAATACCTCGATAGAGACCCACTGATTTGATTTCTCACACCGAGGGATCGAGGACCCAGCCCCACCCGACCTACTTGCTACTTCCTATTACTCACTTACTGCCTACCACACTTACCCATCTAACTACTGGTACGTACTGCTTCAGATATCAATATAGTTCAACTCCTGCGGTCAAACAGAACCCCACCCCACCCCACCCTCGAGACACAGAGATAGCTTACGTACGTGTTCATTGTAGGAGATTACTTAGCGTTCAAAAATTTGTTAGTCATCTCCACGGCCTTCCATCACATCCTTCGGATGTATCGTGTATGTGTATGTATATACCACTAATTATTGACATTTAAAAAACTTAATTGCGATCGATCTATACAAACAACAGAGTGCAATATTAGTATTATATCATTTATTCGTTTATTTAAACAGTTTTATTGGGCTTCTGGTCATATTAATTCTTGTCGAGTTATCATATACCATTTGAATTCTGGGGGAAAACGCCCTACACGTTTAGGGGGGTTAAAGAGTTGGCCATGATGGGGTGGGGCGGTGACTGAGGACTGATATGTTCTGCGCGCAAACACAACATCATATATATGCTCTTAAAATCCCAAGTCATAAAAATTAAACGCCACAGTTCTAATTAATTCGGATATCTATATACATATGCAGGCCAACACAACCACGCTATATATGTTTTATAGCATATCATTCTTTTTCTCTTTCTGTTTCATAGCCACTGCATTCAATACAGAGAACCTATATAAGGGTAAAACCAAAAACAAACTAATATTATATATTTTAAGACCCACGGTCGATGCAGTAGTGATAAGACTGATTCCTGTCTATCAATGAATATATAAACACATGTTTGATTTCTTAACGATTCAATAAAATAAAACGAGCTTAGGTATTTGAAACCGCGGGCAGTTGCAAATAGATTATTTAAAATAAAATATAATTCACTAACAATTGTTTACATATAAATTTGAAATTAAAAATATGTCAGAATTAGGTGAAAACAGTAATTACATTCAAAACTAATTCATTCCAGATAATTCAAATTTAAGTTTTGATTTTACCGGTAAAATCTAATAAAAAAAACATATAAATCACTCGGACCATTCACCTCAAACACACTAATAAAAGGATAGTGTAAAAAGTAATATAATACTTTGAGTAAAATAATATTATATAATTATGCTGATGTCACTTTAATTTTTTTTTTTTCATTCCTTCTTAACTTTATCTCATTTGTCAATGATGAATAGATCGCATACTCACAAAAAATGTCAAATTTTGTTTGCAACGAATATAAAGATGTGAATGAACAAAAAAAAATGTTAATAAATTATTTCATTAATCAAATCGGCAACCCAATATAATGATTTGCTGTACTGGTATACAATAAAACCTTAGTCTAAAGACTAGTACAACTATAATAGGATAGTTACAATTGAAAACTTTAATCTTCAATGTATGTCGTGTTTTCCCTCTAAAAGCATCTCACTCGGTGGTTAGAACCGAACCAAATCAAAAATACATTTTTAAAATTAATATATTTTATTTGGTTTGAATTTTTTGAAAAAAAAATTATTACAATTGTTTTATAGTTTAATTATTTCAGTGACAGACTGAATTAGGGATTATAGGTGAGATATCAAATAAGTTAATATATGAAAAACACTAATATGCATCGATATGCATCAGTTGATAGATTGATACTGTTAATGGTGAATAAATTATCTCATATATTATTTTTATATTATTTAAACAATATACTCTGTAAAACTATTAGTATATTATTTTTTATTTTTGTTTGTTTGATTTATTATTTTTATTATGATCAAAAATAAGTTCAGTTTAAAAATATTTAATAAATCGATTGAACCATTAATGTTCGTCACTGGCTTATATACATGGTCTTCAATATATATAAAGTTACCACGTCATGGACTTGGAGACCCTAGACTCCCTGGGCTTAATATGCTTAATCTTCTTTGTATGCTAAAAAGTCTCTGATTTTTGGAAATTGCATATTCTCATAAATCTTCATGAGTCAATGCGATCAATATTCCAAAAATCTAATTATAGCACGCCACATCATCATGTTACTGTTCGTGAGAGTTAATATATATGTGAACATATCGTTTAGGGCCAAACAGCAAAACATCCCCGAAGATTTATATACCTCGTTTTCAAACCAAAAAACAAAAAACAAGCCATTACATAACAACATACAAATTAAACGAAACATAAACATGATTGATCACAGTGTATAACACGGTTATATCAAATTACACTCAAAGGTAAGGTTCCTTCCTAGAAGCTCGCCCAAGCCTCTAATTCTCAATTTCCAACATCGTTAATCAATCATTAAACATCAAACCATTGCAGACAAGACATAAACAATACCACAAATATTATATAACTCTCAATTTAATCAATTCAACTCAAATATTTAATTTTCTCAAATTTTATGGTTCATGACGATTATTTAAATTTCACATAATATAGTCGTGTTTCATCAAATACAATGATATAATAACAATTCCAATAAGCTATCTAATTTATAAATAAATAGTTAAATATTTAATTAAAATGTTATAGCCGTAGAGAGTAAAAAATTACCTTTTTAAGTGAAGAGTAATAAAGTCACTATTTATTAATATTATAATAATTTTTACATTTTCTTATTCTTTGTTCTATTTACATGATTAATAAAGAGTGATTAAATAAAATTTAAATATATTATTTTAGTCAATATAAAGATAAAATGAATATGCATATTGAAATTAAATGCATAAAATAAATAAAATTATTTTTTAAATGTATAACTAAAATAATAAATTATTTCAAGTTGCTCAAAAAAAGTAAAATCAATTACCTGGAATTAATTTCATAAATTGAATGAGCTAAAAAAAACGCATCAACTCTTCCACTTTTCCCTCACATATTGCGTAAGAATGAACTCTCTCCCTCTCCCGGTCACACCTTTTATATTTTATTATTATTGTTATTTTAATCATTTAATATCAAGAATCCAATAAATTCAAGAATACTTTTTTGAAAACATTTGTATAGTAATCATATCATCATTCAGATATAGTATATGTTTAATGTATTTTTTATTTAAAATATGTTCAACATTATGAAATAATTAAAAAAAGAGTGCCAGTTATAAATTGAAATGCGAATTTAATAAAACTATTCTCTTAATGAATTTGAGTTAGGAAATTAAATTCAATATGGGTATGTTTGTTTTGATTGTTGTTGTTTGTGATAGATGTTTTTGAATATAGAAAATTTTAAAATAAAATATAAAAAAAATTAAGATATTTTTTTGTTATTTTCATATTAGTATTATCACAGGAAATTATTTAAGCTTGATGGGTTTAATATTAAAAGAGAAAGGAAGTTAAGGATGGGGTTTTATTTTTATTTAAAAAAAATAGGAATGGAATTATTAGGACCACCATCCAATCGGAAACGTCAAGAATCTTTCTAGATCCACGCTCACGATGTGAATTTATCGGTAGGGTGTGGCCCGCTTAGGAATGTTTGGAATTGAGAGTGGGTAGGGTCCAGCATCATAGGGACGTGGGTAGTCCAGCCATATGCTATTTTATTTTCAAGTCTTCCTTTGGTTTCTGTTAAAATAATCATAAAAATTAAAAAGTCATTGGTCTACGAATTGAAAAGGTTGATGCATGGGGCTCATATAACATGGAATGTAATTATTACTCGCAGTGGCCTTGTGTGTGGGGGGGGGGGGGCTGTGTGGGTGTTAATTACTCCCGTTGCATTGATAAAAGTATTTCACTAATTTTAATTACATTGATTGACTCAGAGGCCAGAGAGGGATTGATGCATGTTAAAATGATTACGTGTAGGCTTTGAGTTTCTTTCTTTTTTTGGAGGGGCTTGGTGGCTGCTGAGCTGACACCTGCACACAAAAGTTGATCAAATCAATGAATTATGCCTCTCTGCTTGGATTTATTTTGCCATCATTTTTTTCCTTAGTATAATAAAATTATAAATGAGGTAAAATTAAGCACAGAAAAGGAGATAACACATACGCATGCATGCATATTCCAATTATTATAATTTGCGTTAACCAATTTATCACGGTGTGCTACATTGAAATTGCTTATATATACAATTAAACACCTTTGAATAAAAGGTAGCATTCTGAATTTATAGAGAAAATTACTTTTAATCGGCCTTTATAAAAAAGTTGTCTTATTATATATGCAGTCCATTTTTAACACGTAGATAAAAAAAATGCAATAAAAAAACGAACTTTAATTCATGCGATAACCCTTTCAAAGACGCGTTCGGGTATGGCCAAACTTTCAAGAGGTGGGTGGCTCACTATTATTATTATTATTATTTAATGAAAAGCATAGTTTATCCTACGACTTTATAAATTTAAGATCACTATGTAATCACAGAAGCTCTCCTTCCATCTTTTTTTCTTTTAAATAAATATTTTTCTACAAGCCCCATAAATGAACTCTCATCAGCAGCATGCTTTTTTCTCCCTCTCTCTCTCTCTTTTTTTTTTTTTTGGGAGAAATGTAAGCAAGCAGCATGCTTTTCTCGCTATAGAATGAAGCGGTGAAAGAAAACAAAAGCAAGGAAGCCATGTGTATCTTGTCTGTTAGTTCTGAGCCACTAGCATACAGGTAAGGTAAGTAAAAAAACAGGAAAAGAACAAAACGAAATTAAAAAAAAAAAAAGGTGCAGGGGGGTAAAAACAAAAACAAGAAGGAACTTTAACCTGAATCAACAAAACCCAAAAAAAAAAAAAAAACCTTCTGATGATGGTCACCATCTCTGTTTTTGTCTTGATTCTTCTACCATGATCCACCACCCAACATCCCATTACTAGTACTGCTAGTGTTCCACCACCCACTTGAATTGTTGTTATTCCCCTGCTGCACCGTACTTTGATCCAATTCTAATCCACCACTTACGCCATTTCCACCCGAAATCTGCTTCGCTTCCCCAAACGGAAACAGCATCCTCCCTTCCCCGATACCACCACCACTCTCCTGATGATGATGATGATGAAGGTGAACACCCCCAATAAACCTATTATGATTATTATGATTATTATTATTATTACGTCCAACCCCGTGATCCACCCCAAAATTAAGCGTGGGCGGTCTCAAATATTCTTGATGATGGAAAGAATAAATTCCCCCATTACTGTCAGTATTATTATCGCCAGCTGAATCAGAAACCGGCGTTGGCACAGCCGGGACCATCGGCATATAAGAGCCCAGCCCCAACCCTCTGGAGGCAATCCCCGTCCTCAGTAACTCCAGAGCAGCACCACTTGATGTGGTGGTAGAATTGTTGTTGCTGCTGCTGCTATTCTGATCAATACTGCTCTTATTAGGCCCATGGTGATGCACAAATTGAGATAAACCCAGGTAAGTGAGGTTAAGATCCTGTCCTGCTCTGGGGTTTTGGGCGTTATGGGAATCATGCAGCGAACTAATGCCGGATGGTGGGGGGTTGGAATTATCAGCGGCAGGGATCTTCAAGAAGGACAAAGTTGAAGAGGGTGAGGACAGTAGCTGATTAGCAGTGGTAGTATTATTAGCAGTTAAGGGCCTCTTGTTCTTCCTTGATCCGCCTCCGACAGGGACATTCCGAAGGGAGCCGCCCTCAGTCCAATACCTTCTGCAAGTCTTGCAAAAATACCTGGGCTGGGTGAGGCTGTAGTTGTTGTAGTAGCAAAACTTGGTGTTGGTGGAATTGCACCTGGGGCAGTGGAGGGCTTGGTCCTTGTTCTGTGGCGGAGGCCTCATTCCCCTTCTCTCTAATGTTGGTGGTGCCTTTATCATATTATGAGTATTGTTAGGGCATGCTATTGATGCACTGCTATTGCTATTCATCATATTGCTATTGCTATTGTTAGGGTTCATCAGCTGCTCCATCATGGGCTTCACATAAACTCCACTACTCTCCTGAAAATTAAATTATACAAGACACAGAAGACAATAAGAAGGACGGCAAGATGCCCCTTTTCACCTAAGTAAAAAAAAATTAATAATAATAATAATTGTATTTATTCATTTATTTATTATCACCCATCTAAAGGAAAAAGGGTAAGGCCGCTTTTCACTTGGAGGATGATGGATTCCAAAAGGTTAACTAATTGACGAAGATTTTAATTATTTTACCAAAGCTATATAATATAATGATAGCTTTGTTTGTTTAGTTTTTTTTTCCACTGCAGCAGTTTTATTCATGTTTAGAAGATCAAATTAAAAGGAAGAAGAGAAAGTGTAGCAGTCATTTCATGTTTCAAAGCATGCCAGGAAAGGTTGAACATTGAAAAACAAAAAAAAGGCTCTGCCGAGTGGGACTTTACCACTAGTGGCGATAAACATATCTTAAATTTCAACACCTACATCTTAAACCACAAGCGAAACTCAAAGACAAAATCCAATTTACTTGTCTATCTCTAGTTCAGCTCACAACAATCTAAAATAACCAACAATTTAAACCATGCATTCGCCTGATCTTCTTTAACCAACAGTCTAAACCATAACTCACTTATTTGTTAACATTTTCAACTAACCCTGGTTTCATATGACAAACCTGGAATTATTATTTCCAACAATTTACTTAAATAATATGCTTCTCACTTCACTCTAGTTTTCTGCATGATCTAAATTCCTGAATTATGAATAAACATTCTATTTGATTGCAATTTTGCTATAATTAGCTGCTTTCATGATTTTAAAAAAATTATTACAAAATATTTAAAAAAATCCATGTAATAACATAACTTTAAATTATAGATTCAAGCATTGATAAATAAATTTACTAACCAATAATAAATATTCACTTGATCTAACATCAATGCTTTTATTTAGAATAACACGAACAAGATTTAACCAAAAAAAAAACTAACTAGAACAACAGAAACTAATTTTGAATCAATTGATTTGCAATTTAGTCATGCAACCTAACCATGAATTTTTGGTTTTCGACATCCCTTTTACTTCACCCACATTATCGGTGTTTGTTATTGTAAAAAGCAAATCAGGTTCATCAATTCTTAGACGAAGGTGTCATTAATTTTTTTCCCCTACAAAAATTGTCCGATAACAAGCAATAAATTAAACCCAAATTTTCAGTGGCCGAACAAATTTGCAAAACATGATAGTTATATTATTTACATAACGCAATCAAACAATATCATTAGTTTAGAGAGGGAATATATTAGTTGATGAACTAAGGTTTCCAAAATACCATGACAACATAATTAACCATATAAGCAGTGGAAATTTAAAATTAACAGATAATGAAAACCATGGATAATGTCAAAGTATCAAAAATCGTGCTATTCACCAATTATCCTAAATTCTGTTTGACCATAAAAAAAACGTATTTGGTTTGCAATGCAAGATGTTAAGCAAGAGGAAACATTTTGCACGAAGTAACACAGAATATAGAAACTGAATGTGTACAGTTTTCAAGACGTATGACGGCATTATATCCCTCAAATGAAAATTTTTAAGAGAAAAAACTTACAGGTCAGTCCGTCCATTTTTTCCCTATTAACAGCCCACAAATGAGGCGACAACATGTAAGCTAATTTCTTTCTGTCTTGCTTGAAAAGCTGCCTCGAAAACTTGTCACGCTCAAAACCCATACTTTTTAGTATGAAATTTTTTCACACTGCTTTACGTGTCATCTCCTCATCGGGCTATTAATGGCCGAAAATCGGCCCGACCAATCCGAAGCATCAATCTTTTTAAAAAGGTAGTAAAGAGAAAGTGCAACAGGGTGCTATATCATTAATAAGCTGAAAGTGTAATTTTTTGAAACACGTATGAAAATGAATACTAACATCAACATATATTCAAAGCATTTTTAGATGGCTATTGCACAAATGAAAATTCACAGAGCAGATTGGGAGGAGCATGGAAAACGGAAGTTAGTTAGGATCCAGAAAATACAAAATGATGGGAAGAAACTCATCTCATTTCGAGTTTAGCGGATGTTTGGGAGAACTTATTTTGATTATAGACACCTGTTTAAAACACAGATAGTGTTAACACAACGTTAAATAACATTGGTCCTCCATGTCCAATAATGTTGCCACTTATAATAAACCTTACTAACCCATGCACAAATAAGAAGAAAAAAACAAATGAGACATGGAAGGCAGCAAAACTTACAGGAATAGCAGAATCCAACCAATCTTTAGCCATGAATTCGAAGTTAGGGCTGACTGGTGAGGTACACAACAAAATATACAGAATAAGACAGTAAAAAAGAAAACGAAAAGAATAAGAATTTTTTTTAGAAAAAACATCAAAATCAAACCAAACCAACAAACCTTAATTTCAATAAAATGAGATCAACTATATAAACCAAGACAAATATAAATCTTAACAGAATTTTAATATCCCTCCTAATCATAATCTCAACAAAATCTACATATTTAACTGTGAGAGACTATGTTCCAAAAAGCTAAACGTAAACTAAGACTATAATTTCTAACTAAACTTGTATGCCTTAGCTCATTTGACACCCCATCCAAGCGTTGAAGTGGTGCGTTATTTTTGAGCAATGACCTAGCAACCCTTGCCATTTATCAATGTTCTTGGGTCTTGAATATACGACACAACACTTTATAGGTAATACTCTAATGGTTTTTCCTAAATCGTGATGCATACTAAAAGATATAATGAATTTTTAAGCTAGTTGTCACAAACCTACTAACTACCATAACCCTCGTAATCTTAAATATTAAAAAACACCAAGATTAATGGAGCAAGGGAGAAAACGAGAGGTAACCTTTTTTATCATAAAAGGGGAGCTTGTTAGCGAGAACATTGAGGCTGCAATAGACCAGCATGATGAATTTGCTACGGAAGTGAGAAGCTAGGTGGATGGTGAGCTGCAACTTTTTTGAACTAGTTGGATCCAAATACACCATCACCTTCGGCTTCTTGCGACTACCTTCTCCTCATCTTTGCCATTGCTAGGATTTGCCTTCCATCTTCCTCCCTCTACCTACACAAGCAACTACCTCACATGACACTTTTACGCCATTTTTAATGGCTAGCCGAATTAGCCTTTTTTTCCCACCGATTTGTTCAACCTCATTCAGTTTCACTCAACCAAAATAGAATCATAAACAAATGGGCTAAATGAGCCAAATTCAAACTAAATTAGTCCAAGTTAGAAGCAACCCCATTCAACTTCATATAAACACTACCTAAGTTTTCTTGACATAAATGAAAATATAACCCATAGGTCTCAACACCAATCCTAAGGCCTCCTTTATACCTAGAAGTTGTAGAACAACCTCCTGTGGTTCACTTACATGTCAAAACAGTACAACTAACTTACTTTAGCTGTGCCTCTATTGCAAGCTTCTAAGTTCCCTACTTGTAATTTCAAGTTCTTTCACTAACAACATACCCGGTTATGCAGCAAACACATGTTCAAGGAATATAAGTTTTATAGGATAATGAAATCTCAGACTCATAACAAAGCATATAAAATAATCTATTCTTCCCTAACAAGTATATATAAGCAGAACTGCACAAGACTCAAGTTGCAACGCGTCTCTGAATTCAGAATCAGCCTAAAACCAGGTTGAGCAACTCCCATGCCCGTGTCCATCACTTATATACTACTCCTAGTCCTAGAGGAAAAATTCCAGGACAATATCCAAATTTTTTCACCTGATTAACATAGATATAAAAATATATACACTATCTCAAGCTACATGCTTCACCTGATAGACATTGGAATATATATAGCTTCCAACTAAAAAACAATTTATAAATAAGAGATAAATACCTCTTCAAATTTATACTAAATTTATCGACAGGGACAATAAGATTCCCAAATGATACCGGGGTTTGGGTTTTCAATACAAACTTTATAAAACCCAAAATCGAGACGGGGGGGGGGGGGGGGGGGGGTAAACTAATTAGATTGCAAGCCAAATAAAGTACACAAACCAGATCATTGTTCCAGTAAGTAAAGCACCTGAGTCTAACAAGGTAGGATTCCCAAAGATACAAACAAGCTTTAGGGTTGCAACCAAATAGTACACAACCAGATGAAGGCGGCACGATAGAAATTATACATTTAATAGAATAGCAAATAGAAAAATAAAATTTTTCCAACTCCAGTTCCATAAGTCCCACTCCAACCACCAAGTCCACTAATGTACTAAAAACCTAAAAAGATTAGGGAAAGGGTGAGTAAAACTCGATAGGAAAAACATTGACAACCTCTCTCTCTTATGATCCTAACAAAGAAATCCCAAAACATGTAGAGAGTTTAGTTTTTAAAGTGTATGTACACTCTTCTATCATAAGCACAAAGGTAAACAAATGACTCAAAACATGCCAAGGAAAGTAGTAGACCCAATACAAATTACATGAACCACACTTAAAACAACACTTCAATGATTCAACATGAGAAGTGATTTCTGCTCTCTGATCAGGCCCTTACGCCTCTGTCCCGTCCATATAAATTTCTCAGTTACGCACATACAAAGGTTCGAGAAAGAAACAACAACAGCTTACAAAACACAGCAGTGAACAAAGACCAAAGCACAGAAGGGTAAGGGTAAATAAATGTCAGAAGCAACTTCAGCTAAGCAGCAAAATAAAACCATCCCAGGTACAGTTAACCAAACACTTCTCGGGTTTAAAATTTAAGTAAGAGCTACACCGGGAATTTTACATCAAACTAAAACTTCTACAGAAACTGCGAACAAGCGGGAGAGTAAAGACAACTTAATTGGCCAGCCCTTTACATTCAGCCGTGCCTGCACCTAACTACCCAAGAGCCAAAACACCTTGCCGGCAACACCTCCTAACCATACCAGGCCACACAACAAGCTTGCCTTCCTAGGCCACGCACGCCAGACCAAGACCAGAATTGTCACCAAAATTTGGCCACAGTTCTACATGATCAAACAACGGAAGGAGAAGCCACCACAATACTCAGCCACGGCCAAGGAAAACCATTAACAGAATGGCCGTGACTAACCCCAAAACAACACCAGCGTTCAACAGGAGTAGAAAACGTATAATCTCACAACCAATTCCAACCAAAACCATCCTCAAATCAACATTTGTAAACAAAAATTCCCCAACCCCAAATCAAAAACATAATCTCATGTAATAAAATTCGTTTCCAGGCATAGATTCATCAAATCGAGGGCTAGATTATAAAGTCTTTAAAGAAAATCCAATGGGAAACCCTAAGGGAGAGATGAAGTGAACGTCTCTCCTCCCACTATTCTAAACGGAATTGAAGAAAAAGTTGAAGGAGACGAGGCTCCTGCGTGCGGCGAACTCCGGAGACATGTGCCGGAGAGCTCCGACCTCCTACGGAGGTCTCTGGCGAACCCTCTTTCTCTCTCTGTCATTCGTTCCTCCACGGGCCGCGCGTCTAGGGGATCTCAGCCACCGTCCACCGTCCACATTCACCGACGATCGCAAGATTCCTTCCGTCTCTAGCGCCGTTGAATCCGACCGAAATCAAACCTCTCTCTCTCTCTTGATCGCGCCTCTCTCTGCTTCGTTCCAGGTTGTGGCGCGAGAACGAGAATGCTCACATTTCTCTTTATTATTATCTTTTCTTTTTTTCTACTAATTAATTATTATTTCCAAATTAATAAAAGAAAATATATATACAGTCGAGCTGTAGCACGACCGTCGACCGAAATGACTGTTAAAATTCTTGGTATGATTTGTCGTGCAGCATGTTGAGGTAATTTAAATCAAATTAAACTCTAACAAAAAATAATCTAAACACTAAATTATTGTTATAAAATTTCAATTAACCTTTAATTAAATTAATTTTTGTAATTATTTTGAATCGGATCCGCACAGGTATCAATTTTAATCATTGATAAATATTTAATTCAAAGAAGAAAAAAACAATGAAAAGGTTAAGTATTGCAGTTGGAATACAGCTAAGTAAACATATTTTCATCCAATTATTTTTTAGTAATATATATATATATATATATATATATCACTACCTCTTCTACTCAAAACCCTCGTGCTTCCGGGTGTTCGAAAGCAATAATACTTTTCATCCAACTTTCAAACACCTAATAATACAACTAAGTGAAAAACCTTAGTGGATATCATACTATCACTCATGCGATCATTAAACCTGTTTTTCTTGCAATAAACAACAAATATTTAAAGCTTAAGTCGTTGAGAATATGAAAGTTCAATGTTAAATGAAGTGGGATAACAACAAAAAGATGAAAATCTTTATTTGAGATATTTTGTTTAGTGAGAAACCTAATTTAATTTTTGTAATTGGTTGTGTGTGCATTTTATTTTGCTTTTTTATAATTATATTTCTTTTCCTTTGCTAGCCAACATATATTTATAAGTCACAAATAAACCTAGCTAATTTGGCTTTAATATGAGAAAGACTATAATTAAGTAAAAGAGTCTTACTCCCACAAAATTATACACACCCCTCATACTTGAATAATATGAGACTACAAGTTAAGTCACAATTATTCCTTACTAACTAAAATGTACCGCTAGATTATAATTGTGCTACTTGATGGTCAAGTCAACTAAATCTACAAATATTATAGCTTTTATTGGATTTATCATTAATTATAAGTCTGGAAAATATCAGGGGTAAAATAAAAATTTATATTTATTGGTCTGATCATATAAATATATGTTAACTGAACTTTGTAATACACAATTAATAAAATCAATTACATGTCATCTTTGACCCAATCTTCTTCCTCTTCATTTGATTTTCTTGATTTTGAGTTTCAACATTATATCAAAGTATAATCGTTTGACACCATGATATTCCACTAGTTCTTTTTATAACCTCTCATCAACTTGAAGTATTTATTAAGATTGTAATAGCTTGAGGCACATTGAACCAAGAAAACCCATCCAATTCATATTATCTGCATGGGAGAATATATGACAAGTTATTGTCTCACAATTGCTCACTATAGACCATTATGCTAGTTGGAGTCACATAATGTTACTAGCCCTATCCACCAGGAATAAGAAAGGCTTCATTGACAAATCCATCCCTGAGCCCTAGAACATTGACCAAGCTACCATGAGTTATTGGACTCACAACAATGATTTTGTTATTTTATGGGTCTTGAGATTTGTATCAATAGATAGATCTTCAAGCATTATATATATATACACACATATATATATATATATATATACTTGTATGCTCTTGCGACAAATGCGCATGTGAATTAGAGGTGCAAAAAATATTACATAACATCACACCATGAAATATGTGATGTTACTTCCGGTGAGTCTTAACGAGTACTCTTATTCACAAGTCTAAGGACAAATTATACTTGAGAATCTCATATCCTCTGTCAATCGACTTTTTTTCTTATAGTTATACTTGTGGAACAACAAAGGCCATTCCACTATCAAATAAAGCAATATCAAATGGGACAACTATTTATATATGCTGTCAGCAGAGGCTCCTCCAGGCATGGGTTCAAAAGCAAAACACAAGAGACATTATTGTACGATACCAAAATACAAGAGTGATTCTTATAAAACTTCTTTAGCGGGCTTCTGTAGAACTTCTATGCTAGGAATGTAGCCTTTAATATTGGAGGTAGACTTTCTCTGTAATTTACTCCATTTTTGTGGTGAGTATCATTAGTTTGGGTAGTTAATTAATCATTAACATTTATATGCATGACAATTTCGATTCATTACGTAATAACATTTAGGGCCAAGGGTAGAAGAATCATAGTTAGTGTTGGAACGACGCGTTTGGTGTAGGTTATTTATATAAATGGGTGTGGCCATATATATATATATATATATATACATACATATATGTGCATATATGAAATAAATTCCCAAACCCATCTCATCTCATGCATGCTTTACTCCGTTATCGGAGGAAGTTGTGATGGCGTTGGAGTGTGTTAATTTGGTGTAGTAGAAGGCACCGCAGGGAAGTGGGTAAAAACAAAAAAACAAAAACAAAGGACGTTCGGTTTGACGGGCAGGACAGCATGCGTTGAAGTTGAAGTTGAAGTGAAAAGTGGACCCGTGACAAATGGTAACAGTACACAGGGTTTGATCAGTTTTGCATGGTCCCACCACGTACGACAATGCGAGACAAGACGACAACAAACAGCAAGAGGAAAAGGTAATTGCATTGCATTTGGCATTTCTTCGTAGTACGTAGCGTGTGGCCCACATCGGGATAGGGTCCATAGGGAAATGCATAAAGACTGGAAACTGGAGAGAAGAATGTGGGGTGGGTTTCCCTTTTGGCCCCCAACCCCCGAGAGCGCCCTAATAACTGGACTGTAATTATGGGAAGCCAACACGTGGGCTAGCTTAGCTGGGCGTTCACATATATATATATATATATATATATATATAATCAACTCGTATCACCATAAATATTATTATACTGTACTGTAGTATAATACTATTAGGTACTGCATAACATCCGTCTTTATTATATATATATAATTATATATATATATATATTTGTTATGTATTGATAAAGATAAGAAATAGTAATGGAGAATGAATTGTCGTTTTTTCTTTCTTTTTACTTACTCACATATGTAGTTGGACAACATGTGATGTGAGGGGCTAGCTATAGCATCATCTTATCTTACCTAGGATGAATTGAATTTGTTCTTAATCTTCCACATGCTGCGAAATACCTCGATAGAGACCCACTGATTTGATTTCTCACACCGAGGGATCGAGGACGGACCCAGCCCCACCCGACCTACTTGCTACTTCCTATTACTCACTTACTGCCTACCACACTTACCCATCTAACTACTGGTACGTACTGCTTCAGATATCAATATAGTTCAACTCCTGCGGTCAAACAGAACCCCACCCCACCCCACCCTCGAGACACAGAGATAGCTTACGTACGTGTTCATTGTAGGAGATTACTTAGCGTTCAAAAATTTGTTAGTCATCTCCACGGCCTTCCATCACATCCTTCGGATGTATCGTGTATGTGTATGTATATACCACTAATTATTGACATTTAAAAAACTTAATTGCGATCGATCTATACAAACAACAGAGTGCAATATTAGTATTATATCATTTATTCGTTTATTTAAACAGTTTTATTGGGCTTCTGGTCATATTAATTCTTGTCGAGTTATCATATACCATTTGAATTCTGGGGGGAAAACGCCCTACACGTTTAGGGGGGTTAAAGAGTTGGCCATGATGGGGTGGGGCGGTGACTGAGGACTGATATGTTCTGCGCGCAAACACAACATCATATATATGCTCTTAAAATCCCAAGTCATAAAAATTAAACGCCACAGTTCTAATTAATTCGGATATCTATATACATATGCAGGCCAACACAACCACGCTATATATGTTTTATAGCATATCATTCTTTTTCTCTTTCTGTTTCATAGCCACTGCATTCAATACAGAGAACCTATATAAGGGTAAAACCAAAAACAAACTAATATTATATATTTTAAGACCCACGGTCGATGCAGTAGTGATAAGACTGATTCCTGTCTATCAATGAATATATAAACACATGTTTGATTTCTTAACGATTCAATAAAATAAAACGAGCTTAGGTATTTGAAACCGCGGGCAGTTGCAAATAGATTATTTAAAATAAAATATAATTCACTAACAATTGTTTACATATAAATTTGAAATTAAAAATATGTCAGAATTAGGTGAAAACAGTAATTACATTCAAAACTAATTCATTCCAGATAATTCAAATTTAAGTTTTGATTTTACCGGTAAAATCTAATAAAAAAACATATAAATCACTCGGACCATTCACCTCAAACACACTAATAAAAGGATAGTGTAAAAAGTAATATAATACTTTGAGTAAAATAATATTATATAATTATGCTGATGTCACTTTAATTTTTTTTTTTTTTCATTCCTTCTTAACTTTATCTCATTTGTCAATGATGAATAGATCGCATACTCACAAAAAATGTCAAATTTTGTTTGCAACGAATATAAAGATGTGAATGAACAAAAAAAAAATGTTAATAAATTATTTCATTAATCAAATCGGCAACCCAATATAATGATTTGCTGTACTGGTATACAATAAAACCTTAGTCTAAAGACTAGTACAACTATAATAGGATAGTTACAATTGAAAACTTTAATCTTCAATGTATGTCGTGTTTTCCCTCTAAAAGCATCTCACTCGGTGGTTAGAACCGAACCAAATCAAAAATACATTTTTAAAATTAATATATTTTATTTGGTTTGAATTTTTTGAAAAAAAAATGTATTACAATTGTTTTATAGTTTAATTATTTCAGTGACAGACTGAATTAGGGATTATAGGTGAGATATCAAATAAGTTAATATATGAAAAACACTAATATGCATCGATATGCATCAGTTGATAGATTGATACTGTTAATGGTGAATAAATTATCTCATATATTATTTTTATATTATTTAAACAATATACTCTGTAAAACTATTAGTATATTATTTTTTATTTTTGTTTGTTTGATTTATTATTTTTATTATGATCAAAAATAAGTTCAGTTTAAAAATATTTAATAAATCGATTGAACCATTAATGTTCGTCACTGGCTTATATACATGGTCTTCAATATATATAAAGTTACCACGTCATGGACTTGGAGACCCTAGACTCCCTGGGCTTAATATGCTTAATCTTCTTTGTATGCTAAAAAGTCTCTGATTTTTTGGAAATTGCATATTCTCATAAATCTTCATGAGTCAATGCGATCAATATTCCAAAAATCTAATTATAGCACGCCACATCATCATGTTACTGTTCGTGAGAGTTAATATATATGTGAACATATCGTTTAGGGCCAAACAGCAAAACATCCCCGAAGATTTATATACCTCGTTTTCAAACCAAAAAACAAAAAACAAGCCATTACATAACAACATACAAATTAAACGAAACATAAACATGATTGATCACAGTGTATAACACGGTTATATCAAATTACACTCAAAGGTAAGGTTCCTTCCTAGAAGCTCGCCCAAGCCTCTAATTCTCAATTTCCAACATCGTTAATCAATCATTAAACATCAAACCATTGCAGACAAGACATAAACAATACCACAAATATTATATAACTCTCAATTTAATCAATTCAACTCAAATATTTAATTTTCTCAAATTTTATGGTTCATGACGATTATTTAAATTTCACATAATATAGTCGTGTTTCATCAAATACAATGATATAATAACAATTCCAATAAGCTATCTAATTTATAAATAAATAGTTAAATATTTAATTAAAATGTTATAGCCGTAGAGAGTAAAAAATTACCTTTTTAAGTGAAGAGTAATAAAGTCACTATTTATTAATATTTAAAATTTTTACATTTTCTTATTCTTTGTTCTATTTACATGATTAATAAAGAGTGATTAAATAAAATTTAAATATATTATTTTAGTCAATATAAAGATAAAATGAATATGCATATTGAAATTAAATGCATAAAATAAATAAAATTATTTTTTAAATGTATAACTAAAATAATAAATTATTTCAAGTTGCTCAAAAAAAGTAAAATCAATTACCTGGAATTAATTTCATAAATTGAATGAGCTAAAAAAAAAGCGCATCAACTCTTCCACTTTTCCCTCACATATTGCGTAAGAATGAACTCTCTCCCTCTCCCGGTCACACCTTTTATATTTTATTATTATTGTTATTTTAATCATTTAATATCAAGAATCCAATAAATTCAAGAATACTTTTTTGAAAACATTTGTATAGTAATCATATCATCATCAGATATAGTATATGTTTAATGTATTTTTTATTTAAAATATGTTCAACATTATGAAATAATTAAAAAAAGAGTGCCAGTTATAAATTGAAATGCGAGTTTAATAAAACTATTCTCTTAATGAATTTGAGTTAGGAAATTAAATTCAATATGGGTATGTTTGTTTTGATTGTTGTTGTTTGTGATAGATGTTTTTGAATATAGAAAATTTTAAAATAAAATATCAAAAAATTATTTTTAAGAGATTTTTTTTGTTATTTTCATATTAGTATTATCACAAGAAATTATTTAAGCTTGATGGGTTTAATATTAAAAGAGAAAGGAAGTTAAGGATGAGGTTTTATTTTTATTTAAAAAAAAATAGGAATGGAATTATTAGGACCACCATCCAATCGGAAACGTCAAGAATCTTTCTAGATCCACGCTCACGATGTGAATTTATCGGTAGGGTGTGGCCCGCTTAGGAATGTTTGGAATTGAGAGTGGGTAGGGTCCAGCCATCATAGGGACGTGGGTAGTCCAGCCATATGCTATTTTATTTTCAAGTCTTCCTTTGGTTTCTGTTAAAATAATCATAAAAATTAAAAAGTCATTGGTCTACGAATTGAAAAGGTTGATGCATGGGGCTCATATAACATGGAATGTAATTATTACTCGCAGTGGCCTTGTGTGTGGGAGGGGGGGGGGGCTGTGTGGGTGTTAATTACTCCCGTTGCATTGATACAAGTATTTCACTAATTTTAATTACATTGATTGACTCAGAGGCCAGAGAGGGATTGATGCATGTTAAAATGATTACGTGTAGGCTTTGAGTTTCTTTCTTTTTTGGAGGGGCTTGGTGGCTGCTGAGCTGACACCTGCACACAAAAGTTGATCAAATCAATGAATTATGCCTCTCTGCTTGGATTTATTTTGCCATCATTTTTTCCTTAGTATAATAAAATTATAAATGAGGTAAAATTAAGCACAGAAAAGGAGATAACACATACGCATGCATGCATATTCCAATTATTATAATTTGCGTTAACCAATTTATCACGGTGTGCTACATTGAAATTGCTTATATATACAATTAAACACCTTTGAATAAAAGGTAGCATTCTGAATTTATAGAGAAAATTACTTTTAATCGGCCTTTATAAAAAAGTTGTCTTATTATATATGCAGTCCATTTTTAACACGTAGATAAAAAAAATGCAATAAAAAAACGAACTTTAATTCATGCGATAACCCTTTCAAAGACGCGTTCGGGTATGGCCAAACTTTCAAGAGGTGGGTGGCTCACTATTATTATTATTATTATTTAATGAAAAGCATAGTTTATCCTACGACTTTATAAATTTAAGATCACTATGTAATCACAGAAGCTCTCCTTCCATCTTTTTTTCTTTTAAATAAATATTTTTCTACAAGCCCCATAAATGAACTCTCATCAGCAGCATGCTTTTCTCTCCCTCTCTCTCTCTCTTTTTTTTTTTTGGGAGAAATGTAAGCAAGCAGCATGCTTTTCTCGCTATAGAATGAAGCGGTGAAAGAAAACAAAAGCAAGGAAGCCATGTGTATCTTGTCTGTTAGTTCTGAGCCACTAGCATACAGGTAAGGTAAGTAAAAAACAGGAAAAGAACAAAACGAAATTAAAAAAAAAAAGGTGCAGGGGGGTAAAAACAAAAACAAGAAGGAACTTTAACCTGAATCAACAAAACCCAAAAAAAAAAAAAAAAACCTTCTGATGATGGTCACCATCTCTGTTTTTGTCTTGATTCTTCTACCATGATCCACCACCCAACATCCCATTACTAGTACTGCTAGTGTTCCACCACCCACTTGAATTGTTGTTATTCCCCTGCTGCACCGTACTTTGATCCAATTCTAATCCACCACTTACGCCATTTCCACCCGAAATCTGCTTCGCTTCCCCAAACGGAAACAGCATCCTCCCTTCCCCGATACCACCACCACTCTCCTGATGATGATGATGATGAAGGTGAACACCCCCAATAAACCTATTATGATTATTATGATTATTATTATTATTACGTCCAACCCCGTGATCCACCCCAAAATTAAGCGTGGGCGGTCTCAAATATTCTTGATGATGGAAAGAATAAATTCCCCCCATTACTGTCAGTATTATTATCGCCAGCTGAATCAGAAACCGGCGTTGGCACAGCCGGGACCATCGGCATATAAGAGCCCAGCCCCAACCCTCTGGAGGCAATCCCCGTCCTCAGTAACTCCAGAGCAGCACCACTTGATGTGGTGGTAGAATTGTTGTTGCTGCTGCTGCTATTCTGATCAATACTGCTCTTATTAGGCCCATGGTGATGCACAAATTGAGATAAACCCAGGTAAGTGAGGTTAAGATCCTGTCCTGCTCTGGGGTTTTGGGCGTTATGGGAATCATGCAGCGAACTAATGCCGGATGGTGGGGGGTTGGAATTATCAGCGGCAGGGATCTTCAAGAAGGACAAAGTTGAAGAGGGTGAGGAGGCAGTAGCTGATTAGCAGTGGTAGTATTATTAGCAGTTAAGGGCCTCTTGTTCTTCCTTGATCCGCCTCCGACAGGGACATTCCGAAGGGAGCCGCCCTCAGTCCAATACCTTCTGCAAGTCTTGCAAAAATACCTGGGCTGGGTGAGGCTGTAGTTGTTGTAGTAGCAAAACTTGGTGTTGGTGGAATTGCACCTGGGGCAGTGGAGGGCTTGGTCCTTGTTCTGTGGCGGAGGCCTCATTCCCCTTCTCTCTAATGTTGGTGGTGCCTTTATCATATTATGAGTATTGTTAGGGCATGCTATTGATGCACTGCTATTGCTATTCATCATATTGCTATTGCTATTGTTAGGGTTCATCAGCTGCTCCATCATGGGCTTCACATAAACTCCACTACTCTCCTGAAAATTAAATTATACAAGACACAGAAGACAATAAGAAGGACGGCAAGATGCCCCTTTTCACCTAAGTAAAAAAAATTAATAATAATAATAATTGTATTTATTCATTTATTTATTATCACCCATCTAAAGGAAAAAGGGTAAGGCCGCTTTTCACTTGGAGGATGATGGATTCCAAAAGGTTAACTAATTGACGAAGATTTTAATTATTTTACCAAAGCTATATAATATAATGATAGCTTTGTTTGTTTAGTTTTTTTTCCACTGCAGCAGTTTTATTCATGTTTAGAAGATCAAATTAAAAGGAAGAAGAGAAAGTGTAGCAGTCATTTCATGTTTCAAAGCATGCCAGGAAAGGTTGAACATTGAAAAACAAAAAAAGGCTCTGCCGAGTGGGACTTTACCACTAGTGGCGATAAACATATCTTAAATTTCAACATGTATACGGAAGCAATAATCAGTTAATAAATCTATTAAAAAAACAATAAATATATCATTTTCTGAACCCAAAACGCCAGAAGAAAGAAGAGGGGTGATATTTAATTAATGGAAGTTCTTGTACCTGGGGTGGCCATTTATTAGTATCCATGAACACAGAGGAGATCAAGAAAAAGGGATCAAAAAAGCGTTTGCTTGCTGATGTTGTCTCTCAACCCAGAGAGAGAGAGAGAGAGAGAGAGAGAGTGTTCACCCACAAACTTTATGAATTATGAGAGAGAAGAGCTTGGGCTTGACGCTGGAAAAAGAGAGAATGTTTTTGAGAGAGAATTGATATGTGCGGTTTGGCTTTATTGCTTTATGGGTGTGGGGGCGTGATGGCCTCATGGCCTGATGGGGATGATGAAAAAGCAAAACGGTGGTGGTGGTGAGCTGGTGCTCTGTTTTGACTACGCTTGTCATTCCATTAATGTGTGGTCTTTTAGGTCATTTTTTATTTGCATTTTTTTGTCTGCTTTTGGTCTCCTAAACCTACCTGTCTCTTGTGCATATTACTCTATATTTATTATTATAATTTTTGTTGCCCTGTGACTGTGTGTGGAAATTTTATTTATATTATTTTGCTGTGAGTGGAATTGTGTGCAACTAATTCCTATGCATGTCTCCTCTGTTACTGTGCATAATTGTAGTGGACTTCTCGGTTTCTTTTTTCTTTTTCTTCCCTTGCCCCTTGACCTGTAATGGGGTCATTCTTGTGGTTTATAATGTAACTGAGGCAGCCGATTGGGTGATGTTTATATTTAAACAGAAAATTGATGTTGAGCTGATCTGATCTATCATTAGGTAAGATTTTAAATCCAAGCGCAGACATAAAAAAACATATATAAGGTTGAACTTAGCAATTTTTAGGTCAAAGTTAAATTATTTTAGTAAAAATATTATAAATTATTGATTTTTTTTTATCAAAACTACATAGAGCTTGAAGTAACATAACACTATAAATTTTGACATTTTAATTAGAAATATATTTATTAACTATATGAGTTTATTAAATTGATAGCTGCCGATGTGTTATAATCTCACCATATGAAAATAAAATAAAATATTATTTGATATCAGCATACAACTAACAATCCAATTAACTCTTCATATTTTAACTAACTACTTGGTTGCTTTTGATTTTAGCATGGAATATGAAAAGTGGGTGATTATTCTCCTTTGCTTGGCAAACATAGAAGTACTACACAAAATGTATGGAAAAAGACAAAAATTGCATGGGTATGTGTGTATCATTTTTCTCACCCAAACATTGTGAATTGTTATGAAAAAAATGTTGTTTATGTGCTTTTTCAAAACTGTCCCTGTCGTTAATAATATCCTAATTTGGTCAAATTGATATTTTATATTATATTATACTTTTTTAAAATTTATTTACATTATAAAAAATACATTTTTCATATATTTTTTAGTTCAATCAAACAACTATTTTTTTCACCTATTTTCTTTCACCTCTTTTCCATACTTTGTTGGGCAATGGTAAATCAAACTCCTTTAATTATTATAAAATACTATAATATGATTACATTAATTGAATTAGAAGGGAATAACCCTACTTAAAAAATTAGAAGACCTAATCTTTGTTAATATGCTATCAAATATAATTAAATTCTTCAATTTAATTGCACGCCAGAACTAATTCAGATTACCCTATTTAACCCACCATTATCGCCACAATTAAGGTCTTTATTTCATACTGTTAAACGTGGCCTTTTCATGTGCTATCACGGCCATCACTTTCTTTGAATTTTACCAAGTAAAAACCAACGCAGAGTTGACATTAACTCAAAGTCTATTAATGAAGAACTAAAGTGTTTAAAATTTTCAAAGTTTGTTATTACATTTGTCCGTGAGTTCATTTTGTGTGCATGCTTTGTATATAAAGATTTTTAAAGATATATAAAACTTAATTTCATTCGAATAATATGATATAATTTTATCTGCAAATAATTGATTTAAAAATAAAATAAAATAAAATATTATATATGATCCATGCACACACTCGGGATAGTCAAATTCCGACTTTGAGACTTTCTATTAACTGTGTAAATTTGGCATTGAAAAGGCAGGTAAAATAAACCTTGGTTAAGTTTTTTCTTTAACATTTTTTCAAAAGCTAATTCTTAAAAATAAGCTAGTATAGAAAAAGAAAAGGACTAGCTTTTGAAAAGTCGTAATTGCATGTATAATTATAAAAAGTGACTTTGAATGTCCATTTATATATAATTATTTATAGGAATGCTTTTATTTTTCTAAAAAAAAATTGTTGGAAAGCTCTTCTTAAAAGTTTAGCAAAACCAACTTTAAGGTTAAGCCAATATTAGCACATATAAAACAAGGTTGTGTCATACCAGTCAAAAGGTCAAAATGGGTTATGATCGGGGATGGGATATAGGACGGCTCGTTTCTTAAAATTTAAAACGAGCTTTATATCATATCATATGTTGCATTGGTTAAAATATTTATTGAATTACGGGAGAAGTTATCATTTTTTTAATAGAATAATATATAATTTATTGAATATTTTTATTATAAAAATAAATTTAAAACCTTTGACAAACAAAATCTAAACACAAAACTATAATAATAATATGAACATACAATATAATATACAAATATATTTATAATATACGAATATATTTATAACATATAATACAATTTTTTATTATATATTTGTATCCAATAAATATAAACATAAATCGAGTAACAATAAGTTGAGTAAGATATACGGTACCCACGCCAACTCATAATTCAATTTTTTAAAATGGCAAAATAAGTTAAGGACATTTAGGGAGTGTTTGATATGTGTTTTTTGTTTTGTTTTGATTTGTAATTTGAATTTTTATTATAATTATAGTTTGAATTTTGAAAGTAATAATTAGAGAATATGTATTTTTTAAAAGTATATTTTTAAAAATTTAATTATTAACAAACTAATAAAAGTATAACATGGTAGGGGAAAGAGTACAGGTGAACTTAAAAAAAATATATTATATTGAGTCCCACCCAAAAAAGGAATTTGAATAAAACAATTTAAACATGTTTTTAAAAGCAACTAACTAGTTTATTCAAATAACAAATTAAATAAAATAACAATAAATGCATAATCACGTCTCAAGCCTTACTAACCAAACTCTTATAATACTCGTGTGTGTTTTTGAATAAATTTTATTAAATTTATAGTTTTAAATTGTTTTTTGATTTCTTATATAGATATATATCACGATATATTTCTAAAATCATCATCTATGTTATTAAAATAATATCTTATACTATTTATTTTATTCACTACTAACTTTTTTTTATAATTTATTATGAAATATAAGTTGATATTATGAGAAATGTAAACGAGAGAGTTGAAAGAAACTTCGTAGATATAATGTAATAATTGGATAGAGTGAATAATATTTTATAATATATTAGAAAAGACTGTACAAATCTTATAAAGAAAGTTAAATATAGAACATATAATATGTGAATGATTTATAACTTTTTAACTTTTTTTTCTTAAATATAAAGAAACATACAAGTATAAAAAAAAACTGTTACTAGTACTTAGCCATTTAAAATATCCATTACATTAATATTATATATATATATACACACACACTCACACACATATGGAGGGTTATGTTACGTAAAAAACATAAAACTAGATTATTATTGCGTGAATTTTAATATGAACGGTTGAATGTTATAATTAATTATGTAGATTAAAATTTTCATTTAACTATAGTTGTGTTATCACAAAAAATTATAATGGAGTTATCATTAAATAAAAATTTAATTTATACCATTAAGTACAATATTTAACATGTTAAATTAATTTTTTTATGATAAGAATTTAACTCAGCGTTTTTATTTTAGTATAATTTTCTATTCATGCATATATATATATATATATATATAATATTTGTGGATGAGAGGTCACTCAACATTTATATATTTGACATTTTAAATACATGTGAAAAGGTTTTACCAACCTTTCTAATGTAATGTTCTAGTTCTTCAAACCGGATTAGATTAGGTACTTATGGCAGTCTTTTAACAAATAAATTGCAAATATAATGTATTCTATTGCATAGAGTGGCTGTGAGCCGTGGAATGACAGTGGAAGGTAATGGATCAATAAAAATGGGTGGGATGGAACTGGATTAATGCCTGTAATAGAGCAAGTTCCACGGTCCTTTCAAAGTAGTCAAAATGACTTGAGGGACTATTTTATAAGATATTTACACGTGCCCACCTCTTTCTCTGTTGCTAGAGGAGGAGGAAGAGAGCGAGGGACGGAGGGGACAAGCGAGCGACAAAAGCTACTGCCAAGTCCCCGTCACGACACCCATTTTTTACTCAATTCTCTCCATCCGTCCGGACTCGGAGCCCCATCCCGGACCCTCCGCCCCGTTTTTTGGGGCCTCCCGCTATAGCATATTGCATATAATAATACGAAAAAATAATACATGTAAATGGCATTTTTTTATGATACTATTAAAATAAGGGCAGAGATAACATAATTTATATAAAATTAGACGGAAAGTGGGTTTACATTTAATAAAAACTCCTTATTTATGAAATTAAAATATTTTGCCGTTTTGACTTCAAATATAAATTTCCTGTTTCTTATTAAGAAGAAGCTTCATTTTTTAAATGATGTTCTTCCAGGAGTAAAGTAAAATATAAATCCAAACTCTACATTAAAAACAAAAAAAAAAGTCAATAAAACATGTCCTTATCAGGGGTGCGATAAGAAGGTGAAAATGGGCCACGTTTTAGCTCAAATTACTAGGGATGGCCCAGACTCTGAATAGACGTCAGACCCAATCCAAACCACCTGCCTAAACTGTTTCATCTTATTGTCGTGGTTGCTTTTGACCGGACTAAATAGGATATGACTGGGAATTGTAGGAGATTTGGTCTCAATCTGTATGGGGTTTAAGCCATTGGGGCTGACTGTTTAGGTGGACCCGGCAGGTTAGTTTTGTTTGTGTAATTAAAATCCGGAAAGTTTGACAAATGTACCATGTAACATGTTCTTCTCGTGTAATTAAAATTTCAAATAAATTATCTAATTAATTTATACTGGTATCTATGTTTTCAATTATCACAAATCAAATCATTAATTTCCAACATGCTATTTGACCATCTGGAATCATCATTAAAGATTAAACTAACCAAGCATCGACCGATTTGGCTTGTTACATTTCAAATTGCTTGAGTACAGTACTTTCTAGTGTGTTAATAGGTTGCGTGAGATCATATATTAGTTATCTACCATTACCATTGGCGTTGGAAGAACTTAACAAAGCTTTGACACATTACGTTCAATTATTAGTTTTTCTAATTAGATTATGCAAAAGTCATGACAATTGATATTAGATATAGGGGGATTGTCCAACGTTGTGTGCCTTTTGCGAGATCAATTTCAAAATTGCCGCAATAACCACGTGATTCATCCACATGCAAGCCGAGATTTTTAAATTTTGCGCATCCATACATGGATAAAAAGATTGCTATGGGGTTCGTGATGGCAGTATCAACGAAATTTGGATACCATCATTATGGGTCAGGATATGCTTTGTATAAATAAATCAATTAGACAATTTTCTAATTATGACTTGAACCTATTGGTTATCGATGAGTGTGCCCCAAAAAATCTTCAACACTCTGGTAATAATAAACACAACACTTAGGCCAAATTATAGAGTGTAGGTCTCCAATGTGAGCTAGAGAGTGGGAATGAGGGAATTAAAGAGCTTAGAAAACTTAAAAAGAGATTTCATATGATTTTTTTTTGTGTGAAGAAAATTATAAAATAAATATATATTAGATAATATAAATTACAAAAACAATACTTGTAATTAAGTGAAATTAAAAAAAATGTATTTTTTGTGTGTGAAGACATGGATAAATTAGGTGAATATCCTATTCTTTACTTTTTTTTATTAAAAAGTGAATATCCAATACTTGTATTTTATTTCAATATTACAACTCAACTATAATAAAATGACAAATATTCCTGAGACTAGGCTTAAACACCCCTAACTAAGGTTCTTAATAGCAAATAAATAAACAACAATGAAGTAACTAGATTTTGCAAAAAAAAAAAAGATTAGAAAAATCTCAATTATTTTGCAATTATGTGATGAAGTAGGAAAGTAGTCTTCCCATTCACAATTAAACTTTGAACTCTGGTTCATTGATCACAATATTCATTCACAGAGTAGTCTTGTCTTATATGGCTTTTGATCAAATTGTCATTAACCTCAAATACACTTGATAATAATTTCAATCAATTTAAAATGTTTAATGTCTTCAAATCTTTAACACGCTGATTATAAGGAGTGATATTGAATTTTGATTTATTCTCAAAGTCATTCGAATAATCCATAGTAAATAAAGTTGCAATATAATCGATTATTAGCAAAAAATAATTTACAGATAATTTATACCTGTCAAGTGACATCATTTAACTCATTTAATGAGTCGTCATTCTTAAAAACCGTTAGAATTTGTGGAAAGGAACATGTTTTACATCATCAATAATGCTAAGCGCGTCTTACATAAGCCAATGAGATTGGTGCATCATCCTTTAAATTGCGAAGGATAATTGTGGTTTAAACTTTTTGCTATCTTGTTATCAAGCATCTTGCAAACTCATGGTTTAAACTCTTCACTAGCTTGTTGTAACGTATCTTGCAAGCTCCTAGTTTAGATTCTTTACTAACTTGTTATGAAACATCCTGCGAACTTGCGGTTTAAACTTTGTTGAGTTTAATTGTAATTAATAAATCATTAAAATGGTTTAAATTACCTTGGGGAGTACTGAAGCCATAATTCGTGTAGCAACAAAACATTGGTATTATGAAATTCTGTAACTACATTTCATTCTTTCCTTTTTTACCTTCAAAGTTTTAAATGGTGTAATTCATTTGCATGCAACGGAGACTGACGTTTCCTGGGATCTACAGTGTTTCTTATTGACTTGCTGTGATATGCCTTGCACATGGAATAAATGAGGTGTTTAACAAGAATTGCATGATCTCTTACTGCATACAGAAACATATTTCTAATCTAGGAATTGGACAAATATTGATGTTGTGTGATGCAAACGTACTTAAGAAATAATTCCTAGCATTCCAGAGCACTCGAAGTCACTTGGAAACATGCCATCTATGTTTTTTACGAATAAAGTGACTACGCATCACTTTCTAATTATTTTAAAGCAGATAAATTTTGAAAATTAGTTTGCTTTTATGTTAAAATTTGAATGCCTTGTAAATCGTAAACCAAATGGAATTGAGTCGAAAAATAATGGAATTTGTAACGACAGTTTTTTTTAAAATCCATATTGCATTAACCCTGAAATGTATAATCTAGATTATAAAGTACATGAATATAGAGCAGCTTTGTTAACATTCCGTATTAGCAGTCAGTTTGTTGTTAACTGTATGTTTCCCCCCATTTCTAAAGCTTCATCGATGTATACATTATTCTATTCTCTTGGCACCATAAGGTCAGTTTATTTCTGTATTACTGTTGCTTAAGAAATATATTTCTTGTCCACAACCACTTGCGGTCACAAGTTGCAATATTGTGCAGTACGTTTGATTTGAGACAAGGCTGACACACTATCCACATCGTGTCACTGCATAAAAGCCTTGCAAAGGAACTTTTAATAACTGGTATCACCTTAAAAAATAATGCTGCCAGAATATTTACAAAAACTAGCCAGTTATATTTACAAACATCCATGGCCCCAACAAATCAACAAAATTTACAGCCATTGGACAGGATCCAAAGCAACACTGCATCTTTGCAAATCTATATAAGCTTTCACGTAAGTTTTTGAAATCATTCAAGAAGGGCTCATAGTTCCCCAAACAACCCCACACAAGCAAATCGCCCCGAAATCATCTGAGTTCATTCAATCTCCTCCCTACATACAATGTTAAAGCCACGGTCTCGCCTTATATCTGTCACAAGAATCATCCCTGGATGCCAAACTATAACTCTGCACATATTTGTTTGCCTTGTCATCACATCTGGAAAGAACAAACCACGAGTAAGTATTAACTCCATCAAATTCTCCCAAGATGATCAAAAAGAACAAAACATGAAAATTCAGCAATCTTCAGAATGTGTAGCTATGCTGTTGATCGCTAAGAAAACCCATCTTTGGCTAGCCAGTCAACCAAAAGGGTCGATTACTTTTGCCAATGCTTGCTTAATTAGGTCCACTTGTGTAAGAAGCTCCCAAACTATAGCCTCTTAAGCGTGTTTGTAACTTCAGCTGGAATTTTGTTGATGTATTTTACGAAATTATGGCAGGAGTGCACCTTTTTAGAATACTATTATCTTCTTAAGAATTCAGCCTCACCGGTTTATATAAAAAATAGATTTGCTTCATGCAACCTTTTTATATTCTCTATTAGACTATAACTATGCAAAAATGTATCTTGAATATATAATCGCATGCTACCTCCGACGAAGGAGAAAGATGAAGCAGGAAGATTTGGTTCAGATATGCTGCGTGATCTGTCATTCACAAGTGAACCAGAGTCAACATTAAGGCTAAATACATGGACAATTCCCTTATCACTTGAGACAGCAGTTGAAGAGAAAGCAAGGTTGTAAATGTCTGTTCTCTCTTCTTACCAGCATCAATCACACAGAATTGCAATGAAATCTCAATATCTGAGAATTAAATGTGCAAGTGAAGACAAATTATATTTGGTATTGGAAGTTCAATTTTGAACCAAAGAGAGAGATGCAACATATCAACAACATCAACGCCAAATGCAGAAAATAGAACAAATCTGACATACAAATTAATGAAACCCATACGAAACAAACCAGTGTTCAGAAACAACTTCTCATAAAAATGGGAAAACAAATTCATAGAAAAAAAGTATAAAATTCACACGCCTCTTGAAGCAGAGATTCATCCAATGCATTGAATTTCAAATTCACACACCACGACGCTGAAGTCGAGATGGAGACCGACGGCCTTAACCTCGGACCGGAACGATAGCTCCCCGATGCAGCGGGACTGATGGTCGTCACCCAGCAGGACCTTGTATTTGAGGTAATCCTGGGAGGGACCTCCGCCAATGAGGGCGAGGATGTGGAATCGTAATAACATCCCGAAGGCGCCGATTCCGCCCCCGGAACCGTCATATGCGGTGGTGGAGGCGGCACCGCCGATGAAGCAGCGGCGGAACAAATCCCAGAAGCGATCGATGTTGTAGATGCAGAAGCCGTAGTTGGTGGCGGCGGAGAAGCATGAGGAGTCCTGGTTGAAGGCGAGCACGAGCAAGATGGTGCCGGAAGAGAGAAGGGCAGTAGGGGTCGGTGGGGTTGGAAGGAGATTGGGAACCCGATGAATCGTCTTCTTTTGGCTCAGCGAAATGAGTTGTATCATTCGAAACGGCGTCGTTGTTGTCCACCGTTGGCGCTTCCCGCCGTTGAGGATCCGACCGCTTTTATTGATAATTTTTTTATCTTGTTTAGGAAAACTATAGATAGAATAATTTTAAAAAATTAATCTAAAAACCTTTTTTATAAACTCAAATAACAGACTTAATAACATATACCTTTGGATAATTTTTTATTTTTAAATAATATTTATTATTATTATTATTATGCATTTTTAGGGTTATGTAACCAATTAATAATCATGATGATATGATAATATATTATATTTTTTGTATAAAAAAAATTACCCGTCAACATCGGTCATGGTTTTATGATGAAGTTACGAGCGATTATGCATATCATTATTTATTATTATTATAGTTTTATAAGTAAAACTTAATCTCATATTTATGTATTTTTATTATTTTAATAAAAAATATTTTTTAGTTAATGATATTTGACTAAATTTAATTTGTTATAACTTTATTGATTATATTATAAAAGCATTTTAACTTCGTAGCTATAATTTATTTATTTTTTAGCCTACTACTCATGCTTTAAGTTGTTACATGTATCCATCAACGCGTGTAAGCATATAATCTTTTTTATATCGATATCTCATATGTAGTACAATGCTTTTATTTCATACCGCTAAAAATAAATCAACAACTCAAATTAGAAGTACTGCACCATGCTTTTAGTATACAAATTCCTCACTTTCCATATATTTGTATTTGATTTTATTTATGAGAAAATGTAAATTTTCTATTTGTTGCACCCATACACACATATGATTTATGTTTATTGAATTTTTAAAAAATATATTTGTTATTAAAAAAATAAGCACTTCATACATGGGCATAGATTGTGATCCTTTTTTTTTTATAATTTATTTTTAAGAAAATATGTGTTAGGTTAATATTATTATTTAAAGCAAAATTATTATTAAAATAATAAAATTACATAATTTTAAATTATTTATAAATAATATAAATTCATTTACAATCATAACTTTTAAAAATAATTTTATTTTTGAAAACAATAGTCGTATGCCATAAATAATTATAATAATTATTTATTATAATAAATAATAATAATATATATTTTTTTCACATAAGATTTATTTAGATATAAATAGAATTTTGCTCCTTTCAACTCTATTAATCATCTTCATTTTAATTTTATTAAAATAATAAAAATAATAAAACAAACAACATTATATGTGGGATAGAGTGAAGTGAATTTTTTAGATTTGAAATAAAGAATTTGAGTTGAATTTTAAAAAATATCTTAAAAATACAAAAACATAAATATATTTTCACCCTGTGTTTATATCTTTATATGCATGTCCTAGCGCATGAATCCATTGGCTTTGATAATTTGATCTGATTGACTCGTTATTTGATTCATAAGATATGGAAGAAAGGCAGTGCAAGCAAGATCTGTAATCCTCCCTCTGACTGTCTCTCCACCAAGAACAGAAAAAACAATATGGAGGAAAGCGACGACGAAGACCTGAAATGGATCACCACGGAGGATCTAATCGGTCGACTACCCCTCCGCCTGAACAAATCCGAAACAATCCCTCCGGCGCCCAACCCCGGCGGCTCCGCCATCGACTGGTTGCCGGACATGGCCGGTTACGCGTGGGTGGCATACGGCGCCTCCTCTTGCCTCGTCATCTCTCACTTACCCTCTCCCTCCCCCCACCACCAGACCTCCTCCATCGGTCCCATTTTCCGGCAGGTCTTTGAGCTCGCAGCCCCCGTCCCCGCCGTCGCTTGGTCACCTACCGTCGGAGACCTCGCCGCCGCCTCCGCCAACTCAATATGCCTCTTTTCCCCCCATTTTTCGTCGCCAAACGGTACGCCCGCCCTATATCTATCTATCTATCTATCCATCCATCCATTTCTCTATCCATATCCCCTATCTGTTCCTTTGCTTCCTTCCTTTACTCATTCATTTATAGTTAAAGTTAGTTAGTTATTAGATCTCAACAATCCAACCCAACCGAGCTATATATGGTCTTATGACCGTGTTTAGACATCCGGACCACTGGTTTTATTTAATTTAGTTTAGTTTAGTTTTTTGTTTTGTTGGAAGAATTATATAGTTATTTTTGTTTGATTCTATTATCATAGTTGATCTGTTCATTGGAGTTTTTGTAGCTTCTTATGTTTTTGGAATTATAAATGTATACTATTATATTGTCTTAAGAAAGGCTCTTTCACTCATAATATTCAGGGTCTTTTTGTTGGAGCCAGACTGGAGTGCTTGTTCAAGCTAACAAGGTGGAAGCCATTACGTGGACCGCTTCTGGGGACGGTATCATTGCCGGAGGAGTCGAAGTTCTTCTTTGGAAAAACAAGAGCAGCTCCTCCTGGGAACCAGTATGGAAGTTTAAAGAAGAAAAGCCTCAGACATTGGTCTCTGCTACCTGGTCTCTAGAAGGCCCTTCAGCAACTGCTACTCACACTAGTGTCGTCCCACAACCGTTATCCCAGCTTAGCGAGGCCGATAAGTCTGTCATGGTGTTTCAACGTGCTGGGGGTTCCCAATATGTGAGAGCTGAGCTGCGTCACCCTCACCCTGTCTCATTCATTCAGTGGAGGCCGTCGTCATCAGGACCGTGTGTGAGAAGGGATGCAAAACATTCAGCAACCAACCTGCTACTAACCTGCTGTTTGGATGGAACTGTCAGGTTATGGGGCGAGACCCACATTGGGAAGGTCCGCAAGCACGCCAGGGATGTCAATGAACAGAATCACACAAGGCTTTCTTTTTGTGTTACTGCTGTCATTGAGGTTAATCAAGTCTTAAATGGGACACTTGGGGAGGATGTCTTTGTAGCATGGGCAACAGACATTCAGTATGTGCTTAACCCTGATATGGGGGATAACCCTGTTTTTCCCACTAAAGGATATCAGATCAGCATGTCTGGTAAATGCGACTGGGTAATTGGGTTTGGTCCTGGAATGTTGCTTACTTTCTGGGCTGTTCACTGTATTGATGATATCTCCCCGGTGAGATTCCCTCGAGTCACTTTATGGAAGCAACGAGAACTGCAATGTCCTGGGTTAGTTTCTTATCAGACTAGTAGTTCAAATTCCACGAAAAGATCTCTTCTTTATAGAGCTTCTATATTTAGGAATCAATTGTTTAGTCCTCCCACACTCTGTTCATTGATTCGGTCATTGAATTGTAATTCATTGGAATGCTCGCTGCTATATACTCAGGGATTGAGAAATATAGAGGATGGACCTTCTCATGATTCCAGGCCAGAGGACTCCTTGCCATTTTGTGCCAATGAAATTTTGAATATAGATGGTCACACTGGGTATATTATACAAGTTACAGTGCATCCTTGTAGCCCTGAAGTTAAGCTTGCTGCTTCTTTGGATTCTGATGGAATGATTTTATTTTGGTCTACTTCAAACAATTACAGTTACAATGCGGGTCCTGTAACATTAAATCATGGATGGAAATTTTGTGGAAAACTTCTAACTGAAGATGCATCCATAAAATATACAAGCTTGAAATGGGGTCCGCAACTTTTTGAAGAAGATCCAATACTTCTTATTGGACATGCTGGTGGAATTGATTGCATTATAGTTAAGGTCCCTCAAAGTAAGGATGAGACAATAGTATGTCACAACTTGTGCACTATGCCCTTTTCTACTAAAGATCCTGGAAGGGAAGGTCCATCTGATATTTTCTCAATTCCTCTGCCTTCTGTCTGCAAAGAACCCTGCAATTCTATTAAATTTATGATGATTGGGGTATGGGTAAAGGACTTTCAGGCTCTATCATGGAATGCCATTTTTCATTCCTTCGATTTATTGGAGACCTCCCACAAATGTTGTGTTGATTCTCTGGACACATCCAATTGCAGACTGCAGAGACTTGAAAATACATTTTCTAGTAAAAGATATAGCATTATTCTTGAGTCCTGCTCATTTCAGTTTCCGCATCCTCATAGTGATGATGAAGTTACAAGCTTTGCTGTGATTTCTAATGCTAATTTGAATCCTTCTGCACAACAGAAGTTGTTTGTTGCTGATGATATGTCCAGTGATTATTCTGCATACCCTGCGTACCACATGGCCACAGGTTGTTCAAATGGTAGTTTGAAATTGTGGAAGAGTAATCATGATGAATCTTCAATCCCTCATTCTTATTGGGAGCTTGCTGGTGTCTTTGTTGCCCATGAAGGCCCTGTAAATGCTATATCTTTGACCAACTGTGGTCGCAAGATTGCAACCATCTGTACAGGTCAGTCAATTACTAGCACTCTTTGTATATGGGACTCGTTATACATCACTGGTTCAGGGAGTTTCTTGTTAGAAGACTCCTTATCCATGAAAGGTGATGTTCTTGCCTTAAATTGGTTAACTTTAGGGAATGGCCAATTCCTACTTGGACTTTGCATGATCAATGAGTTGCAAATATACTCACCAAAGCGACTTGGAGGTCAAACTTTGCTAGGCTCAGAAAAGTCAGAAAGGCATATTTGGCTGTGTCTTGCAGTCGCTTATACTTCAACTCCTATACATGGCTTTCTTTGGGGGCCAATGGCAACCACTGTTGTTGTTCACGATGACTATTTTTCTATATTTGGTCAGTGGTTATTCGAAACGTGTGAGAAATGTCAGGTTGTTTGCCGTCCTAATTGTGCCAAGGATAATCCTCATGATTGTAAGGATGGAACTGATATCTTGCCAATGTTCTTCGACAGTGGCATTGATGATTTCAAAACAACGTCGATGCTACACAGCACTAGCAAGTCAGGGCCTGCTGTTCAGGTTACAATGAATGAGGATCAGCTGTCCTGCAATTTCTCTGCTGTGAGGCATCCTGCGAAATATAATTTGCATAACAAGGTTGGTTTGTGGAGCATATTGCAAGTGGGAGAAAGATTATTTGGATCTCTGCCTGTTTATCACCCTCAGGCACTCATTGTAAATGTATGTTCAGGTAATGGATTTGTTTTTCGAGTCTATGTTTCAAAGACCTGACTGAACTGTAGTATTAGTTATGTTATTTGACACCACAGGCTCATTGAATCTGAGTGCAACACTGCAATTAATCCAAAATGCCACCACTTGATCTGAATGGCTTAACCGTTCGCCATGGTTTTTCTTCTTCATGATGATCGAATGCCAAATATGTTTTGGCTACATTATGATTGATTCCATGTATTGAGACGATTTTTTTTCTCCATGTCTACTTTCCCAATTTCAATTGTAGAGACTGATATTTTTTTTTCACTTAAGCAATATTTGAAACATATATTAAATTTGTAAATTCAGATTATCAAATTTGATCTTTCAACCACAAACTAATGACTGTATTTTATTGGATCCATATAGCACATGTTACAAGAAGTAAGTTTTTATTTCTTATTTTTTTTTTCGTTTTTTACTATGAATTGCACGATGAACATTATTATTAGACAGACATCTTATTAATTTTCGTCAATTATATAATCTTTCTTTGAGAACAATATAATGGTCTCCCTTGATTTTTTTACCTTTCATTATTCTTTCTTTGAGTCTAATTCGTCTTTGCATAACTATTATTTTCCGTTATTTGGATATAGTGTTTTGTTTTGGACATGTTGAAGTGTTATATTAAATAGTGTGGTTCGAAAATACGGGCCGAGGCGCTGCCTTAAGGTGCTGAGTTGCCGCCTCAGAATGGCACCCCCAAGGTGCCAATCTGCCAACACTTGCCTCAATTGGGTGAGGCGCCCAAAACGTTTCCCCGAAATTGTCTGCCTCTCTCTTTTCATCACCTTCATCGCCTCTCCAACAGCAGCAACAATGAGCATCCCTCCAATGCTAGTAGCAACGAGCTATCATCGTCTACATCAACATCAACTCGAACCCATGGCACTATGTTGTCGCATGCCCTTTTTGCACTATGCACCCATGTTGCATCACTTGTTGTCGGTCGTGACTGCTTTGATCAAATTGTGTCATCATTATTCTTAAATTCTTGTGTCATTGTGTCGCCAGCCATGTAGTCCACAACACATCGTTAGTAGGCGGTAGTGAACTCTCGTGCTATCCATGCTTATTTGTTTTTTTTTCAATTGTAATATAGATGTGTTTTTTTTTTCAAATTGTCATTGTTTTTTTTTTGTAATTTTTTTCCAATTATGTTTTTTTTTAAATTGTGGTAGAGGTAAGAATTTTTTAATTATTATTTTCAGTATAAATTTTATTTTATGACTTCATTTGAATTTGATGGGTAACTATGAAGACTTAATTTAGTATTTTTAGTATAGTTTTATTATTTTAAAACTAATTTTACATAATTTTTGTTCTATTTCATTTATTTAAAATTTTTTCTTTTTTTTCCTCCTTCACTAATGAGGTGCCCTCATCAACCGTATTGAGGCATCTGCTTACAGTACAACCTAGTGTTCATACCTTATACTTTTGAACCTTGTTGACTAGTATTATAAGAGTTCACAAATTTCTCATTAAACATTCTTACCCCTCATTAGGTTATAAGTAGTTTGCTTTCCTGTGCACCTGAGCTCAAATCCTTTAAGAGCCTACTCCCCGGGCCTCCCTTCTATTTTATTGTCAGAGGGCTGTTAGATATTAACTCATCCAATTATTTACAGTCTGTTACGCTATACTTTGTGTTTTTTGGATCTTTCTCTTGAAAAGCTTGTAAGTAAGGTTTTATGCTAACATATGTACTTTTTTGCATGTTCAGGGAATTTGAAGCGAGCACATATATCAGTACAGCATCTTCTAGAGCATCTTTCTTCTAATGATATATCGGGTAAAAGCTATGACACCAGAAAGCGTAGCTACAATGTTCCCCAAATCCACCTGTCAAATTATTTAGAAGAGCTTATTGTGAAAAGTTCTACTGAACAGTTTCAGTGGAATGCAGATAGTGCTCTAAACACATCTTCACAGTTTCAGAGAGGCTCATCCCCATTTAGTTTCAATTCAGAGTCTTATGCTTCCAATCATATCTCTTCATCTATGCCAACATCTGAAGTTAGCAGTTCTGTTGTACTGATTGAGAAGTTCTATAAATTAGCGGCTATAACCAACATAGAGAAGATGCAAATCCTGGG
Organism: Taxillus chinensis; assembly: GCA_023512835.1. NCBI lineage: Eukaryota > Viridiplantae > Streptophyta > Magnoliopsida > Santalales > Loranthaceae > Taxillus > Taxillus chinensis. Next base: position 7,668,709 of record CM042091.1, on the reverse strand, counting down.
AATCATGGATCTTCTAAATGAAGTTAGTAATACACACTTAGCTTCTGCTTATAAAAGCCTTGATGATCCTGGCCGAAGGTACTTCTGAATTTGGTTGATTATGTAAGTTTCCCAGTGTTCTTCTGGCAGTATGCAGTGTTTTTGTGCTAGATTCGAATACATAATGAAAAGAATGTAAGTCAGCTGTCTTAGTCATCAAATTATTGTCAACAAGTGGTGATTAAAAATCTTCATCATTCTAACAAAGAGAAAGAACCCACTGACCAGGCTGGTTAGCAGATAAAGTACTACTCCATTCTTAAAACAAAGGTAGGATACCAATGACAAGGAAATAATCCAGATGCAAAATTTAAGCAATTGTGGTTCATACTCTTTCCATGTCAATCATAATCGATGACTATCAGGAGAGAAAAATAAAATAAAAGAGAATCCACTTAATCTAAATATAGTCTACTCAGGGTTTTGAAAATAAAATCTCTTCTAACTCGCTTTTGTCAATGTCATCACCTTAAATTTTGCTATTGCTGCAGGATATCAATATAAAAATTTGGAAAGGGTCCACTAATATCAGTATATCACTAAACTATTAATATGATTACTATACCGTGTATACTTTTTCCTTTTTGCTGATGCACCCTATAACTTGCTGGATATTATTTTTGAGGTTATTCAGTAGCAGTTGTTTCAACTTAGTTCCTAAGTGCTATTGCATGGGATTCTTGGTTTGACTTCAGCACCATCATATTCACTTTTTAACTGTAAGCGGTTACTTGTACCAGCAAATGTTTCACCTTTGCTTGTCCTTAGTGTATTGAAATAACTACTTTAGTAAAATGGTCATTCAAATATTCAGTTTTCAATGGCCTAAACATCAAATTTCCTACAATAATTAGTATTTTCCATGAACTTTGCTTCCGCAAGCTTGTTTCTGCTTTGATGGGAGCCAGTAGTTAAGCCGTGTATGTATTCTTTGAACATACGTATACATTCTCTTGCTGATCTCTTTCCAACACCTCCTTCTCATTTAACTTATTGACTAGCGGTAGCTGTGTGTGCATTTGAAATATAGGTTGCTTATGATTATGATTTTTTTCCTCTAGGTTTTGGGTTGCCATCAGGTTTCAGCAACTGTATTTTTGCAAATTATCTGGTAGAGAATCATCAATTGAGGACTTGGTTGTGGACTCAGAGCTGATTGGATGGGCCTTCCACTCTGATTGTCAAGAAATTCTGTTTGGTTCTGTGTTACCTATTGAACCATCTTGGCAAGACATGCAAACTCTGGGTGTTGGATTTTGGCTTACTAATGCTACACAATTGCGTACACAGGTAAAATTTGCAACTGTTTTTTTTTTATTTTTCTTCCTCACCAATATTAATTGTAGTTTATAACAGTTGCATCTGTTTTATTGCCCTACTAAATTTCGAGAGGACCTACCCTTGGCGGGTTTTCAGCCACAGAAATCCTCTGCCTTTAAAGCATGTATTGCTTGATACTTTTGAAGCTTATATTGCCCCCTCTTATTATTATTATTTTTACTTCTAGTTGGAATGAACACTATCAATTAGCTATGATTAGATTAAATTAGATTACCTGAACTAGTTTTTTTCCTAATTAGTTGTAATTGTTCAATTGATAATGAGAAGAAATATTATTTTTATTCTATTATTTTCTACTTGGTATTAAAGTAAAACTGAAAAGTTTTTCCTAACCCTAGTTAGGAGATTTGTTGGCTGTCATACCCTTGCAAGAGCCTTTCTCATCCGGCTCTCCCCTTGTTTGAATGAACGTCTGTTCTCTTTTGTATTGTGTTTGTAGCTTCATACTCATGCCTTAATTGCGATTGATGCAAAACTGCTACAAACTGATGCACTGATGCACATTTTGAATATGAGAACCATTCCATACCTCGTTCGCAACTACGACTGTCATGCAACTCAATTGTGACGACAACCATCACGCGCCATAACTGTCGCTACCGTCGCGCTCTAGAACCATAATTGCTATCAAGCGCCAAAACCATCACCGTTGCCATTTTCATAGTGTGCCACAAGTTTTTGCTGCTGAGCGCAATTGTTGCAAAGCTGCTGCGAGTTGTCAACTGCTACAGAGCTGCCATGAGACGTCACCAGTTGTTGTGCTTCAATGACATCTTGCTTCTTTTGTCTTTTCGTGTGCAGTTTTTGGGTGCCGGTCTTATGGAGTTGTCATGCGGAGTTTTTTTAGTTTAGGTTGGTGGTCAGTTTAATTTTGGGGCATTTTTTGGCATGATGCGTGGTTGGGTTATATACGGTGTTCCCCTTATTCACACGTGATTTGATTTGGAGTGAGTTCTTTCTATCTCAATCATGATTGCCTAAATTCCTTTTGGGCCTCATACTAATATTCGTGTGGTTCTTGACAGCAAGATGTAATCTACCATCACCATTTAAGAGACCACTACGTAGGTTTTGGAGATGCATATTGCTAGTAGGAAAAGAATTAATATATCAAGGGAAGGAAGACTACACCCGAAGGATGTGACCCAGACTGTGATGAACGAAAAACTGAAGATGCATTTGATGCGGTGTGTAATGGCTAAGGAAGTGTGGGATGCTGTTAAGACTTAAGAGGAGTTACCTATGCCTTTGATTCTTATCGGGTGTATGAACTGATGAAAAAGTTATTTTAATTGTGTTACCTATGGTGACCTCTCACGAGCTGAATTTTGATTTTATGGAGTTAAATTATCACTGACCCAAGTGTACTATTGATTTTGAGGAGTATATGAAGTGTATAATAGATGAGAGTTTATATGTTTCTTATAGGCCTTAATCACGATTGAGATCAAGTTAGTAATGTTCTTGCTACCTCACCTTTACCTTCTCTAGAAAAAGCATATTCATTGGTTCAACACAGAGTGCAAAGGCAAGATACTATGGGTATTGAGGATTGTTTTGAAAGTTCAGCCTTTGTTGTTTAGAAGGGCAATATTCGCATAACTTCTCTATGTGGTCCTCCCAAATGTTGTTGTACTCATTGTAATAATACACACGCATGGTTAATACATGCTGGAAGAAGCATGAGTATCCAAGCAAGCTAAGAGGAAAACAAAAGGAAACTACTTCATATTCCTCTATCTAAGGCTTCTCCCTTTTCTTGGTCGCATGTCTCCCGTGTGTGCCATTAGGAAGGCGATTCAAATTTGACCTTACTTTCCTTTAGTGACATCATTTGGGTTATTGATTCTGATTTTATTTATCATATGACTAGTAATTTCTCTTTAATTGCCTCTTTAGTGTTTTCATTTGTTAAGTTTTTTTAGGTTGCTAATGAGACTCTTTTGCTAACTATTGGAGTTGACAATGTCTCACTCATGCCTACTTTTTTGTTTTATATTTTACTCTCTTAATCTATTTAATAGTTTCCTCTCTATTAGTTAAATTGCCAAATATCTAGTTGTTATGTAAGTTTTTATTCTATCTATTATCTATTTCATGATAAATTCACGAAGATAATAATTGACTCTAGTAAAGAGAAAGGATGTGACTGGGAAGATGCAAGAGCATTTCAATTCGACTCTATATTTTACATATTCTTTTACGAGATCTCAATTATAGGCCTCAAAAGGCTATGATGCTCTCTTGTGATAACAACTACTTTCGAAATATCTAATAATTTAGTACAACCTGATCAAATCAAGTATATTGAACTTGACAAGGATAATTTAAGTTTTAATATAGTGGAAGTTTTCTCCATTAAAAAAGCTTATCAATTAGCTGATATGAAGGAAAACTGTCAATTAGCTCTAACTAGATTAAATTAGATTACCTAAATTAGTTTCTTTTCTAATTATGTGTTCTCCAAACGGATATGTATGAAGATCCGCTCTTCTTTTCTAGTCATCTCATTTTTTAATTTCTATTGATTCTGCAATGTGCGTGCTTTTATTCCTATGCAAATGACAAACGAAGTAATAATGTAATTTGCATTTATCAAAATAATGAATTATTTTTGTCTTCTCAAAATTTCATATGGTTTTCAGGTACTATACCATTTTCACCCTCCTGTCTATTTTGTATGATAACTGGTAGCTCAAAGCATCTAAATATGCTTCTGAGCAGTCTCTGTACTGAGAAGAAAAATTATTTGCTGTTATTCACAAATTTGGTCTGGCATGTGTTACATTATCAATTATAATTTCTGTTCCTTTCTGGGTGCTTACATGGAAATCATTTTACTACAAAATGCACGAGGAAGATGTAATAATTTGTTTTTTTCTGAAATTATTTGCTGTTATAATTTGTTTTTTTCTTTGCTTTTGCTCTGCCTATAACTGCACGAGGAAGATGTAATAACTTTCATTTTGAAATTCATATTGAGTAAGCGATTCTGTAAGGCGCTGATTTGTGCAGATGGAGAAATTGGCAAGATCACAGTATTTAAAGAGCAAGGATCCTAAGGCTTGTATGCTTCTCTATGTGGCTTTGAATAGGCTTCAAGTTTTATTTGGCCTTTTTAAGATCAGTAAGGATGAAAAGGACAAGCCGCTAGTGGGATTTCTTTCACGCAATTTTCAGGTGTGTTTAAAATTTTAATTTGTTAAGCCTTCCATTTACCTAGATTGAAAGTTCAACTTTGGAAAGGACTGATTTTTTCTAAAGACTTGTTTCCTTTTCATTTGACCCTTGAAGATTCCTGTCTAGGTGGTAGGGTTGTTAACGAGCTGAGCACTATCTTATACAAGCCATGCTCATTTAAAATTAAACGAGCACAAGCCCGAGCTAAACATGGAGGCAAGCCTCAAAAACTGTTTGGGCTTTGCTAGTTCAACATTTTCTAAACTCATCTAAGCTCGTTTAGGCTCGTGCAAGCTTGGCTTGCCCCAACTTGACTCATTTGTGTTGGTCCAATCTCATTTTTTTAATATTAAAATAATTGGAAAACAAAAAATACTAAAACATTAATAATTTATAATTCAAGCTTATAAATATATACAACTTATTATTGCATTACATTGATCCAAACTTATAAATAAGCAAAAATAATTGGCCTCCCAAATGAAGGCGAACTTTAGTTTATTAGTAGAGTTACTGTCTCATGATTTAGAAGTCATGGGTTCAAGTCGTAGACAAGTTTCTTGCAATTAATTAATTGTGAGGAGAAGCTATATTTATATTAACTTTCGTGGCTTGATCGCTTCTCAAGTCTAAACATCAGCGGAAAATAATTAACCTCCCAATTGAATTAAATGTATTGCATCCATATCAGGAGTAAAATCAACTGCACTGCTATGGTAGCCTCATAAGCACCTAAATGAATTAAATGAAATCAAGTTCAAAACTCATAATACAAAGCACATGAAGTAATCATTTCATATGCCAAAGTATGAAATAAGTTTATCAAGTTCATGCTAAAACAACTAAAATCTTCTCTGTCCCACATGTATATTTCCCCAAAAGTTTACCAAGAATGAGAGGTTGGGGTCTCAGTGTATCTGGATGGCTTTGGACGGAGGGCTGTGCAATGCCAATATCTGGCAACAGATAGCAGATTAACAGAAATTTGTAAACAAGCTTACAATCAGATGACACCAATCTATGGACTTGAACACAAGCCATACAACACAATGAGATTCCAAATTGAAAACCCAAATCCAATTTGATGCCTTAAAGTAGGTGAGAGTAATAATCATAGACTTCCCATGAAGATGCAAAAGCAGCAAAAGAGTTCCATGGAAGATGCAACAACAACGTTGCAGAATGTAAATGGCTAATAATATAATATATTTGATGTTCATAAATAAAAATGTGCAATAAGACTGAATTTGTAAGGCTATTTGATCATGGCTGGAGTAGTTATTGGACTATTTAATCATAGGCATGAAAGAGCCTATGATCTCTTCCTTCACTGTTACACTCCATCAACTCAACATTTGAAAATACGGGCGAAGGCGCTGCCTTGAGGCAGGACCTCGGCCGCCTCAGAGGATACCCGTACCGGAATAGACACCCCAAGGCACCACTCTGCCAACACCTGCTCCGAATGGGTGAGGCTGAGCCCAAGCCCAACATGTTCAAGTGAACACCAATGGGTTTGTGTTCAGGCTCATGAAGCTCGCGAGCTTTATATTAGGCTCGAGCTCGCTCAAAATGAGTACTGAACTGAACTTTTGTGAGCTGATCCAGAACTGTTCGCAAACAGTTTGGCTCATTAACAACCCTACTAGCTGGTGTGATGACAACTTATATATTTGCGCATTGATGATTTCATTTTTACAAAAAAAGGTTTTACCAAATTTTGGCTAATTTATTTCATGTACATTCTTTTCCTTTTTTGGTTAATCTAGTGAGTTGACATGAGACTAATGAGAGTCTGGTTAGTTCCCTTTATTTTGTTTCTTTACTGTGGAGTTGATTAATTGCAACAGGAAGAGAAAAACAAGGCAGCTGCTATAAAAAATGCATATGTTTTAATGAGTAGACATCAACTAGAGCTGGCTATTGCTTTCTTTCTTCTTGGAGGCGATGCCTCTTCTGCTGTCACTGTTTGTGCAAAGAACCTTGGAGACGAACAACTTGCTCTAGTAATTTGTCGTCTTGTTGATGGGTATGGTGGGTCACTTGAGCGGCATTTAATATCTAAGTTATTGCTTCCATCTGCTATTGAGAAAGGCGACCGCTGGCGTGTGAGCCTCTTTGAGGTGCGTGAAATTTTGATTCTAGCCCTTTTTTTTTCTTGTGGGAAAAGATATGGCATATCTCTTGTTTTGTATGATATAACTTACCACCCTTTATTTGCAGTGGATATTAGGGAATTACGTGCAATCTTTTCTGAGCATGATTTCTTCCCAAATGGGTACTGACAGGGCCCTGCCAGCTTTTGTAGCTAATGATGCTGCTTTTTTGGACCCAAGTATTGGTCTGTATTGCCTTACACTAGCAACCAAGAATAATGTGAGGAATGCTGTTGGGGAACAAAATGCTGCAATTATGGGTCGGTTGGGAAACTTGATGACAGCTACTTCCTTGTACAGATGTGGCCTTCCTGTAAGTTACTCCTATCCATTTTATTCTGCAGAATGGATGTAGTGCACGAACATAATATTTGAGCAGAGCATTTTTCGTACATTTCGTACCCTTTTTCACAGTATTATACGATCTAACTTACTATCTCAATCTTTAGGTAACATGCATTATTCCATACCTGAATATAATATGCTCATACCCTGTGGGGAGCAGCGTGGTGGTCAGGGAAGCATAACCACTGCAGTGGGTTGTGGGTTTGATCCCACCCCTCCGCAGGGCAGGGGGTTTAGGGTTAGGTTGGGGTGGGCGGGGCCAGGGGATTTATATCAATATAATATATATAAAATAATTTTAAAAATATATATATAATATTCTCACTGTGCCCCTATAAAGCGTAGATAGTCACTTCTTGAAAGGGGCTATGCCATGTTGGTCGAACTCTCCATAGACATCCTAGACCATGTGGGTGTTCTATTTTTTTTAACCATAAATTAAGACTTGATTCCTCTTTCACTCTTTGTGCCAATAGATACAGTAATTGGCTGATTTTTATTGACTAAATTGATACAATAATAAATAATAATTCATGTTAATCCTATGAAAATTTGTGTACATTTATGATAGGGAAAGCAATGTATTGATTGTTGAGATTATATGCATTTCTATATAGTTTTTCCGATTGGATATTTCTTGTTAATTAAATGTTTAAAGTTTTTTCTCTATGCTGAATGCACATAAAGTAGTTGTATTTTCTTGTTGCCCCCACCTGTGGTGTCCTATCTGTTTAGGGTTTTCTTGTGTTTTTGTGTCTATTGTGCCATGGCAACTTTTATGAAGTTCTCACTGCTGTCTAAATATTTGATGAATGTAACTTGTAGGAGTTAGATAGTCATATGGTGTTTTTCTATTTACTGTTGATAAATTTCCATTTTCGTCTAAAGCTTGAAGCCCTAGAACGCTATTCATCGTCTCCGATTCTTGGCAGTACAGATCAAGGAAGCATATCAAATGTTCTGAACTACGAAATTCTACGCAAAATGCTTATGCCAGACCCATGTTATTCCTTGAACTGGCTGTTGGGTAATGCAGCTTATAATTTAGAGTCCCATAAATTAGATTTAGCAATGCATTACTTATCTAAATTGATAATGGAGCATCCAAGCTGGCCAGACACTAGTACATCATCTCATGGCACATCCTCCGAGGTGCCCAACATTGTTCCATGTGAGGTTGCACTTCAAGATTTTCAGTACAAGTTGCAGGGGGTGTTGGCATGTTTTGAGCAGAAATTTTGTTTAGTTCCTGCTTGTCTAGTTAATATGGTAAGTAATTTGTTGACGAATAGTTTCATTTTAGGTTTGTTCATTTGTTACATTCATTTAATCTTTTGTCTTCCAGTGGTAACTAATTTGTATATATTTTCTCATTTTGCAGATTCTTATTTGGTTGACCAATAATGGTTTATTGTTGATGGGATATGATATATTGTCTCGATATAGTTCTCAAGATTACTTGCAAGACACGGGGAATGTTACCAGTTCCTTTTTATTTCCTGCTCTTCCCAAGCTACTTTTAGAGGATGTGGAAGAAGTTTCCTGTTCATTATCTCAATTTATTGTTGTGTGCAGTATGTCTCTCTCCCAACTGCAGTCAAGTACATGTGGCAGGATTAGGTTGAATTGGCCATTGTCTGGGTGTCACTTGCAGAGTCTTGTCTTTCAACTACAGAGATTAAGAAACACTTTAAAGATGTATTCTTGTTATTGTACTGAAGATTTGGTGATAAAGTCCTTTATTCCTCTAGATTTATTTGAATATGTTGTAGATTTTGCATTTGCGTGGCTCCAAAGAAATTTAAGATGTCTTGTTCTTATGGCGGAACCCTTGATAACATGCTCTGACGGGTCTACTCCATATGAAATGGGTATGACAAGTCTGAAAAAACTCCTTCATCAGATTGAAGAGTTGTTTGTTCACAGTTTGTTGACTGATGGTGGAGGAAGAGCAGGTGAAGTTGATAAGTGTTCTCAAGATGGGGCGAGTGGAAGTATAATATCTTCAGTACACGAGGATGAAAGATGGCATATAATAGGGGCTAGCTTGTGGCAACATATGTCTTGTTTTGTGAAATATCAGTTGAAGCTAGTGTTTGATAAACTTGGAGAAGACTTTTCTTATAAAACTTCTCTGGGAATATCTTTTTCCAATGCTTCCAGCTTGGAATTTTCAAAGTCTGATGGAAATATTATGAATGATCTGATCAAGCTTGTATCATCAATTCTGGCTAAAATGCTAGAGATTACACTTGTACATGTATCTTCACATCAAGTTAAACAGCTAGCTTCACTTTTATGGAGAAAAGTGGAGGAAGGCTTGCATGTGCCAACTCTGGAATGGTTGGAAGATTCCTGTCAGTCTCAATCAAGAATGGCCACTGATCACGTGAAGCAGGGTAGTGACAATTTGGAGATGATAAATGGGAATATAGATTTATCTTTCCTTGAAAAGTTATGGGGCATTTGCGCTGACCCCAAAATTATATCTGCCAGTTTTTCACGGGAGAGAATAAATTGGTCAGAATGTATCAAACAGAAGCCATCCAAAAAATGGAGTGAAACATATGAAGGCATGGTACAGAAGTTTGAAATTGAAGAAAACTCTAATCAAGAAGGCAGACTTGGGGGCAGTTCTGCCAGTGGCGGACTTGGTACATCAGCTAAGGGTCTTTTTGGTAATGGTTACAAATTTTTAACTTCCGGGCAGAAAGATTCAAATCTTAAAAAGCATGTCATGTATTTTCAAAATCCTAAAGAGATTTATAGAAGAAATGGAGAATTGATAGAGGTAATTCTTTCTCTGCGTCTTCAGCCTTCTGTGTCTCCATCAAGTACTTCTCTGCCTTTCGTTTGTTTTTTCCTCATCTGATCAATCTTATAAATCAACTGAAGATGGCTCTAATTTTCTGGAAGCCTAGATCTTTGGGGTTTGTAAGAACTATGTTTTTATCTAACTAAAATGTTTTTTCCCAAGTGCAGGCTTTGTGCCTAAACTCTGTTGATCAATGGCAAGCTGCTATTGCTGGCAACAGGAAGGTTAGTTACTCAGCAGTGATGAGACATAATAAGTGTTAAATATTAGGTTCTTCCCTTTTGCTATGTGATATCACTAGATTTTGACCATGCCTAGTGAGATGGTAAATATCAGGATGTCAACAACCTATGTTCTAATAAAAGGGCTGAACACTTCAAGTTTCCATGATCTTATATGCAAGCTGGGAATGAAAGATATCTATTCCTCGGCTTGAGGGAGAGTGTCGTGAATTGCTGCTAAGAATAGTTGTAGATAGGTTCCATAATTTCTATAAATAGAATATTTGACATCTAATATTTAGGGATTTAATTAGATGTTGTTCAGATAGAGGAATATGTTAGCTCCCTTTTTACCCTGCAACCCTCTATATATGTACATATGTACTGTGTATTATTGATGTGAAAGTAAGAGAAGAATTATTCCCTTATGTTTGTGACAGTTTGCATGACCAAAATTATTGCCATTGTGTGCAGGGGATTATTTTCTTTAATTTGGAAGATTCACTACCTTTCAGAAATCGTTCAGACTGTATCTGGTCAGAGGCTGACTGGCCACAGAATGGGTGGGCTGGGTCGGAATCAACCCCAGTTCCAACATGTGTTTCCCCAGGTATTGGGCTTGGGAACAAGAAAGGAGCACACCTTGGATTAGGAGGAGCCACCATTGGAGTTGGTTCCTTGGCTGGACCTGGAAGAAACTTGACAGGAAGTGAAGCATTTGGTACTTCAGGTTATGCTGGTAGCAGTGCCTCCAGTTTAGGCTGGGAGATTCAAGAAGATTTTGAGGAGTTCATTGATCCCCCAGCTACAGTAGATAGTATAAGTACTAGGGCTTTCTCTAGTCATCCTTCTAGGCCTTTCTTCTTGGCTGGTTCTAGTAACACACATATTTACATGTGGGAGGTATGAAACATTGGCTGTAAATGTTCTTTATTAAGTCCTTAATGCATCTCACTTTGTAGAATGCAGCAATGATCAAATAGAAATATATCCCCCTTGCAAGTATGAAATATAAAACAGTATCCACAGAAGGGGAATTTTGCATTTGCTTCTATTTTCTGAAGAGCCACAGAAATGTGTTTAGAAGTCTTAATGTTGGAACTGCTTCGGAAATATCTTTTTGTGAACTGAGTTGTCATTCATAACTCATAAGATACTTTTGCCTGTGCCTAATGCATTATGTAAACGCTGCAGTTTGGCAAGGACAGAGCTACTGCAACTTATGGGGTGCTGCCTGCTGCAAATGTTCCTCCACCATATGCGTTGGCATCAATATCATCTGTGCAGTTTGACCACTTCGGTCACAGATTTGCAACTGCTGCGTCAGATGGAACAGTGTGTACGTGGCAGCTTGAGGTTGGAGGGAGGAGCAATATCTATCCAACAGAATCATCCATTTGTTTTAACCAACATGCATCGTATGTATCCTTTCTCAGTTCATGTCCAGTAACTGGTTCAAGGATGCTCCTAGAGTTTCTGCTTGATTCTAAAGAAAATTAATACTTTTTTCATAAATTTCATCCATCCTTAAAAGTAAAGTTGTTGACACTAGCTTCTGCATGAGCCACAAAATCACTCTTCAACGCGAGAGATGTTTTCTGTGTCATTTTACTATGCAATTCCTCAATAGTGTATCCTACACGTATGTTATTTTCCCAAAAAACAAAAAACTGCTCACTCGTGTAGAGCTTCCGATCCCTGGTTTTCCTGATTAATGGTACCGACTGATTAAAAGATTTATGCAGGGATGTCACTTATGTTACTTCTAGTGGATCGATTATTGCTGTGGCTGGTTGCAGCTCCAACAAAGTTAATGTGGTTATATGGGATACATTAGCTCCACATACTACTTCCCGAGCTTCTATTGTGTGTCATGAAGGTGTGTGATGCGGTTGCATGGGTTTGTTTTAAGTTTCCTAGCATATCTGCGAGTACAGTGGGTCCAGATGCTAAAACGTGGAAATGAAAACCTCATTAAATTACCAGAATTGAGGCAGATTGTTTTAGTTCATATGCCAAGTCGAGAATGAAATTCCTTACTGACTTGATAGTGAAATTTTTGACAAAAGGGAGTGCATATGGAAATAGGTTTTGTAGTGGGCACAGTATTTATACATTGCGTTTCATTTTACTTTTTATGATGAAGAATATAGTGGCCAATTATTAACTGAGCGAAATTTCTTGTTTATAATAATGTCAATGTTTTGTGAAGGTGGTGCCCGATCCCTTGCTGTGTTCGATAATGACATCGGGAGCGGTTCTATATCACCCCTTATTGTGACTGGTGGAAAAGGTGGTGATGTTGGACTCCATGACTTTCGGTACATAGCAACTGGAAGAACAAAACGACACAGGCATCCTGATAGTAGTGACAATGCAGCAGGACTGGCTAACAAGCATGGTGACATGAATTCAAATGGGATGCTGTGGTACATTCCAAAAGCTCACTTAGGTACACTTGCAAATTTGATCTGAAGCAATTTGATTTGAAAATTTGTGACATTTTCGCCACATTTGGGGAATGTTACAAATGTTGTGTTTTATTCAATTCTATCTAATGTTGCTTATAATTGATTGATTATATGTAGGGAGCGTTACCAAAATAATTACCATCCCAAATACCAGCTTGTTCTTAACAGGAAGCAAGGATGGAGATGTCAAACTTTGGGATGCCAAGCAAACAAAGTTAGTGTTTCATTGGTCAAAATTGCATGAAAGGCACACCTTTTTGCAGCCAAATTCTCGGGGCGTTGGTGGTGTCGTTAGGGTAAGTTTCTTGAACATAGCTGCATTTGAAAATTCAAGCTTGTGTTTCGTAACTTTTTTGTATATCAAATATGCCTATACTGATAATGATTTCTCATTTAATTGTCGCAGGCTGCTGTTACTGGCATACAAGTTGTTTCTAACGGTTTTCTTACATGTGGTGGAGATGGCTCTGTAAAGCTGGTCCGTTTCAGGGATCGTTTGGAGGGAACATAAGTTCAGACTGCATAAAACAACTCCTTTGGATTCCACATTTTTTTGGCCATACCGAATCTTCTCATGAGATGCATCTGGATTTTTTATCAATCACCACCCCCATCCCCACCCCCAATTTGAGCTTTGTGGCCTTGTTGTACTTTTGCAAACCACAGGAGTGATAATGATGTTGGTGACGTGCACAAGGTAACTTTCCAGTTCGTTAACTGAGGTGCTACTCTGGCAATTGACTGATGGATGCAATGCAGCCTATCAAAAGTTACCTGAGGTTTTTTTTAGTCGGAGGGTGTAAAATGGCAGAATGATAAATAGTTAGTTGTGTTTTTCTTTGAATTGTCTGTAGGGTTTTTCCCCGCTAAAAATGCTCAACGGGCTTAGGCTTTATAGCTTATAGATTCGATGCATATTGAATCGTATGCATTGCTAGCCTACGGTTGTGTAAATCTAAAAGTAACTTCATATAATGCATTTTCTTGATTTTAATATCGATCCATTTTTTAATTCATAAATGCGATGGTTCTTGCTTATTTATTTTATTTTTTATAATCATTTTAGAGTTAGTACAATTACTTTTGCGTACTTAGTTAATTGCATAATTCACAGAACAGTTCTGTCTTATGCCTTGGTAATAAAATTTACTGTCATCAGGGCAATGTGTTCGACCGGTTAGGATTTTGCACAGCCGTTGGAAGAAGAAGGGCCGTAGCATCTATACTGAATTGCAGGTCCAACGGAAGGGTACTGAAGATGGGGACGAAACTTGGGTTGACAAGAGTACTCTTCAACGTGAACTTACTGAAGAAGAGGATGCTTGAAGGATGGAAGAGATGACGTGTGACATGAGATATGTTCTTATTTGTTGCTGTTGGACTGAGATTTTTTTTTTTCCTTTTTACCCCTATCTTTTAGTTTAAAGTTGTAGGGCATCTGTATTTAACTGATCATTGATTAATTAAGAAAGCAGAAAACTTCAAACCTAAAGTACATTGTTGGTGAGTGGCGCTCTCAAACCAGCCAATCTGCTTCATCTCATGCTTCTATTAGAAGTTGAAGTACGTACAAAAGTTTTGATTGATGAACGGATGAAATGCGGAACTCCAAACTCTCATCCATCTCCGAACTACAAAAGTTCCATGGAACCGGTTGTTAATGAGATATAACTTTCTATAAAAAAGAAAGGGTGAGGTTTTCAATATTCATCATTATCAATTTATTATTGAGTTTACTAAACGTGGTTTAACATAACTATACATTTATACAAAACTCTTCGTGCAATATTTTATAAATAGAATTGTTTTTATCAGCAATCGTTTCTAAAGTCCTTTACATTGATTTATTTATTGCAAACAGAGAACAAGAGTTGGGTTGTGTTAAGAGTTAATTTTAAGGTGTGATTTAATCAGCATCAAATCAGAGTTGGTTCAGTAGAATAAGATTGATAAAGCTTTATGAATATGTATCATTATATTGTTACTATATTATTTATTGATGAAGTGATTTAAAAAACTTATAAAATTTTTCGAGATGAGGCATTTGTATGTAGATAATGAATCCTAGTAGGTAATGAGCAAGTTAAATGTTTACGTAGTGAATCATTAGAATATAATAAATATAACAAGAGTAGAAAATTTTTATAATTAAAAATGAATCAATTCACCCTATAAAAAAACTCAAAAAGCAATACAAGTGAACTGTTAAATATAAAAAAATGTTTAAATATCTATTCAAAACAACTCTTCCTCTTCGAGAATCAAATCTCTTTGGGATTTCTATTAGAAGAGATGTAATGTTGTAATAATAAAGTTTTAATGAATAAAAATGGATAGAAACATGTGCTTGAAATGATTGAAAATAATAAAACATTGATCCTTTTATGGTACCAACTCAAAATAAACATAAAACAAGGCTTATTCTCCTTCCTTGAAGCCTTCCCTGCCTCCGCGTCAATGCTACAGTTTACATCAACATCCTCTGAAACAATCTCCAAGAACTCCCCTCAATCTCTTGAAGAAAGAAAATGGTTTTTTCTTATTTTTGATACTACGAATACCTCTTTCTCTTTGAGACACCAAATCAGAAACCTCTTTCTTCCTCATATAGGTCTGCTCTTGGAAACCGCCGTAAGCTTATCTCCCTCCCATTCCACACCCAAGCTCTGAATTACGTCATCACCGGCGGCGGAGCATCCCAAGAAAACCAAAGGTGGCTGACTGCTTCAGGGAAGGATTGAAGGAAGACGTCTCCAACTCCGAGGGCGGTCGGTCCGGTCGAGGTCCCAAGTCCCAAGTCCCTACTCCCAAGTCCCTACTCCCAAATCCCAACTCCCAACTCCCAAATCCCAAATCCCAAAATCCCAACTCCAACGAACGATGTCATTTTAGGACTCAACCATTTTCCCAATGGTTTATAATATCCACCTTCTTCTTTGTAACTGCGGAGCATAATCTGTGTAATTTTCTGGTGTATCGAGCGGCTTATAATATCTAATTTTATTGTTTGAGCGATGAAAGCGCTCCTTTTGTTTAGGTTCCACATAGAAAAGTTGAAGGCGCCAATTAAAATGGCTTCCAATCTAAGACCTAGATGTTTGTTTCTTTTGCAATGTAAGACGACATCAATCCATCATGTGAAACAGCTTCATGCCCAGTTGATCATCAATGGCTTCCGATCAACTTCCCTATTTGCCAAATTGATAAAACGCTACTGCAATGTGTCATCTCCGCGTGGCCCATATCAGGCCAACAGAGTTTTCAACCACATTGATCACCCTAATGTCTTCGCGCTGAATACATTGATCAGATGTGTTCCTCCTAGAGAATCCATTCACATTTTTGCAGATTGGGTATCTAGGGGCATTTTGGTTTTTGACGATCTTACCTACAATTTTGCTCTTGGAGCTTGTGCTCGGCTGTCTTCGGTGTCATCATTGTGGGAAGGAAAACAGATGCATGCCAGAACGATAAAATGCGGTTTTTTGTCCAACATTTGGGTGCAAACTACTGCTGTCCACTTCTATGCAAGCAATAGTGATGTCAAGTCCGCGCGGAAAATGTTTGATGAAATACTTGTGCCGAGTAGTGCTTGTTGGAATGCCATGATAGGTGGATATTGTTCACAAAGAAGAAGTTCCTATTCCCGTGAGGCGTTTTTGTTATTTCGCGATATGTTGATTGATGCATGTGATGTGAAACCAAACGACACCACCATGGTTTGTGTTCTCTCAGCTGCTTCCCATTTGGGTTTGTGTGAAACTGGTACATGTGTCCATGGCTACATGGAGAAGATGATCCGTGAGCCTGATAATGATATCTATCTTGGCACTGGCCTTCTCGACATGTACTCCAAGTGTGGGTGTCTTGATGTTGCAATATCCATTTTTATGAAAATGCAAGAAAAGAATGTCCTTACATGGACAGCCATGGCGACTGGGCTTGCCATCCACGGAAAAGGCAAAGAAGCCTTGGAATATTTGGATGAAATGATGGTTCATGGAGTAAAACCAAATCTGGTGACTTTTACTAGCTTGTTATCTGCTTGCTGCCATTCAGGACTTGTTGAAGAAGGCCTTCACTTGTTCCATAACATGGGGAAGAAATTCAAAGTACTTCCACATATGCAACACTATGGATGCATTGTTCATCTCCTTGGTTGGGCAGGGCGCCTGAAGGAAGCATATGAGTTTATATTGAGCATGCCTATTGAGCCTGATGCCATCGTGTGGAGGATTTTGTTGAGTGCTTGTGCGATCCATGGGGATGTCTTGTTTGGTGAAAAGGTCGGGAACCTCCTTCTCCAGCTTCAGCTGCGCCAAAGTTCTTCAGAACTGGCAAGTAGCTGTGAAGACTATGTAGCATTGTCAAATGTCTTTGCTTCTGTGGAAAGGTGGGAGGATGCGGAGAAGCTGAGAATAGCAATGAAGGCCAAGGGGATTTACACCAAACCTGGTATCAGTTTGGTGTCATCAAGTTGTAATTCCAGAAGCTAGCAACCTTCATTATCTATTCCCGATAAACACTAGAACAGAACCAGAAAAGGCAAGGAAACAAACCAAGCCAGTGAACTCCCTAAAACAGATATCAATCTCAACTTTTGTTTCTCTTTCCCTCTCTCCTTCTCTTGAACTTGCTTGTGTTGGCCTCATCATGCTCAAACTTGTAGATATTTCTGGTATTGCTGTCCTTATCTTCACCCTAAAAACATTGCCTGAGGCTGGCCGGAGCATTGGGAGGATCGTCAAGCATTTCCATCGTGCGTGGGGGTCGGTGGGTGGGGTATTTTGAACTTTGTTGACAATTTTATTTTTCTGTTTCTGGGTTTCTGTTTTTAAATTTGGTATTCTGTATTCTTAATTCTTTTGTAGAATTACAGGTTATTTAATGCTGTGAAAGTTTGTGGGTAGAGTCAGATTTCAGTTAGTTTGGATGCATTTTGAAAAATAATTTCAAAATTCGATGAGTAAGATTTTCTTCAGAATTCAAATAAGAGAATGTGAGGAGAAGGGTGTGACTTTTGGGCAAGAAGAGTCTCACTGATAAACCGACAGTATACAGTAAATTGATAAACAGACTTTAAAGGAGATTCTCAGATGGTGAAATATTGTGATTTAAATGCATTTCGTTAGTAACCTGATGCTATTCAGTCGCAAAACACTTACATGTTCACATTTTCATCTTTTCTTGTCGACTGGAGGTGGCATTTCCTCATGCTGGGTGTCATGACCCTGCTGTTATTGATTTTTATGTGGGATGCAGGGCTCCAAATGGTGGCATTCCTAATTTGAATATTGGTGAAGGCAAGGCTACTTTAGGGGGCAGACATGGAAGAAGGGCAGCAGGCTTTATTATCCCAAGTGTACCCAGTGTATGCTTCCAAGTTCCAAGTGTCCATCAAGGTAGTGTGTTTTATTTATTTATTTTCAGTTTTATTTTATTTGTTGGAAGGAAAAAAAAATAAAGATCATATTTCATCTATGTAGTTTTTTGACAATTTCTTGTTATAGGTTTATAGTCCATAATAACTCACAAGGGTGCATAAAATGATGTCAATTATATGTTTGAATTCTCTGTTGTGCATGTCTAGAGTGCCCTCGCCATTAAAAATATGATGTCAGTTTCTTGTTATAGGTTTTCAGGCTGAAGGAAGTCCCCCATTAGGACTTAGATTTTGAAACTTGTCTTGTGTTTAGTTGTGAGGGCTTGAGGCCTTGGAATTGGGATTGTCCAGGTAGGAAAGCATTTTGAGGCACTCCTGCGTTCAAATCTGAAGAATCTCAAACCGAGTGTCCGAATTTCATGTCCAAGTACAGAGCAAGACATTTTCTGGGCATTTATCGGTGAGCAATGCTACATACATGTTGTATATATGTTGTTCCATAATTGTTTTTTATTTGGTTGATATTAATTTTTTTATTAAATTTTTTTTTATACCAATCTAATAACAAATAAATATTTCGGCATGATTTATCTACACAATATTCTACGGTTACTTTTTTCCTTTATTGGTTCTAACCCAGTAACCCGATTATAAAAATTATGACAGCTCTCCTCACAAGGGTGTGGACAGAATAAAATACAACAGTGAGTAATTTTAGCAAGGCCCCACTCTCGGAAGCACTTTGCGTTCAAGGGGAACCAAGAAAGAGGAAAGACAAGCAACTATTCATAAACATAGTTGTTGAATCGAATCGTAAATCATAAAATAAAAATAGTTGCCTCATAAGAACTGCCAATTACCATCAAACGTGTATTCACCATTCTGGAAGTAAACAGGCTACACATGAAGGTTATAATGATATCAGTCTTTCTCTTACAAACATTAGCTCAATGATGTTTAATTTTGTCTTGGTGCTTGTACAAACATTAGCTCAAAGGTGTTGAAAGTGTTAAACACGTACAATACAAATTAACATTTTAATTCATTGTGTTACAGTTTTGAATCATTCGCCAATATATGTGATTTGAGTACTCAAATATCTGATTAGCCGAGAAATGCGAGAGTTGCGTGCATAGTTGTATATGAAAAATATGTATTGCTGGTGTTTTAGTAACACTTGATTTGACAGTGGCTACTCCTTTTGCTTTTTCCTCTATAGGTCTTGACTTTCATCGTCGTTTGTCTATTATAATTTTTTGTGGTCCTCATATTTTTGTCTCTATTCCTATGTTATTAATGCTTTTAAAGAGGAGTTAGGTACACAGTTCTCATTTTTCATTTCCCTTTTAAATTTGGATGCTACGTTGGAAGCAGAGAAGCTATAAATTACATGTTAATTTTTAACCTCGTGGCTCCATAATGTTGAATTTAGTATAGGAGTTCAATTGCTTATGGCTAGGTACAAAAGAGGTTCAACTGGAGACAGATGTTTTAGGGAATGTGTTGATTGATGTTCAGGTTTGCGTTGAAAAAAGGTTGAGGATACGCATATAAACTTTTGTTGGTAGCAAAGCTTGCAGCCAAGTCGTACATATTGAGAGCATGTAAGTTGCAGAATTTGGTGATTACTATGTTGACTCTTCTCATGTTATGTTGAACAAGATAGAATACGATGCCTTCCGTTTTAGTTTTTTTGTTAGCGGTTATATTTCATTTCTGTCGTGATAAGCAGTGCACGATTTTTTGTTTTGTTTTTTTTAAATGGGCTTAATGAAATGATTCACTCCCACATAATACCAAAATGATTTTTTCAATATTTGTATTCTAATGCGTTGTGCCGCAATATTTGTTCTTGGCATGAGTTTTTTTTTTCCTATCTTTGTTCTTGGCATGAGTTTTTTTTTTCCCTAATGCAATCATATGTGACCATACTTTTTTTTTTACTTGGATTGCTTTATCTAACAACTTTAAAATTATAATTATTAAGCAAAGAGGATCCATCAATCACCACTACATTAGAAAGTGGATAAGGTCATGTTTTTATTCCAACATATACAAAATATTCTAATGTTGTGGTATTAGCCAGATTCTCCTTTACTTGAATTGAGAGTTTCAACAAAAAAAATTTAAAGAAGAGTTTCTTTCAAGGAGGATAATTTACTTGTATTTGGTTGGCAGAACATTAGTATTGGGCTATGGACTAAACTTAATACTTTGATTTGGATTGGTTTTGAAGTCAAATGTCCATTTCAATTGTCAAATCTACCATTGAAAAAAGTCAAATCTAATTGTCATAGGAAAACCTATGTTTTAAGTATCAACTATTTAAAACTTAGATTGTGAATTTGGTGTTGATAACTACTTAATTAGCATTGTGATGGTTTTTAATATTTTAGTGCTTCGTCAATTTATTTTTAAAAACTGATCATTAAATTAGAATATTAAAATTTAACATTGCATTGATAAAGTGATATTGGCATCGAATTCGTGCTTCAAAAGTTATTAGATCTCATTAAATAATTGGATGATGGTAGATAGATATAAAATGATTAATTAACGATAATTTTTAAATGAAAAAAATGAAATTAGTGTACATATTTATCCATGATAGTATATACATGTAATAGCATTAGTAATTGATTATAATAAATTTAGTTAAAATTGACCACCAGTGATTTGAAATTTAAAATTTTAATAAAGTTTATAATTAGTATATAAATTTTAAGTATAATTTGTGATCAAAATAAATTTATTAAAATATTTAAGTATTTTACTATTAATACTTTAAGAAATATATATATTCACACAAAAAGAAATTAAGAATATACTACATGAATAATTAGAAAAATAATTTAATTTATTTCCGGATCTAATATTAACACAGGTGACGAGATTTAAGGATAACTTACATTTTTCATCCTCAAATGTCATGGTTTTTTTTTTTTTTTGTTGGGATGAAAGTATTGATAGCACTTGACTTGACTTACACGCGGCTTCATTTTTTAACACCTCTAATTTAATTTATTTTTCCCTAAGACAAGAAACAAATGCTGACATATAAATACATTTAATAATAATAATAATAATAATAATAATTAAAATGGGAGGTGGTTGGGCTGGGCTGGGCAGTGAGCAACAAGGTGGGCGGCTGTTGGGATTTGGATTCCAGTGGAGAGAGAGAACAGCAACAGGGTTTGCCGATTGGACCATTGCTTCATACAATGAGAGGAGGGTTGGTGCGTGCATGTGATAAATGATAATGCACTAACCAGACACACATGATGACATGAAAAACGTTCTCAACTAGCTGGGATTTAAAAAATGAAAAAAACTGTATAACAAAATT
Organism: Taxillus chinensis; assembly: GCA_023512835.1. Taxonomy (NCBI): domain Eukaryota; kingdom Viridiplantae; phylum Streptophyta; class Magnoliopsida; order Santalales; family Loranthaceae; genus Taxillus; species Taxillus chinensis. The sequence goes on along the minus strand of CM042091.1, from coordinate 7,647,412 downwards.
ACAATTAAGGCTTAAAAACTTTTATACAGAGAAATACAAATCATATGCTTAATTACATCAAAGTGTAATACATGACAATTAATTTGGCAATTTAATGAACAATGAACAGTGAATCCGTTTATGCCCAGATTTGATTGTCGAAATTGTTGTTAGTTGTGAAAAAAAAAAAAACACGAATTTAAGGGGGAAAGATTTATTAACCTCTATGGATCATGTTTCAATTAATATGCAGTGCGATGGGTGCATAAAATGTGAGGTTGGGAGATAATTAAGCTGCTAATTATATGGGTGCATGCTTGGTTAGGCATACGAGAAGGAAGAAGAAGTTTGGCACACGGAAAATCCATAAAGTTCAACTATAGTCAAACCCATCATCACATCCATGACCACCCCTGTAACGTCCAGCGTACATCGATCCCGTGTCGGACTGTGAATTCCGGCGACCAACCCACCCAGTCCATCCACCTCCTTTATTTAATTATTATTATTATATATGTATTACCGTGTCAGCATTTTTTTGGTTGTAGTTGTCTAAGTCAAGTCGAAAAAAAAAGACATTAAAAAATGAAGCCGAGTAATTTCAATATTTACATCAAAGCTATCATATTTTTTTTTTACCAAGACAAAATTTTATATTATTTTTAACTTAAGTAAGAGCATCCACCTCAATTTCATCTTCTTATCTCTATTTTGATGAATGTACAATAAAATTTTAAAAATATTTAAAAAATTACACGCATCAGATCCTCTATCTCTATCTCTATATAATAATTATAATTTTTTATTTTTTATTTAATTTTTTTTAATCTCATTTATTTATTACAACCAATTAAAAATACACATATAATAATAAATATATTAAAAAAATATTTAAAACATGAATAGTAATCCTCCAAATATGGAGATTCTCCCTCTAATCTCTATTTTTATTCTTTAAATTTTAGAGTTTGAAGGACCTGATGTAATATACTTTTTTTCTAAACTTTAAAACCATTTCTAAATTTTAGAATTTGAAGTATCTAGTGTGAATGCTTTAATAGCGTAAAAAGTTGATTCATAGACTAATAGCACGTTCTATATAAAAATTTATTTTTAAAAATTTAAAATTTTAAAAATCATCCAATGTCATATATATAAGTTTTTTTTATAACTTATATATATAAAATTAATCGAAAGATTGACGGTTAAAAAAAGTTAACCGAATTCGGGCTCCAAATCCACTTCGGTGATTTTGCCATCTTGGTTGAATTGGTTTGGTCCTCAGCACAGTCGGTTGCGACTTAGGATCCATGCATGCCAATGCCTTATGCCATGCATAAGTTCAATTGACTATTCAAAGGAAGAAAAGAAAAAAAAGAAAAAAAAAAGAGAGAGAGGGAAACGAATCGTCGCGGCTAGTCACGTGTTTTGTTTTTGTCATTCCCGATTCCGAAGGTGGAGAGTGGAGAGAGGCGTGCCGTGCGTTATCCGCACCCCACAACGTATTCAAGTGGCTGTCTATGTGTGCAAGTAAATAAAGCTGCGTTGACTGGGATCATTCATTTATTATTTTTTAATTAAAGCCCCTGCTCTGCTCTGCTTTTTCGTTTTTTTTAATTCTTTATTGATTTAATAATAATAATAATAATAATAATAATAAAGAAATGGGAAAAAAAAAAAGTAAAAGGAAAGCCGAAGAACGTCTCTGTATCCACCATGACATAACCATTTCACATGGATGGATAGATGGATGGATGGATGATTCACTTGTTTTTTTGCTCATCGTTCGCATGTCTCCGGTTTCTTCCATATCTCGTCCGGCAACGTACAAACACACACACACACACACTCTCTCTCTCTCTCTCTCTCTCTCCTGCGTGTTGGTTGGTTGGTTGGTTGGTTCGTGTCTGGTGTCTGGTGCCTGGCGTCTGGACTCTGGACTCTGGATCGGTGCGATAATACTTCAACCCTCTAGCTGGTAACACTAATAATCTTTGTTGATTTGTCTGATTAGTCACTCGGGGCTGTTGTTAACTTGTTAGTTAGTTAGTTTGGTTCGCGCGTGCGTGCGTGCGTGTGTGTGTGTGTGTGTGTGATAATTGGGGGAGTTGAGAGAGATGAAGAGGTTGAGATCGAGCGAGGAGGGGTTGGAAATGGAGTTGGAGTTGGAATCGGAGTCGTATGGGAAAAGAGGAGGGGTGTCGAGAGGCTCCGATTCCGCCCGATCCAATCACCGGAGCAATCACTACCACCACTACAAATCCTCCTCCGCCCGCTACGATCGTACTAGTACTGCTGCTGCTGCTGCTGCGACGGCGGCTGTCGAGGAGCGCGACAACACCTCCAGGCCTTTTCGCCGGAGATCCGACTACAAACCCTCCCGGGATTTTGATCATCGCCGTAAGGGTTTCGACAGCAGGTATCATCATCACAACCACCAGCACCGCCGCCGCCGCCACCACCATCATCGTCAACATCGAGATTTCTCCCCATCCGCCTCCGCCTCCGCCTCCTCCTCCTCCCCCGGGGATAGAGGAGTCGGCGTCGGCGTCCGCGGCTTCGAGAAGAGCGGGTACGCCCGGATTCATAGGTCTGAGAGCTTCTCCGGACCTCCTCCCAGGAGGTCGGAGTTTCCTAAAGGATTTAGGTCTGACAGGAATCAGCCATGGCGGGAGGGGAGCGTCTCCTCGTCGTGGAGGAGGTATGGTAATGTTGGGCCTGGTGGCAGGGATTTTGAATTCGAAGGGGGTGGTGGTAAGAGCAGTAGCGACTCTATTAGCCTAAGTTGGGGAGGAGGAGGAGGAGGAGGTAGAACTAGAAGTCCATTTTTGGAGGACCGAAGCACCCCCATAAGATCTCCGCGGGCTTCCTTTGATGCAAAAACCATCGCGGCTCCGTCCAGAGACTCTCAGATTGACCGCTCTAAGACCACCCATGTCAACAAGACTGAAGAAGTTCAGGTGGTTGAGAATGCTTCCACTGCTGCTACCACCGCTGGTTGCGGTGAGATGGAAGAAGGTGAGCTGGAGCCCGAACAACAACAACAACAACAACAACAACGAGTCTCTGGACCTGAATCTGAATCTGAATCTGCCGAAGCTTTAGTCCAGCCTCCTGTTGCGGCTGCTGAAGAGACTGCCGAAGAGACTACTACAGAAAATTTGGTCAAATCGCTGTCTGAAGATGGGAAAGAGCTCGATAAAGAGAGCGCCTCACAGCCAAAAGCTGGACTATTGGGAGCAGAACCCAGCAAGGAATGTTCTTCACAAGGAAAACTGGAAGCTCAACAACCGCCAGAGGTTGCTGAAAAAATCAATGAGGGAGGAAGAGCACCGAATGAGACACTGGGCAGTCCAAAAAAATTTATTTCTGGAATGAAATGCCATGAAGATGAGCTGATTACTGTTGATGCGAAAGTTGAATGCTGCAGGGATGGCATCTGTGATGTAGAAGTGAAGGAGAACACAACTGCTGATGGGTGTTTGCCTTCAGTGGAGGAGGAGGTGGAAGGTAAGGATTGCAATGATAAAGATCCAGTAATTGAGGCAGAGGGTACCCTTATCCCACAAACAACTCAAATGGAAGTTTCTGGGGTCAAGGCGATACTCGAACTAAATCCTGTAACAGATGAACCCTCCCAGAGTGTCATGGACAAAGGAAAAGGCTTGGTCCTTTTACCTCCCCATATTGATGGTTCAACAGGTTGGGAAGCATCAGGTGTGGACAGTGGATCGAATGAATTAGTGACATGCAGAAATAGTGAAATAGAGGATGGCTCAAATACTAGGGGTTTTGACCTGTTTCCTAGTCCCATGGTTAAAAAACCAGGAAGAAAAGGCACATCCGATGTTGAGACACTCAAGGATGAAATGATCTTACCGGAGCCTCTTGATCTTACACTTAGTTTACCAAATGTTCTGTTACCTATATCTTCCTGTGCTTTAAATCCCGCTCCCACCTCCCCTAATCATGCAGTGAGTGTTCAGTCTTTGAGTAACACATTGTGTACGGATTCCAATGGATTTACTGCATCAATGTCATTTTCAGGTTCTCAACTAATTATTCATAATCCAAGCTGTTCTTTAACACATAATTCGCTTGATAACTATGAACATTCGGTTGGCAGCCATCCTATCTTTCAGGGAGTGGATCAAGCTTGCCAGAGTAGTTGGCAAGGGAAATCTGCAAATGATCCTAAGCAGAAAGATATTCCTCCGTGTCAAAGAATATTGATGAATGGAAATGGATCTCTACCTCAATATCACGCATCACAGGGTATTATAAATGGTCAAATTGTGCAGGGACAACCTCTTCGAGTTTCAGAAACGAGTTCTAAAGGTGCTCCAAGCCTGGACCAGCAGCTGAGTTTTAGTAGACAGCTGTCAGGAATGCAGGAAAGGCACTACAGTGCTGCTGGGTCCCCTTCTCAGAGTGCTGGTTCTTATGAAACGGGATCAGAATATAATAAGGACCAGAAGAAACAAGTGAAGCAGAAAAATTGTGGCATTATGTATAGGAGTTGTAGTCAGAAGGGAAATGAGCAAGTTCTGAGAGGTGGATCAGATTTTGTCGAGGCAATGATCTCCATGATAGTTTGTGAACCCGTCCTTGTTACTAATAGAAGGTTCCATGAAATGACTGAACAAGCCACTGCATGTCTGAGAGAGAGTATTTCTGAGTTTTTGGCTAACCCAAGCAAGCAGAGACAGCGGTCTGCCATCCAGAAAGCATTGCAGATGCGATCCGACTTTAACTTGGATATACTACTAAAGTGCCCTCAGGTTCTGTTGGAGGTCTTGGTGGCCCTCAAGACTGGTATAGGTGGTTTTCTTCAGCAGCACAAAACTAGTACTTCTCATTTGGCTGAAATTTTTCTTGACTTGAGATGCAGAAATCTTAACTGTCGCAGATTTCTGCCTGTTGATGAATGTGAGTGTAAGATCTGTGCACAGAAGACTGGTTTCTGCAGCTCCTGTATGTGTCTTGTATGTTCAAATTTCGACTTGGCATTTAACACATGTAGTTGGGTTGGGTGTGATATTTGCCTTCACTGGTGCCATACAGATTGTGCATTACAAAAATCTCTCATTAGAAATGGACAGAATGTAACAGAGGGTGAAGGGCCGAGTGAGATGCAGTTTCATTGTGTTGCCTGTGGCCAACCATCTGAGATGTATGGGTTCGTGAAGGAGGTTTTTCAAAAATTTGCAAAAATATGGCCAGTAGAAACCCTGTCGAGGGAACTGGAGTATGTCAGAAGAATCTTTTGGGCCAGCAAGGATATGAAAGGGAGGCAACTACATGACATTGCTGATAAGATGTTGGCCAAATTGATTAATGGGTCTGAACTTCCAACTGTTCACAATCTTATCTTGCATTTTCTATCAGGTAAGCTCCCAGTCATTCCAAAATTAAGATTTTTGTTTGTTTGTTGTATTATTTCTTCTTTCTTTTTGGACCAGTCGTGATGTTAAATGCTGTTGAAAGTGTGGTTTGTTTACCATTAGCTTCATGTTTACTGAAGCTACTTGTTGGCCCGTTTAAAAGTAAGCAAAAGGGAATGGTTTAAGACAATTTCATTGTTCTCGTTAATGGATTAGACGAGCTTTATTTTTTGGAGAAGGGGTTTTTTCTTTACCACCTATATACATACCATTATGTGTTTGTTCTTGTTTACCAGTAGCTTCATGTTTACTGAAGCTAAGCTACTTGTTGGCCGTTTAAAAGTAAGCAAAAGGGAATGGTTTAAGACAATTTACTGCTCTCGTTAATGGATTAGACGAGCTTTATTTTTTGGAGAAGGGATTTTTTTCTTTACCACCTATGTACATACCATTATGTGTTTGTTCTTGTTACGATAGTTGATGGACAAAAATGATAAAGTTTTTTGTCAAGCATTATGGGTGGTAAGTATTTCTATACAAAAGAGATTATGAGAAGAAGCTCCAATTCCGAGCTTCTATAAAAATGAAAATAGAAAACAAAAGGCAAAACAAAACCCTTTTGGTTTGAAATGGTTTATATCCTGACATTTATAAAATAAATTTTAAGGTGATTTATACTTTAGCAAACTTGGCGTAAAGGTAGAATTAATGTCCGATCCCTCTTTGGATCCTGCCACTGACGTAAGCTTTGTGTATCGGGTTTGTTTGTTTGTTGTTTTTTGAATACTTTAGTAAATTCATATTTGAAAATCAGTTTCTTATATAAGCTCTGCCACCCTTAATCGGATTGCACATGATGTTGTTGATTATAACCAGCTCTAACTTTTTTGATATATGAAATTTATTGAGTTTGAATGGAGAAAAATGGTTAAAGCCAGTGATGTACGGTGATCTGACTTTTCTAGTTAATATATTTTTTCCCATTCACTTCCTCATTTTCTTTTTGTTGGCATCCGATTTCCTTCTATACGACTGCAGAAAGTGGTCCTTCAAATTCCTGCACCATTGTATCTGAAAAGGAGCTAGGAGAAGGTAGCAATGGGGTTGATGGGCGGGGCAAAGACGCCATGCAGCATGATTTGGTTTGTTTACAAAAAGCTCCTCAGTTGGAAAGAACTGGAAAGGAACAAGGAGAGGGTAGCAATGGGATTGATGGGTGGGGCAAAGAAGCCATGTGCCATGATTTGATTTATTCAGAAAATGCACCTCAGTTGGACAGAACTGCTTGTATACCTCCTTGGTTTGATTCTGGCAGGATAGAGAAATGCAACGTGAACTCAAATCTACAGCGTCATGTTTTGAAGGAACCTGTTTTTGATGAACTGGAGAGCATTGTGAGAATTAAACAAGCAGAGGCTAAAATGTTTCAAACGCGTGCTGATGATGCAAAAAGGGAAGCTGAAGAACTAAAACGAATTGCAGCTGCCAAAAATGAAAAACTTGATGAAGAATTCAGAAATCGAATAATGAAACTGCGTTTGATTGAAGCCGAGGAAATGCGTAAGCAAAAGCTTGAACAACTTGAAGCTTTTGAACGAGCTCATCAGGATTACTTCAATATGAAGACGAGGATGGAAGCGGACATTAAAGATCTGCTATTGAAAATGGAAGCCACAAAACAGAAACTTTCCCTTTGATTGGTTCATCAAAAGATTTGTCTTTAGATCGGTCAAAATCTCTGGTAAGTTATCTTTTATGATCTGAGATTTTACATCTTGTGCCAGAACTTTGGGATTCTAATTTCTCTGTCTTGATGTTTCTCTGGTAAGTTAGCTTTGTTGCTTTGTTATAAAAATTGCTTACTGGAATGCGCAAGGAGAACATTGAATCCCCGTATTGTTGCCAAGTGATTCCCTTGTATGGTATTCATCTGCTGTTAGAGAAGTCAAATTTCATTTTTCCTTCTCAATCCCTGTAAGTCTGATGGCTGCAGAAGTTAATGGGTATAATATTGCTTTTTGGTGCTTCTCTTTGTTGTGCAGCTTCTATAATAAAGAAAGCAGTGTGGATGAGAGTTTCAACGATGACCCTGGATATGTAGTCATCTTTAGGTAAAAATGCTTCACAGAAATGCCCTTGAATGTATGCATGACATATCGGTAGGTGCCGTAATTTTATTTTTTTTTGGGAGGTGTAGTAATAGGTATGCAACTGCTTGTAAGTTATTTGTTATAATCTTAAGAATGCATTTTTTGCAACTGAAATTAGAGAAGGGTTTTTCTTCGGAATCTGATTCTCGTGAAATTAGAGAAGGGTTATCTGCACGCCATATGTTCAGTTTATATGCATACCTTCTCACCACCACATACACACACAAAATTAATTTATTAATTAATTATTATTATTATTATTAAAAAATCAACAAAAACTTAATAAAAACATTCCTATTATAATCATTAATAAAAAAATCATAAAAACTTAAAGTAGTAATTTATTCCCCAAATTTATACTAAATAAAAACATGATATTTAACAATTTCTTGAGATTGAAGTTACGAAACTTGTTTGTTAAATAAAATAAAATGTCTTGAGCATAAAAACATCTCTCGTTTCCGTTGTCATCTGGGCTTCATACCCTCCAATGCATTTTGTTTCTTCCAACAAGATGAAACTCATGCTTGAAAATGACTCATTTGCCATTACCCTTCCACTTGAGGCATTTTGCTGCAGAAACCAAAAAAAAAAAAAAAAACTTGAAAAAAAAAAAATCAAATGAGGAAAAAGGGAATTTTTATTCCCGTCACAGGATAACGTTCTATTGGTGCCAGTGATTTGATTAGGGTCATTCTTAATTTGATTAAAATTAATAAAATAATATTAAGACTTGCACTAGAAACCCTGTATGTAGTTTGGCCCTTATTATATTAGTTCTGTTTACAATTCATTTATAATATATGGAGAATTATTTCATGGGAAATTATTTGGCTAATTCTACGATGGAAAATAAAAGTATATGCACAATATATTGTTAGTTACCAAAGTCGCTTAATTCATTAAGATATTTATTTATATGTTTATATTTTGTTTTAAATTTAACATATATTTCATTAAAAATTCTTATAATTTGTACGTGTTCATTACGGCTTATGATATTTTACCGGGTAAAACAATCTTATGTCACAACTAAATTATTTCTATGTTCTTGCTCGACGTTGAGAAAAAAAAAATCGAGCATTCACCAGATTATGACATCCGGCTATTCATTGAGTTTATCATTAAAAAAAGATTGTCCCACTAAAATTCAATAATTTTTTTTATTCCATTAAAAATCTTTATTGTTTCATTACTGTATCAAAGAAGTTTTTTAACCGGATAAATAACCAAATATCACAACCGGGCGGATACGCATAACGTGTGAATGCTCGACCTCTTTTTTTCTCAACGTCGAGAAAGACTAAAGATTGGGATATCGGGTTGTTTATTGCTTTTTTTTTTTTAAATGATATTTCATCAGATGAAATATCACACAGCCTCTGCCATATTCCTTTTTTTTTACCGAGGCGAGAATCTCACTACTTTATTTTACCTCTAATGATTATTTTGTGTGTGCGAGCGAGATTGGCATCGGGTGTCTGTGGGAGCGTAGAAAAACGCCTGGAAGACAGTAAGTCATAAGTTGAGGTGGTTGAAATCCCAAACAGCAGCAGTAGAATAGACCACAACAGCCAAACACACACACACACACACACACACACACATATATATATATATAGTACGTGCTCACGTACACGAATGAAACTCCAAGGGAAAGTTATTCTTGGATCGGCAACAGTACCGAAGAAAATGAACAGATACACGACAGAGAAAGACAAAATGAGGGGGGTGTGGGGAAAAACAAAAAAAAAGAAATTAAAAAACTAAACAAGAGAGGCGCTGTATTAATTAATTAAGAGCTTTGAAGTAGTTTGAGGGTCTCATCAACATGCTTTTCAGGTTGGAACTGATTGTTGTAGACCAGCTGAACCACCCCATTCCTGTCAAGAACGTAGGTCTCTCTCCCAGGCAATGCCCCAAACAGATCTGCTGGCACTCCCCACTCCTTCCTCACTCTGTTGCCCTCGTCACTTAGCAACGTGAAAGGAAGCCGGTATTTCTTCGCAAATGCCTACACCCATACTCAAAGCAAGCAGACTCCAAGAATAAGCCCAATTAATCAACTCAATTCTAACTAAGAGAACTAATTAAACAGATACACACAAATATGATTATGCATGCCACGAACAGACATTCAGTACACCCGTGCCGGGGTGGGAGGTGGGGAGGGGGTGGAGTTTTCCTAGCCAGAAGAGTTGGTTGCCCCAGGTGGGGTGGAGGGTGTAAGCGGGGGGCCGGGGGCGGAGGGGAGAAAGAGGTCCTGAAGTGAGAGAAGCGGATGGGTGAGGGGAGCTCCGAAGCCAGGCGGGGGAGGGAGAGTTAAGCGCCTCCGTGGTGGCTTCCTCTACTTTCCTTCCTTCCCATCCTTCCTGCGCGGCCCCCTTTTTGGGAAAGGGGAAGGAAGAGGAAGAGAATGGAGAGAAGAAGAAGATGATGAGGAAAAAGGAAAGACGGGAGAAAGGGGGGGTGTGGGGAGGGGCAAGGGGGGTGAGTGACAGGGAGGAAAAGGGGAGAAAAGAGAAGACGAAGTGAGGAGGACCTTGCAGGTAGGAAAGAGAAAGCAAGACCCAAATAAAAAAAGGTGGAGAAGGAGGCCTCGTCGACTGTTGAGGAAGCGGCGAGGAAACAGGAGCTCGAAAATGGTGGGCCGGGAGGCGTCCAAGTGGGCCGTGGCGAGGCCCCGCTCATGGAAAGGTGGAGGGGGTGTGGGACGCTGGGAGAGAGGAGAAGAAGGAAGGGGTGAGGCTGTGCCAAGCGCGAAAAGGTGAGGGAAGGAAGGAAGAAGCCTGCCTTGTAGGCTTGCGTCGGAAGAGGGGAAGGAAAGAAGGAAAAAGCTCGAGCATGGGAGGAGGGGGGAAAGAAAGGAAAGGCGGCCTGGCGGTGGGGGAGAAGAAAAGACCTGCAAGAAGAGAGCCAAGGCGCGCCGTAGCTGCGCCAAACCTCAGAGGCTCGCGGGACCAGAAGGGCAGAAGTTCTTCTGGGGGCGCTACCGGCGCCGCGCCGACGTGTCCGTTTTGTCTGGCCGAAAGGGTGGGCTCGCTGGAGGCCCTAAGCTCCTTGAAGACAGGCCCGCCTCCAAAGAGAAAGGAGGCCTCCCGTCGAAGCCCACAGAGACCTTCCTCCGTGGGGCCGGCGAGGAAACCGAGGGGCGAAGCGCGCTGGGGGCACCGGTTCCGCGGGCCCCCGCCCGGCTCGCCCCCGTGGGGTGGGCGAACAAGGCGGGCGGTGCCGGAGGGGGGGAGAAAGAAAAAGAACCAGAAAGGAGGGCCGACAAAACCCCCGCCCCCAGCACCCCTACATTAATTTGTAGGGGGGCATAAATTAAGAAGAATAGAGTCTGTCAAAGGGATGATATGAATCATATGATATGCCTGGTTGACCAAACTACCAATTAAATCACACGACCACAAAACAGAAAACGCGGTGAGGCCGTGTTATTTGTGTTACGTTACCTTGTGTGACGATGGATCATCCCCGCTAATACCAACCACCTCAGCTCCTGCTTTCTTGAACTTCTCATAGGAGTCCCTGAAAGCACAGGCCTGTACGTAATACAGTAATCAAATTATGCAAACTGTCTGTCCATCTGTAGGTAGGTGACAACTAAACTAATTAATAATCTGTACGTACAAATACGATTTCTCTCTTTAAAGGAAAAAAAAAAAAACAGAAAGAAAGGGAGAGGAGAAGACCTGCTTGGTGCATCCTGGGGTTTCATCAGCAGGGTAGAAATACAAAACCACAGGCTTTCCTTTGTATTTGGAGAGGCTAACATTTCTTCCGTCCTGGTCTTTCAATGTGAAGGAAGGAGGCACCCTTCCCTTGGTCACCTGTAAAATTTACAATACACGCACAGACTTAAAATTTACTTGCTATAAATTAATATATGCTCTGACCCTCACCCACGAGTCCACGACCCACCCATTCAAAATGAAACTGAAAATGCAGTTAGTAATTAAGTTAAGGTATATATGGCTTGGTTTGGAGCAAGCATTAAACAAATGCACCTTGGCAAAAATGGAACTCGTCCCATGTGGGGAAGAAGGAGACAGGCCCAAGTCCGACAGAGACGACGGACAAGAAAGCTTGAGACCATAGAATTGGGACTTGGTAGATGTCGAGAGATGCGGGAAGCTTTGGGTCTGGGCACACGCCGCGGCTACTCTAGGCTTGTGGGTCGGGAGGAGAAAGGGTTCGGGCAGCGAGAGAGAAGCCATTTCCCTCACTGTGACAGTATAAATATGTGACCAATTCTGATTTCAATGAGCGCTGTAGATAGATATGGCTCTGATTTGAATACCCAATGCAGAGACTGAGAGAGAGAGAGAGAGGTTAGGGGAGACGAAGAAGAAGAAGAAGAACAAGGAGGAGGAGATAAGGATAGATTGCCAGGATTGGGTTGTTTCCGTCTGTCGGCGTGGACCATTCTTGTCCTCTCCATTTCAATTACCACTCACTCTCATATGACCCATTTTTAAACCTTCTCGGATGTTCACACTTACTGAAATTTACACAGACCAATTTTTTTAAAAAAATGTGATTTAATTAAATAGCTCTTATAAAAAAATAATGATAAAAATAGACATAACAAAATTAAGATAAAACAGGAACTATATCATTTGAGTTAATTTGATTTTTTATTTTAAAATTAAAATAAAAAAATAAAGTAAACTTAATTTTTCTAATTTAAAATTTCATTTCTTTCCTTTTCTTTCTTTTCCGTTTAAAATTTGATAAAAATGTTAAATTCGATCCTGTCGGACAGTCCACTCGAATTTTCCATTGTCTTGGCCTATTTACACTTTACAGTCATTAATTTTGAAATTATTAGTTTTATGAAAATAAGTGAATAATAATAATAATAAGCTTTATCGCCTCGCCTTACCGACCGCGCCTTCGTCCTCCTCCGTTGCCCAGCGTCTCGGTTCTGGCAGGCAACGCCCACCACCTGTTTGATAAAGTTCCCCGCCGTCGCCGGCTTGCCGAACGCGCCTAAACGAGCGGCTTTTCCGGCGAGAGCAGCTGGATCAGCTGCTGCGAAACAGAACCCCGAAACCCACCCGAACGGTCTCCTGGAAAAACCAGACAAACACCTCTCTCGGATCCTGGATTACTGCTCTATTTTTTTTTAAAGTTCTATTTATTAAATTTGGGAAACTAAAATTTCCTCCTTAGATTTTTGGGTCTTCTTCGTAAACAATGATGGTACGAGCCAAGGTGGCAAACCTATGCAAGGCTCTTGATGATGCTTGGGAAGTGCAAGCAACCTGAACAGGCACACTTGCTTTATGAGTTCATGCTACTGGATGGGCTTCAACCCACTGCTGATGTTTACACCGCACTTATTAGTGTTTATGGCCTTAGTGGACTCTTCGATAAGGCCTTCTGTACCATAAAGGGGATGAAATCAGCTTCTGATTGCAAGCCTGATGTAATCACCTACTCTGTCCTTACTAACTGCTGCATTAAACTTCATCGTTTTGATCTTATTGAGCGTGTACTTTCCGAGATGGCATACGTGGGAGTTGAATGCAGTGCCGTCACCTACAACACCATAATTGATGGATATGGTAAGGCTGAAATGTTTGAACTGATGGAGAGCTCATTCACAGATATGATTGAAAGCCATACATGCCTTCCAGATGTTTACACATTCAATTCAATTATTTGGGCATATGGAAATGCAAGGCAGATTGCAAAAATGGAGAAATGGTATGATGAATTTCAGGTAATGGGTGTCACACCAGACATCAAAACATTCAACATCCTCATAAGATCATATGGAAAGGCCGGCATATATCAGAAAATAGTCTCAGTGTTTGAGTTCATGGAGAAAAGTTCCTTTTCCCCCACAATTGTTACTTTTAATTCTATCATTGAGATATTTGGAAATGCTGGAAATATTGAGAAGATGGAGGAATTCTTTAAGAAAATGAAGCGTCAAGGACTGAAGCCCAATTCTGTCACATACTGCTATCTTGTTGGTGTTTAAAAAAGGTTGACTCAATTCTGAGGCAAGTGGAAAATTCTGATGTTGTTGGTGCCCCATTAATCAATTCTCTTATTTATGCTTATGGCTATGCCGGTAATCTGGGAAAAATGAGAGAGTTATTTTTGGGTATGAAGGAGAAGGATTGTAGGCCTGATGGTGTCACATTTGCCACCATGATCCAAGCATACAATGCCCATGGCATGGTTGAGGCTGCCGAGACCTAGAGATTAAGATGGCTAGACAAAATAAATATAGTTCTGGTAATTTTGTTTGTCTGTGAAACCTTGCAGTTGTCAGTTTATTTTGATTACAAAGCTGCTTGATTTTTGAACTGACTTTGACATAAGTTTCCTTTATTTATTGTTTTCCTTCACCAGCAACAAGGCTGATTGGATTATAGTAGTAGGATTACTTGATGTGGGAGCGACAGGTGAGATATGATGATGGATGTGATTGTAAGATCTGTGCACAGAAGACTGGTTTCTGCATCTCCTGTATGTGTTTTGTATGTTCAAATATCGACTTGGCATTTAACACGTGTAGTTTGGGTTGGGTGTGATATTTGCCTTCACTGGTGCCGTATAGATTGAGCGTTACAAAAATCTCTCATTAGAAATAGACAGAATGTAACAGAGGGTTAAGGGCCGAGTGAGATGCAGTTTCATTGTGCTGCCTGTGGCCAACCATCTGAAATGTATGGGTTCGTGGAGGAAGTTCTTCAAAAATTTGCAAAAATATGGCCAGTAGAAACCCTGTTGAACGAACTGGAGTACGTCAGAAGAATCGTTTGGTCCAGCAAGGATAGAAAGGGAGACAACCACATGACATTGCTGATAAAATGTTGGCCAAATTGACTAGTGGGTCTGAACTTTCAACTGTTTACAATCTTGTTGCATTTTCTATCAGGTAAGCCTCCATTCATTCCAAAATTAAGATTTTTGTTTGTTTGTTGTAATATTTGTTCTTTCTTTTTGGACCAGTCGTGACGTTAAATGCTGTTGAAAGTGTGGTTTGTTTACCAGTAGCTTCATGTTTACTGAAGCTACTTGTTGGCTGTTTAAAAATAAGCAAGAATGAATGGTTTAAGATAATTTCACCGTCTCTTTAATGGATTAGAAGAGCTTTATTTTTTGGAGAAGGGTTGTTTTTATCACCTATATACTTACCATCGTGTGTGTGTTCTTGTTACGATAGTTGATGCACAAAAATGATAAAAAAAATTGTCGGTAGTTTTCTTTCCTAAGCATTATGGCTGGTAGTATTTCTATACAAAAGTGATTATGAGAAGAAGCTGCTCCAATTCAGAGCTGCTATAAAAATGAAAACAAAAAACGAAAGGCAAAACAAAACTCTTTTGGATTGAAATCATTTCTATCCCGTCATTTATAGAATAAATTTTAAGGTAATTTAAAACTTAGCAAATTCATATTTGAAAATCAGTTTCTTACATAAGCTCTGCCACCCTTAATCAGGGTGTACATGTCGATGTTGATTATAACCAGCTCTAACTTTTTTGATATGAGATTTTTTGAGTTTAATTGCAGGAAAATGGTTAAGGCCAGCGATGTATAGTGAACTTGCTTTTCTAGTTGATATATTTTTTCCCATTCACTTTCTCATTTTTTTTTTTTTTGCATCGGGTTTCCTTCTATACGACTGCAGAAAGTGGTCCTTCAAATTCCTGCGCCATTGTATCTGAAAAAGGAACGAGGAGAGGGTAGCAATGGTGTTGATGGGCGGGGCAAAAAGCCATGCAGCATGATTTGGTTTATTCCCAAAAAGCTCCTCAGTTGGAAAGAACCGGAAAGGAACAAGGAGAGGGAGGCGATGGGATTGAGGAGTGGGGCGAAGAAGCTATGTGCCTTGATTTGATTTATTCACAAAAAGCACCTCCTTGGGTTGATTCTGGAAGGATAGAGAAATGCAACGTGAACTCAGTATCACGCTTTAAAGGAACCTGTTTTTGATGAACTGGAGAGCATTGTGAGAATGAAACATGGAGAGAGGCTAAAATGTTTCAAGCGCGTGCTGATGATGCAAGAAGGGAAGCTGAAGGCGTAAAACGAATTACAAGCAACTGCCGAAAATGAAAAAAATGATGAAGAATTCAGAAATGGAATAGTGAAACTACGTTTGTTGAAGCTGAGGAAATGCGTAAGCAAAAGCTTGAACAACTTGAAGCTTTTGTATCAGCTCATCAGGATTACTTCAATATGAAGACGGGGATGGAAGTGGACATTAGAGATCTGCTATTGAAAATGGAAGCCACAAAACAGAAACTTTCCCATTGATTGGTTCATCAAAAGATTTTCTACACATCAGAAACTCTGGTAAGTTATCTTTTATGATCTGAGATTTTACATCTGGTGCCAGAACTTTGGGATTCTAATTTCTCTGTTTTGATGTTTCTCTGGTAAGTTAGCTTTGTTGCTTTATTATAAAAATTGCTTACTGGAATGCGTAAGGAGAACATTGAATCCCTGTATTGTTACCAAGTGATTCCCTTGTATGGTAAGCCTGATGGCTGCAGAAGTTAATGGCTATAATATTTGCTTCTGTCTGCTTCACTTTTGTTGTGCAGCTTCTATAATAAAGAAAGCAGTGTGGATGAGTTTCAATGATGACTATGGATGTGCAGTCATCTCATCTCCAGGTAAAATTGCTTCACAGAAATACCCTTGAATGAATGTATACAATATGCATGACACAGCAGTAGGTGCTGTATTTATTAATATTATTATTTTTTATTATGGAGGTGTAATAATCGGTATGCAAGTTGCAATACTTGATAAAATTTATAAAAAAACTAAATTACCAATTTATTCACTAAATTTATACTAAATAAAAACATGGTAGTTCACAATTTATTTGTTACAAAAGAAAAATAAAATATTATACTTTAAATGATTTCATATAACTTCAAACACTTTGTTCCAAAATAGTAGTAGTCAACTGTTTTGATTTTACTTTCTCCGAAACATCTTATTAAATCCTTTAGGGCTTGGGCAACCAACAAATTCACAATGGTTTGGAATAACACAAAATACCATTAAAAATTATATAGACCAATGCAATTTTAAAAAGTTTTGCGCATTTTCGATTCTTTCACAATTAAAACTCAAATAGGTGAGCCATATTAATTATAAAAGAAAATACTCTGTACAAGGAGACAGATTTAAAAAGACAGGAAAAACAATTCAAAATCAACAGTATAAAAGGGGCACGATACATTTTCAAATTAGCTATTACATTTCCTCTCAAATTTTAAAATTAAATTACTATTATTATTTTTATTATTACTAAATAAAAGAATAAATGTATATTTTAAATCTAATATACAATACAATAAACTAATATTAAATATAAAAGTATTATTTTAATATATAGTTTTAAAAATATATAATATTAGTCTAAAATGGAAATAATAACTAATATTTCTTATTTAGATCCCCCCATATATCCGTTAACTATTATTTTTAGATATATTACTATTGAAATGGGTAATAAAATTATTACAGTATTATATACAAATATTTATTGGATTTTTTTATTTAATATTAATTCTATTATTGTATCGATAGATTTTAAATATTTATGAGTATAATTTAAATATAACACCTCGCTCCCATCCCATCAATTAGCCATATCACTCCACTAATTCCTCATCTTGTAGCAACTAACAAACCTAACCCCTATACTATATGCAGATAACAAAAGATCATAAAACATATATATTGACAGCCCTCGCGTGAATAACATTTATCCAACACTCAAAAATCTTAAAATCTTGTGCAGAACGGGGGGAAAAAAACTGGAAATGGCACTAGTAAAAGCATATGTATGTGAATAAACATATGCCATGAATTTGGTAGAATTTGCCAGTTAAAGTGTCTAATTGCAGCATGGAAAAAAGGAAAAGTAAAAGAATCACTGTCTGTGAATCACAGATTCTATACAACTTCCACTAGTTTGTACATGATTTATGTACTCAAAATTACCTATTTCACTGGCAGCCTATGGTTTGACCTTAGTCTCTCAGCAGACACTACCTTCCATTCTTGCGAAAAGCTCTCACCGGTGCAGCTTTTTGTCCTACTGCTGCAAAACATTATCGATGTGCTTTTCGATTTCCTCCATATAAAACCTTTTATTCTCATCCTGTTAATTGGGCAGCATATAGCAATTTTCATTAACGTTTTCTTAAAACGATACTTTTTCGATAAATTTCCATTAGTACTGCAGCACACAATGCCGTAAACAATCACCCAAAGAAAACAAACATGTTTAAAATGATTCTAGAACACAGAAGAAATCATAAATAAAAAAAAGCACAATATTACAATAAAACCATGCCAATATTTTATCCTACATTTATAAAAAGAATATGTCAAGGTCACACAGAAAAACAAATCCTAAAATTTCTCAGTTTGTTTTAAAGTTACCAGAGTTAATGTGTTGAGTCCAAAAAGAATAATATTAGAATTAAAATAATTTAAATGAAGTCACTCAAATCAAGTTAAGAAACTGGTGTTTTATTTAATTTGTATTTTTTTAATTTATATTTTACATTCATGTATATATATATATATATATCAAAATGTTGTGAACGATGTTCACCTAAAAAGATGCTTTCCATGGCCAACTAATAAAATTATATAAAACTACTAGGTACATCATTGATTTTATTATTACGTACAAAACTAAAAGTGGGTGTTACACCCTCCTGAAATTTCATATTTTTATCACTAGTCAATACATAAAAAAAACTTACACAAAGACTTACATAAACCATTCCTCTTCTTGCAAACTCCTAAATGTCACGACCACAACCATCCGAAAAAATAGTCAAATGTCTAATATTTGTTTGAATTGACACGATACACACGAATGTCCTGTTGGAATTCCAATCTCAATCCAGTAATTACCTAAAATATCCTTTGAAGCAAAACTCACTTTAGTTTTATTTTCCCCCGGTGGCTATATGCAGTGCATGTGGATAAGGCTACAAATGAACTAAACTGAGTCGAGCTGAATAATAAGATAATCGAACGTGTTTATTAATATTCATTAACGAATTGAATCGAACACAAGTTTGAAACTATGATATTCACGAATAGTTTACGAACATGTGTTCACAAACTTATTCACAAATATTTACGAACACAATTATAAAATCATAAAAATCTACAAAAAGAATCGATATCGTAAACTTGTCAAAAAAATATAATTAATTAACTGTTAGATTGTGTTATCTTTGTTTAATTTGTTTAAACAATTAATATATGTAGTTCGCAAAAATATAATAATAATAATAATAGTAATAGTAATAATAAACAAATAAATCAAAAATATATATTTTTATTTAATAATAATATAAAAGTATATACTTATTAAATGATATTTAATAAAATTATATTTATATTTAATAAAATAATTTTTATATATTAATTAATTTATTAATTTTTTTGTTTACAAATAATTTTTACGAATACAAACGATATTCAGGAATATAATAATGGTGTTTACAAACTGTTTGTAAGTGATACTATTAATTAACGAACAAATATAAACGGTCTTTTATTGAGCTAAACATAAACTTATTCATGAATATTTGGTTCATTTACAGCCCTACATGTTGAATACTATACCAACGTCAAATCTCGCCAATTATGTTAGTCATATCAGAAGCAAAACACAGGCCAAATATTACAAACATGATTTTACAAGCCGGGGGTGCACAAAGTTTTTCCTATGTAGAGAGCTCTTACATGTAAATTGATATGCGTGACTTATAATTTATTATTTTATTTTTAAGAAAATATATTAACAACCAGCATTATATATATATATATATTTATATAATAAGTATAATTGTTAGATTATGATTGAATGACTTAAATCACAACTTTCATTTAAAATGTAACAGAGGTATTGTTGTATGTACAATATCAGATAAATAGTAAAACAAAAATGTGATTTGAACTATGTTCAATCATATCATCAAATGGTTATGATCGCACATGAGTTTATTGCATTTCTTTTGCATATATTATCACCCTATATATATATATATATTAAAATGCTAGAGGAATAAAAATTACAATGAGCATAGGTATAATCATATCCCATATTGCATTTGTACTTATTTGTAGGGAGATAGTGTACACGGTACTTTGGCTCATAAACTCTTTTCTCTTTAGTAATTTCATGAAATTATATTGCTAAAGAGAAAAGAAATGTAAAAGTATAACCATTCAATAAATTATATGGTTGATTGGTTAAATTGTATTTTTATTTAATTGTAATAAAATATTATTTCGCCCGGATGAGAAATTAAATAAAAATGCATATATATATATATATATATATATATATATATAGAGACCCTATATAAACCCCATCCCGCTATTTCTGTGTCACCCGCGGACCACAACCGACCCAACCACAAATCTGTCTCTTTTCTCTCTCTCCCTCTCTCTTGTCAGTTTCTTCGTTCTGGTCGATGGATTCGCCAACTCGCTGTTCAGTGATCATCGTGGGAGCAGGAGTTTCGGGTGAGTCTATCGATCGACTCAAATCCATATCGAGATCATCATTCATCATCGGAGGAGGACACGAGCGAGAAATAAATAATAATTAATTAAGCCGCGGCGGGGGTTACGATCTATATTATATATATTAATTAATGGGACGGGTATGGATTATATGTGACGGTGCAGGAATATCGGCGGCGAAGTTTCTGGCGGAGAAGGGGACGGCGGACGCGGTGATCCTGGAGGCATCGGATCGGATGGGAGGCAGGATCCGAAAGGAGGCATTCGGAGGCGTCAATGTGGAACTCGGGGCGGGTTGGATAGCCGGAGTCGGCGGCAAGGAGTCTAACCCCGTCTGGGAACTCGCCAATAAATCTGCTCTCCGGACCATCTTCTCCGATTTCAGCAATGCCCGTTACAACATCTACGATCAGAGGTGGTGCATGTATTTTCCTTCTTCTTCTTCTTCTTCTTCTATATTACGCCGCACGTGCGCCGGCGCCGGCGCCGGGGCTATCTAATCTAATCTGACTGACTCGTTCTGAGGGCTGCTTTTTTTGTTTTTGTTTTTGTTTTGGGTTTCATCACACTATATATCAGCGGTAAGATATTTCCGAGTGGAATCGCTGCTGACTCGTACAAGAAGGCGGTGGAGTCGGCGATTCAGAGCATTAAGAAGCAGGAGACCAACGTTAACGATCGTCATTGCGGTGGCCCTTTTATACTAGACGGCTTAGATTCCGTACCCGCATTGTATATTTCATATATATATATATATGATATATGATCGCTCGCTTTGGCTTTTGTACCTCATTCTCTCTTTAACCTCGTACTGATCTGTGTTGTTTATAGTTCACCTAAAACGCCAATAGAGCTCGCCATCGACTTCATACTCCATGATTTTGAGATGGCAGGTCAGTTGGGTCTCTCTCTCTCTCTTATTTTAAAGTTTAATCCTTCTTCCCCAGACACCGCCCCTGGTAAAAATAATAATTAAAGAGAGAGGAAAAATGTATGTATATATGAGTATATGTATATATTAAAAAGGCGTGGTGATCATATATATATATAAATATATATATAATGGCAGCAGAGGTGGAGCCAATCTGCACTTATACGGACTTTGGGGAACGAGAATTTCTGGTGGCGGACGAAAGAGGGTACGAGTATTTAATATACAAAATGGCCGAATCTTTCCTCTGTACCTCCTCCGATGGTAATATCATCGATGACCGTCTGCAACTAAACAAGGTAACATTATTCCTATTCACTTTCTACTTTTTCATTTCTCATATATTCTTCAGAATCGATCCAAAGTAACGTTGTTTTTTAATTATTATTATTTGTTTTGTTTGAATACGCCCGTTGATTGGACGACCAGACCCTAATCTTATTATTGGGTTTGCGGATTAATTAATACAAAATGTCAAAATGAGATGGAGACACTATTTCGACTACCACTGGCTTTTTGTCGCGGTCCAAACCAATATTGCATGTTTTACTTTTCCTTTTTTTTTTTAATGATTTCATCTTTAACATTTCTATGAAGCTTCAATTTTTAATTTCATAAAATCAATTACTTCACCCTGCTTCTCCCGGATCCACGAGACGGTTTCGGTTTGCCACCAAAAGGAATTATCTTAAAATTAAAATTAATGACACTGATCTACATTAATTGTTGTTTCACACTACAATAATAGATATAATGTTTATATATATATAATGATTCTAAGTTGCGGATGTTTATTACGAGGCTTAGCAATTTGCTCACGAACACACCAATTTGCTCATATTGAAGAACAAATACAACACACATTACATTCACAAAACCGTGTGATTTTATAACAAGGGATAAAAAATTGTCCTGCAACTATAAAATTAAAAACCCCTTTTATCTGAGGCTATCAAGTTCCCAATTGTAATTAATTAGATCCTCCAAATTTGTTTTGAAGGTTAAATCAAGTTCTTGGTATATGATCTATGAATTTTCAAATGATGATCACATGCATGTATATTTGAAGTGGAAGAGCACATGCATCATTTTTTTTTTTTTTGTGGGGGGTGGGGGGTCAGGGTCACAATCAAGCGGATAGGGACCGTCACGTTTGTTGCATATTGCATTGCATAGGCAGGGCGTTTAGTTTGGGATTCGATGTAAAGTAAGAAGCTGGAGTGAGTTAAGACGTTCCTGTCGTGTCGTGCCGTGCCGTGCCGTGTCATGTCAACCTCTGGATGAGGACAGCCAACGCAAGTAGCCTAGAGATGTCGTACCCTTGTCGGTTTCTGTACCCAATGAATGTATCTGTTGTGTTGCTTTCCTGCGGGCCAGACGCTGTTTGTTTGTTTGTTTCTTTACCGTCTCTCTCTCTCTCTATATATATAAATATATTTGCCTCCGTTATTTTCAAAAAATGAGCCCCTACCTATATAGAAGGGTTTGAATTACAATCGTTCCTTCCTTCTCTTGTCCCATCAGTTCATACTAGGAGAGGAGACATCCGTCAGTTATACTGCTCCGTCCCCTTCTATATATTTATTTTCAAAAAAAAAAAAAAAACTAAATAAAAATTCGACTCTCATATTATTATTATTATTATGTATTTTCTTGGAGTGAAATGGATTATTGTGTTGATCTGTATAGGAGGACTGGAGTGTCTAATTTATGATTGTTGGTATTAATTAATTAATTATAAGCATGGACGTCCTCAATTATTAATTTAATCCTGATGGGTGACGGATGGCGTGAACATGCAGGTCGTCCGAGAATTACACCACGCGGAAGACGGCGTGAGGGTAACCACAGAGGACGGGTGTGTGTACGAAGCCAATTACGTTATTTTGTCTGTTAGCATCGGTGTTCTCCAAAGCGACCTCATCTCCTTCAACCCGCCCTTGCCCGTACGTCCCCTTCACTCTTCCATTTTGCTTCTTTTTTTAATTAATTATTATTTAGGTGTCTACTCTAGATTCTAGACTCTAAGACTCTAGACTAATCCCTATGCCATCTCTCGTGAGATAATTAATAGTAATAATAAATAAATAAATAAAAACTTGCCGTTTCCAACTCATTCAAAATTTTCACACGTATACATACTTCTAGATGCTTGATATTATAAGTGTACTCAATTTTTAATCTCAGGGTTTATGAGATTAATGATGTAGGTGCAAGTTAACAGGACATTCACAGTTAACCAAAAGAAAACTGTTTTTTTTTTGTTGTAACATAAGCAAACATATATTCTACACATAGTCAAAACATTTGTACGTGAATCACAATAGATAGCATGAAGGCTCCCTTTTATACAAATCTCTTCAGCACTCTCGCATTGGTAATTAATGTGTCAGTATTTTACTAGTGTGGTGCTGATCAAATTATGAATGAATCAGATTAAATTATAGGTGAACCTGACCAAATCAATGAGACTAATAAAAATTAATATCACATCATCACCGGTGTGCGTGTATTTAGACTTTAACCTTATAAGTTTCTTACCTCTATCAACCATATACTACTACTCTCCATTATTGGCATTTAATGGCGCGCCCGTTGGTGTGCGTGTATTTTACTACTCTCCATTATTTTCCGTTTATTATATGTGTTATGGGCGGGGAGGGGGTCCAACACCCCAACTCCTATAGGCTACATAGGAGGCAGTATTAAAGCACCCAGACTGGACTTCTCCTTTCAATGTGGCAATGTGCACGGACTCTGACCCCCCACTACTAGTAAATGTATGTTAAGAGGGTGTCCCAGTTCACCTCGCACTGGACCCCACTAATTCCATGGTCCATCCGCAGGCTTGCTTGCTTATATATATGGTGGCCAGAGGGAGACTAGTAGGGCAGTTCGATTTTTAATTCCATTGTGGATATATAATAAAAACTGTTAACATGCTGTGATTACAAATTGAATTCCAGGTTTAAATCCTTTAAATATCTTGATTTATTCTTGCAGAAATAATAAGAACCCCTAATCTATATACAATTCAACTGGGTTAATTTAACACGCATTAATTGCATCAGCTAAAAACTGTATGTGAGATCAAATTGGTTGTATATAGAAATCATGTATATACATCATTAAAATAAATTTTAAAAATAAAATAAAGTGAGCATCCAAGTTGTTCATAATTCAAAACTAAATAATTTTGCTCATGCTCATTTTGCCTGCTTCCTTCCAATGCAAATTACTCATAGATGTCTAATTATTTACCAAGAGTATATGTAAAATTTATGAATGGGCATGGGTGAAATGAGTGTCAATTAAATTGAGTTTGATACCCCCTATCTTATGAGGGTTTTCAATTTTCATTATATAGATTTTTGTACATCATGTTACATTGCTGTCTCTCCAAATAAATAATTCTAATAAGATAATGATAATTTGTGCATTAGTTACAAAATATTAATAGCAGGGGCCACTTGCAATTTTAGAATATATAAATAAGTGTTTTTTTTTGCATATCCTATTCTTCTTTCTAAAATGTTTTAAATTATACTCTTTTTAGTCATTTCATCAATAGTCCTGTTTTATTTTTATTTAGTTTTTTAAAAAGTAAGCATTTGCGTCATATCAATAGTCTTCACTCCTGAGTTCTTAATCTGCATGTGAACCATCGTAGAATTTTGTACCCAAAAAATATTTTTTTTAAAAACCACCTTATGAGAGAATGGCAAGGGTCATGAATTGAGAAACCCTTTTCTCAAATTGGTTACGCTAGTGTGAGAGAGTAGGAGCCATCAGGGCATGAAATTCATTTGAGATTATACATAACCATAAGCAAATTCTCTTGGGACTGAGTATTGACTTAGTACATGGTTTTTCTAGTAAAATAAAAGTCATGATAATTGATCTTTGCTTGTTAATTATTTGTGGCACCTTTGGGCCCAAATGATATGATTTACTAGTTATCATACATTGTTTGTTTTCCTAATGACATTTTAATTAAATGTTTTTTTAGAGATGGAAAACAGAGGCAATACAGAGGTGTGACCTGATTGTATACACAAAGATTTTTCTAAAGTTCCCCTACAAGTTTTGGCCTTCAGAGGCAGAGAAAGAGTTTTTCATCTATGCTCATGAGCGCAGAGGCTACTATACCTTTTGGCAGGTCTCACTCTCTTTTAATTATAGTCTAGTAGATAGTTTGCATGCCGTCACTGGCTAATCCTTATATTTTATGTATTATGCATCACTAAACAACCTAAATTTTTACATTCGTCAAATTTTAACCCAAGTATAATGATAAATTGAATTAATATAAAATTAATATCACACATACATTTTTTTGTTGTTATTTTTGGGACTTAGTTTAGAAAGGGAATTACATACTAGAATTGGAAAGGTTCTCCCAACTCCGATTTTTCATTACCTAGCGTACATTTTAATACATAAAAAAGATTGATACAACAACTTACCAACTCCCCTTAATTTAGAAAGTTTGGTTACCCAATTATAAACTCCCCCACAAGTTGCTAGCTTCTCCATATTTTCTACAAATTTCTAGAGTTTGTAGAAATATTATAATTACTAATCAGTACAAAATGCAAAATATTTTGACTAATAGCACGCTGCATCACAACTCTATTTCAAAAGTTAGTGACACTCCTTGAGGCAGATGGTGTTAGTGACTCCAAGTTTGTCTCTAAGCATTTCAAATCTTCCTTCTGCAGTGCCTTGGTAAATATGTATACCATTTGTTCATCAATTCCACAATGAATCAATTAAGCATCTCCATCCTTTTCAGCTTCTCTAATGGCAGGGTACTTGACCATGATATGCATGCTTAGTTTTTCCATGAAAAAACAAGATTTTTGACCGTGGCAATGGCTGATTGGTTGTCATATAAAATTTTAGTTGTCTGGTCTTGGTTTATTGAGCAGAATATAAAGCAGCTGAAGCAGCTATATATTCTGCTTCCCTAGTTAATTGAGCAACTAAATTTTGCTTCCTTGAACTCTAGCATACAGTGCCTGAACCAAGTGTGAAGCAATAACCCATAATACTTTTCATATCATCTATTGAACCAGCCCAATCACTATCTGTAAAAGTCAAGTAGCTTTATTTTAGTGTTCCTTTTGTAAAGAATGTCAAAATCAAGAGTGCCTTGTATATATCTTTGGACTCTTTTTGCTGTTTGAAAATGGAAGAAGGTTGATGTATTCATGAACGTTGAGAGTAGACTGGCTATATACATAATGTCAGGCCTTGTTGCACATTAAAAAAAACAAACAAACTTCCAATCAAGCTATGCATCAATTGGTCCTGGATTATCTTCCTTATTTAGCTTATCTATATGTACTGTAGGTGTGCACACAACTTTACAGTTTGAGAGACCAAACTTATTCAACAATCCACTTGCATATTTATTTTGTGAAATGAATATTCCTTGCTGCCATTACCGGATCTGCATTCCCAAAAAATAAGTCATTTTCCCCAAATCATTCATTTCAAATATCTCCATCATTTGTACCTTGAATTCATTGATTGATGAGTTGATTCCAGTCACCAATATATCATCAACATAGACAGATACAATGAGAATTTCCTAATCAGCATGCTTCACATATAGTGTTGCTTCATTGCAACTCTTTGAGAATCCTTAATTTAGCAAAAAAATTATTAATTCTTGCATACAAGCTCCCGTGCTTGTTTGAGGCTATACAATGCTTTCTTTAGAAAATATACCTTTTAGGAGCTTTTACATCAATGAAACCTTATGGCTGTGCTATATTCAAGAACTCTATTGAAGAATGTTGATTTCACATCAAGTCGAAATACTAGTTTAATCGGGCTTCCAGTGCAAGAAGAAGCCGAACAATATCAAACCTTGCTACAAGAGCAAAATTTTATGAAAAATCAACGCCATCTATTGTGTATAGCCTTTTACAACAAGCCTAGCCTTGTGCTTGTTAATGGTTCCATCTATTTTAAGCTTCAATTTGAATATCTATGTGACACCAATGACTTATTTGTCGAAGGGTTTATCCACAAGCATCCAAGTTTCATTTTTCTCTATCATTTTGAGCTCCTCCTCCATGGCAGCCTTCCACTCGAGAATATTCATAGCTTCATTTAGTTCTGTAGGTTCGAACAAGGCTAGATTATCTGTTGCCTCTCACAACACAATCTTCATAATTTAAGTCCTCTCCTTCTCCACTCCAATTTTGAGGCACTTATTCCATGGGCGGTTTAAAATTGTCCACAACTATTTTTTCCCGATTCTGTATGCTACCTTCATCAAGCTTGACACTTCTACTCACAAACACCTGTTGAGTTGTAAGATTAAAAATCCTATACACTTTGAATCACTATTATATCCATTAGGATGCCAACATCCACTCTTTTATTTAACTTGTCCCTCTTGACTTCAGATATTAAAGCATAACATATGCTGCCAAAAACTCTAAGATGAGCCAAAGATGGTTTGACATTGAAGCAAGTGTCATCAGTCGTCTTGTCTTAAAGAGCTTTACTTGGCAACCTATTTTTCAAATATACAACGGTATTGGATGCCTCAATCCAAAATTAATTTGGCAGTCCTTTCTCTAGTGTCAAACGTCTTGCCATATTAAGGATTGATATATTTTTTACACTCATGCCATTTTGTTAAGGGGTGTTAGTGACAATGAGCTGATAATGAATACCTATGACATTGTCGGATTTCAGAGTCTTAATAGTATAATTTTCAGTAGTAAAGTTTTGAAATAAAAAAAAGATTAGACTTTTTCTTAAAAATATATATATATCCAATAAAATCTAGTGAAATTATCTATAAATATTAGAAAATATCTGCTTTCATTATAAGAGGGAATGGTAATTGGATCACACACGTAAAATTTGATTAATTCAGAATGGAAATGAGCTTAGCTAACCCATTTGACGTATGCCACACACCAAATTGTTTGCATACACCAACCATATATAGAACCATTTCTTTGCTTTAAAGAAGTTTAAGGAAGCATAATTTGTGTGTATAAACCTCTTATGCCAAAGACAAGATTCATCTTCCAAAATAGTGTAAGCTTGAACTTGAGTGAGTTTCCACTAAAGAGAAAGAATTCTATTATGCATTTTAGTAAAGAAAAGCTTGTCATCAATTGAATCAAAAATTTCACACTTTATTTTTGAAAGACAATGCATAACCTTTATCAAGCAATTGTGCTACACTAAAAAAATAGATTATTTGTAGTACTTGATGGAGTTGGATCACTATAACACCTTTCTCAAGTGCTTCTAGCCATTTTCCATCTCCAATCTTCACTTTAGAAGAGTATTTTCTATCAATTGTCCTGAAGTTTTGTACGTTTGAAGTCATATGATGAGAGCAACCCCCATCTATGAGCCACATAGCAGATTTCCTAGTTGTAACATCACACTCTTCTGCTGCTATTGAAACAAAGACATTTTCTACTTGTGTCTCATCCCCTTCTATGCTTTGAGCTTGCTGAGCTTGAGGTTGTTGATTGCCTTCTGCTCTACACATTTTCTCGAAGTGTCCAAACTGCTTACAAGTCTTGCATTGTACACCTGGCCTGTACCAGTAATCATTTCCGGAGTGATTGGTTTTCTGGCAATGTGGATTAGGAGGGTATCTTCCTCTTCTGAACTTTCCTTTAGCTCCTTGGTGATCCTTTCTTTCTTTGCTATTTTCCCTTGAAAAAATTTGCTTTTGCTAGTTTCAGCTTGAGTGTTTCAACAGTTAGTAACAATATTGTTTTTGTGCCCTCATAACTGGTAATTTTAAAATTGTTGATATATAGTGTATTTGTTTACCAAAAAATAGCAAATAAAAATTCCAAATTTTCTATTGAAATTGTTTGAAAGCGTAACTCATGTACTGAGAATTATATTGAAAAAAAAATATAATAAAGGGATCAAATCCATTCATACATATGAATGCATCATCATTGTATGCATTATATGGTTATCAATTTTGACGTAATTGATAGTATGCGAATGAAATAAGATATTTTTTTGATCCCTTTGGTTTAATTAAACTAATCCTGTTTGAGTTGATATCAAATTGACTCATTGACTTCCCTGCATGCCATTTGTTTTTTGAGGGTGAAGATTGAATTGCTTGGTTGCAACTTATAAAATAACCTGACAACTATTGTCGGATATATTAAAATTTATTGTTTATCGGATCCACTTTACAGGTTTAATGTCACCATGTGTAGTTAAATAAGACCAAAACGTCAACCCGTATAGGTTAATTGTTATCGGACTATAACAGCAGCATCACTTGAATTATTAACACTTACATTACATATTAGCTCGCGTTATCGTCATCTCTCCTAAAATAATTCCATTAATTAGTTTATTTAAATTACTATAGAGATTTTTCCCTACATATCAGCCGCGTTATGTATCGTCATTTCTCCTAAAATAATTCCTTTAATTTAGTTTTTTAAAATAGTAGCATCACCCTCATGTATCATTACAGGAATCGCTTTTGCTAGGTATAGGATAAGTTGGCCTCCATCTTTTTTTTTTACTCATCTATATTCCGATGATAATACTCATTAGGTGACGGACAGGTAAATACCTATACGGATATGGATATATATGAAATATGAACCTAGGAGGATAATTTGTTGAATATTTTTATCATAATATTTTTATAATAAAAAATACTTTGAAATTACAAATTTAATAAAAAAAACATTTAAAATAAAATTACATTAATATTATATATACAAATTTAATATAGAAAATTTATAAATTTATAATATATATCTGTATAATAAAAACATATTTAATTATATATTTTATTTCTTACATATGAGTTTGGTAATGAATAGGATTGTTTTATACGCTATCTATGTGATCCATACCCAAAACTTAATTCACATGTAAAATTCATTACTCTATCCATTATTTAGAATGTATATCGCACGGTAAAATAGGATGGGTGAGTCAGGTAGAACGGTTATCCCGATCCCTTTATGACTTTATCAGTGCTTCACTTACTGTTTACTAACAACTAACAAGTACATGTTATTATGGTTGTTTTCGAATAAAATGGTTTTGTCATGTCTGACCCAGGCTAGCTTTGCTAGGGGTTTGATGTGGTTGTTGTTTTGTCATCAGCACATGGAGAATGCGTATCCAGGGTCCAACATTCTGGTTGTGACTTTGACGAACGAGGAATCCAAACGCGTCGAGTCCCAACCAGACGAGGAGACAATGAAAGAGGCAATGGGGGTACTAAGGGACATGTTTGGCCCCAACATACCTGATGCCACTGATATACTCGTCCCCCGCTGGTGGAGCAATCGGTTTCAGCGTTGCAGTTACAGCAACTACCCCATTATTTGTGATGTTCAAGCTGTTCATGACGTGAAGGTAGATCTTCTTCTCTTTTTTTCTTTTTCTTTTTTTACTATTTTGACTGTGTTCCGCTCCATTTGAACACAAATGGAAATTGAATCACATTGAGGGACGGACGTGAATTGGGCTACGTATGTATGTATAATTGAATCCTCTGATTCCATGTGACATGCCATTTTCTATATTTTTCTCAGGCCCCAATAGGACGCTTATTTTTTACTGGTGAACACACCAGTGAAAGATTCAATGGCTATGTCCACGGTGCATATCTTGCAGGTCAGAAGAGCCCCCTGGATTTTTCATTGATGATAAGTAACCCCTTTAAAGTTTCGAGCACTAAAGAGTAGTATTCTATTGTATTTTAATATATATATGCTGATCGAAAGGGATGGATACAAGTGAAGCTTTGCTAGAAGACATGTTGAAGAGGGAAGCGAAAGAAAGGAAAAGTGAGGCAGAAAGTCTCCTGCTTGAACCCTTGTTAGCTTTGACACTGCAACAAACAGAAGCAGTCTCAGCCCTCCACATGTGTGAAATACCAAGACAACCTTTTCTTGACCGCAACATCGGCCTCCCAGAAGCCATCTTATGACTAAATGAACCCCTCATCAAAACCCATTACGATGATGATGTTGGTGGTGACGATGATGCTGACAGCAATTGCATGCTCGTCCCGAGAAAAATGCTGACTATGATGGCCACGATGCTGACAGTACGAGGCCAGCCCGGAGAGTGCTGATGACCATGACCATATGAGCGAACAGGGGAGGAACACACGTAGGGAAAATGGAGAAGTGTGAGCAGATGGGGTCGGCTAATGCTATATTTATCCTCCTAGCTACGAAAGCTGCATCATACACACAAAAGTTGAGCATTGCAGTGAGGGGCACTGACAAATAGGGAAAGCACACAAGTCGTTCGTTCCATTCAAAGCAATTTTTTGTATGAACTCAACTTGCTACAAACTATATGATCTACCAGACTTTTCCAATAAGTTTAATTAAAAGCTCATGTTGACAGAGTACGAGGATAAAACTCATACAAAGCTTCATTCCTTCCTTCCACATAGGCCCTGCAATTTGTTCAAAATTGGTATGAACATTCGCCAATCACCAGCGAACTCCCAATAACCAATCTCAAAGGTAAAAAGAAAATTATTACACAATCTAGGAATCACCCTAGCATAGATATTTTTTATACAGAGCAGTAGCAATTGCAAGGGAATCTCCTTTTGCTTTGTTAGGATAAGGCCGTGTACTTGACTGCCATATGTTTGAAAATGATATCCACTCTTCTCTCCATTCTTCCACCTTGAAGCTTTCATCGTCTCTCAAGCTTTTCAACAAATAGTTGAAATAGGTTGAAGCTCGTGGCAGATAGTAACCTTCAAGTAACCCACTCCAAAATTTGTTTGCTACCATCAACAAGGAGGGAAAAGTTCATGACATTTCAATAGTAGTAACGGTATGCAGCAAAATTTTGGTAGAAATTCTTATTACCATAGTCATGGAGCTGGCTCTGATTGGTCAGCGTGTTATCATACCACATAGTCACTTGAGTTCTTGCATTCCACTCATACTGTGATAATAATAAAGATTGTTAGTATTATACTACACATAAAACATAACAGTTCAAGGATGCGGGCATGCTCTTCATCAGCGGATTGGTTTCGATTACACAATGTTACTATTCAGGTGAATTATTAGTGCTCACCTGTCTCATCTCACTAGGAGTTTTGGCCATCCTTTTCGCACTTTCTAGCCAAGTCCCAAGTAGAAAATTATCATTGGAAGCAAGAAGTTCATCAATATCCTTAATGAGTTGAACAAATTTTTGGCTATGAAGGGTCAAAGACTTCACATCTTTCTGCTGAAAAGCAGTCACCGCATCCAAATATACTTGGTTTGCCAACTTAGAGAGCACTTGCCGTGTCAAGTCAACCAAGTCATACCTTCCAAGTAAAGGAAAAATCATAAAATCATTATTTCGAACATGTAAGACAAAACACTGATAACTGACAAAATTTTCAATCATGCCAGTATTCTAAATAATCTATTCCTGGATAGATTTTCAGAAAGCAACTAAATCTTGGATCAAGCAAACTGGGAGCAACTACTATATCGGCTATAAAATAAAACAGAAAATGGATAAAAACCTATCAGGGGAACCATCCAGGAAGGATAATATATACATGTGAATATTGTATGATTTACATATCTCAAGAAAATTTGTTTGGTCCTTTTTCAAAACTATTACAACATCTCTAAATTTTATAATAATTTTCCCTTTCCAGCTTGTATACAAGAAGAAAAAAACAATGTGTACATCGCTGTTTACCTATATGTGAGGCTGCCAGCAAGATCATTCCCTGCAAGAAGGAATAGCTGTAAAGCATTGATCACTTCGCTATTAGAGTACCATATGTGTGATTGAGGCAACTTTATACTAGTCCTGTCAGGTAAAAACCGTCTGCTTCCAGATACCATAAAAGGCTCCTGTATCTTATATGGTTTTTCTATGTGGGAAATATGGTTAAGAGATGGATTCCAGTCTGGAAATTTAACAATGAAATCTGTGTTATGATCCTGCAAAAAAGTTATTTGGAAAAGCCAAAGTGTAAATATGCAAGCAAGTATTCACATTAACCACGTAATGATTCACAGAAAATACACCAAAATTCAGTGCCAGAAAAAAAAAATCCTTATAATGGTTACCTGGATTTAATGCGTATAGTTAAAACAGTTTGTCCAATTTCTGCTGCCCAGAAATGTAAACTAATGTATTGTGTCCCATTGAGCTTACTCCTAAATGTTTTTTTATTTCTGACATACACCAAATGTTTTCTAGAACTTGAACAGTTCAAAATTTCTCATTTATAAATAAATCAATATAGAAGAGATGCTTATTTTGAAGAAACTCAGTAATGAGAATACAAATACACATTCATAAATTTATGAAAAGCATACATACACACTTCCACCTATATCCCATTCAACCTAAACCCCTCTGACAGTCTGACTATCCCCACGTATCATTGGTTCTAATTTATTATTTTAGCAACATCCAAAAGGCTTAGGCTTCAGGAAATGATGATAATAATAATCGGACATAGCCCTTAAGGTATGAGAGAACATCATCCTGAAATAGCTTGCACCCGTTCAACAAGGATCATGTGATGTCAACACTATTTTGGAAGCTTCATAAGATGGTTACAGAAGAAAAGAATAGAGGAGAATAATAATTCTTTCTTATTCCTCATTGAGAAAATAAAACCATATATATACAAGGCAAGGAAGACCTAATTAGGTAAGAAACCCTTTTAGGTAACCTAATTGACAACCATAATACAGCTAATGACAGCCATATACAACTCATTCCAACTGCTACAATAAAATATAGTTTCAGATTCAGTCAATGAGAACAAAATATTAATTTTTGAAAGCATACAGCAATTTCATCTGTACAGTTGTAGACCGTGCGGTATAGAATTTCCCAAGCATCCTCAGTTTGATAAACTGTTTTACCATACCGTCTGCGGGAGTAGGTTTTCAACCATTCCTACAAGAAAAATGTTAATCATAAGAGCAACACAATCTAATAAACTTTCCCTACATATTTGTTCAGTGCTGCGTCATTTGTAAACAAAGTTTGTATGGAATCTTTGTTTGCAGATCATTTTCCAAACACATAATTAACAGAATTTGGACGGATTAAGATAGTAAAACTTAAAGGACTCACAAATACACAAAGGGGAGTTAGAGTCTTAACAAGACTGTTATGGGTATAAAGCTATTATGCTTTATATCAGGTTTAATAAGAACTACTTTTTTTCTTATTTTTTTATACGTAAAAAAATTTATTAATATGAGAGGTACACACACAAGTCGTGTGCGCGAAAAAAGCATATAACGTAAAGCTCAAAAAGAGTACCCATGAACAACATTAGAAATAGACAAACGAGATAATATGCCCGAAGCAAAAAGTCATTCCTTTAAATCCCCCCCAAAAAAAAAACCCATTTTCTTAATTTTTGAAATGTAGAGGGAAAAGGAAGACTGAATAAACACATATTCAATGTCTCTCCTTCTAGGCAACTTGTTTAACACCAATCATTTCCCATCAGAAAGAACCCAACTTTGTTCAAAGAAGAGAACACGCAAATATAAGTAGGGGAAGACTTGCTCCCTAGTCCCTAGACCAAAACATTTTAACATAGTAGACAAAGCCCACTAAAAGTACCAATATAATAATATTCCAACCAAAATTAACCTAGGAAGAACAGTGCAGACCACCATTGTCTAAGGTTGGAGAGCCAGAGACTTACAACCTTCACCAGACACCAGAGCCTAGCTAAAGTGATCAACATTATTATACTAAGAGGAATTCAATATTCAGAGTAAGTATGTTCACAAAAAAATGAACATGGGCTGTAGAAAGTTGATTACCACAAGTTGAACTTTTTCACTATGGAATGCCATTTCAGACATCAGTTCATAAACAACTGGATTCTGCTCTATTCCTTCCATGCACATACCAACACCAACCTACATGAACTTTTTATAATCAGTACACGTTATTGTACAAGTTTCCA
Source organism: Taxillus chinensis (assembly GCA_023512835.1). Lineage (NCBI taxonomy): Eukaryota > Viridiplantae > Streptophyta > Magnoliopsida > Santalales > Loranthaceae > Taxillus > Taxillus chinensis. The sequence goes on along the minus strand of CM042091.1, from coordinate 7,612,444 downwards.
GGATTATAATAAATGAAGTTTTGTAGAAAGAATTAGATTATTATGATGTATTGTTTCAAATTGAATCTTCCTCAAACTTTATATAGATGAAGCATGCAAATGATGACAAATTTATATTGCAGCAAAAAGCAGTGTAACTCAAAATCATTTTGAAAAAGAAAATTGCACAACCAACATTTATTTTATCGGACAAATTTACACAACCAACATTAAAACTAATGAAGATACAAATCATTCTTAAACATGTTTCAGTTCATGGCATTAAATTCTCTCCCATTCGATGCCAGTAGGGCTGTCAGTGAGCCAAGCTACTCGGGTTCGGTTCAGAATCGAATTGCAAAAAACTTGGCTTGTTATTCATTTTAAACAAGCCCAAAACCATTGTAAAGTCTGCAAGCTTAACAAGTCCAAGGCCAAGGCTGGTAGTGTTCCACTCGTGAGCTTAATATGCCCAAGCCTCAAGTATATTATTATATTGATTAATTTGCTTATAATGATAAATTTATACTAATATTTTTATATTATTAACTTATTGTATTAATGTTAAAGTTAATAATTTGATATTGCATAAAATAATATTATTATTTTTTAATTAATTTGAGCAAAACAAACTTACTATTTTAAACTTAAACGAGTTTAGTGAATCAAGCCCAAACAAGCTTGAATGAGTCAAGCCTAAACAAGTTCAAACCCAAGCCTAATTTAAAGAAGCTTGCCTCAAAGCTTGGCCCCAACTCAAGTTCGCAAAGTTTAAAATGAGATCGGCTAATTTAAGCCAATGTTCGGCTCAGTTCGGCTTGTTAACAGCCTTAGCCAGTATCTTCAAACGTGGGAGGATGCATTAGTTCTATAAACTAATTCAATGAAATTGTTCTCATTAAGTAGGAAGACTTCATCATAATTCAAAATTGTGTTTCCCAACTCTTTGCTGATGTACACAGAATTCTGCAAAACGTCTCTAAAAAATCTTTCATTTTTATTCTGCACAAATTACACGGATGAAATGAATAAATGAAAAAAAGCAGGAAAGGTACATCAAAGATTCTAGATTATAGGAAAATAATTATATTTTTTGCATACCATGGTTGAATTTTCACTGGTGCGAGCATCAACTGGGCCAGAAGAAATTGCATCCAATATGCCGTACATTTCAATATTCCCACCAAAGTTATGCAACAAGCACCTGAAACTCATTCATTATTGAAAACTAATAAGCAGACTACTTGGAAATTACATATTCTTACTAAATTAAAGACTTTCCAGAAGATGAAAACCGATGAGGAATATCAACTCTAAAAGTTAAGACCATTACCAAACATAAGGTGTTCGGTAAAACTGAGAAGATTTTCTCCATATGGGCTTTACATCAGCAAACAGATCAAGTACTATCATTTTCCCAAATGGAACCGAATGTAAAAGTGCCTGTAAAATACAAGCCAATTGAGTCACCAGATAATAACAATGATTGGCGTAAAAAACTAAAAATAAGAAGAAAATATGTAAAAAGTAAAAAAGAAGCAATATTGTTTTCAAGCATATGGCTTAGATCATTGTTGTTATTTTCTTCAAATTTACATAATGACAACCATACTTTCATTTGTGGTGGCTTCCAAAATGTAGAATCCGATGAGAAGAGCCAGCCCTGTACATTGGTAGAATTGACAGAGAATTAAGCTTTGTATCATAAAGCAATTTGTGATCAGAATCTCTAAGAATTTTTTTAAAAACTGAACTACTGAAGAAAAGTCCTGATTGATTAAAGGGAACTGACTATGCAGTATGCACTGCTATTCACACACAAAAACAAGACACAGAAAAAGGTTAAACAAAATGGTAATTAATTGATAAGTGGCATTCAAATGAAAGAACCAGCAGGATAAAAATCCTTCACATGTGTGACCCAATTGAATGCCAGGAATCACATAAATTGAACAACCCCTATTAAGGCAATGATTTCTCCAACTTTAGATGAGAAATCAAATCAAGGAACTGCATGTTGGATTGAAAATAATCTACTAGTGCAATATCCAATTTTTTAATACGGTTCATGCTGATGAAAATTTTAAGCTAAAACATCTGCATTGATGAAGCAATGACTGAATACTGCAGCACATAAAGACAAAATTAAATCTTATATATATTGAATTCAAATATTAGTTGCTACATTTCAATGATTAACCTAAGTAGTGTCACACAAGGAATTATTACTGTAAACATAATTATTCAAGGGATTTTGGAAAAGAAGGAATGGGAGGATGGTGAAGCGGTATACCTGCATCAACCAGACTGCATCATTATTGCCCTTGAACATTGCTCTGTAGACAGCAGCTCCAAGTGATGAAATATAACTTGGGTTACTTGTAGGAGGCAAATTTTCATTGAAAGTATCACTGCATTTAACATAATAATTCCAGTAAACAAGCTCTGTAAAAAAACCAGAATAGAAGGAATTGCTGCACAAGGGGATGGAGCCAAAGGGCAACGTGAATGACCAATAGTAAATTACAATTTCTTGAATTCCATTGTTCAAGAAAAATGGAAGATCATCTAATTTTCTGCTAAAACAAAGTACACATGCAGGGGACAATAATTTAACAACCACGGCTATGGGTTTGGGGTGAAAAGGACTTCACACAATCATTTAGAACTTGTAAGATCAAATTGCATCACACCATGATGAACCTACTATTGAATTCCTCTAGCCTCAATGCCTCATTTTCTACAAGCTGATGAAATTTAAAACCTGTTTGATTAAGGATCCAATAGATTGAAGATGGTCTAGAGTGAGTGTATTATTGAGTCAACAAAGTAGTCGACTAATCAAAGTTATAACAACACTTCCAATCAGAGAAGGTGATTGAAAATAAACATCTGGTGATCTCAACCCAATCAAGTTTGGTACTACGACCCAAAAATAAACATTTTCCTGTACACACACATGTAACTTGTTTCTCATTCCAGCTCTCTAGAGTTTAAAATCATGTTCACATCATTGCTGCCTATCTGTGTCTCATCACAAAAGTGATTTTAAGGTTAAGACTAAGGTTGATTACATTCCATTTCCATCTAGTTAGTAAGTAGACAATGTTCTTAGAATTAAGGAATTGATAGTGATTTCAATGTCACATCAAGAAAAACTGATCATTGGAACTTTTTCCATAAGTCATCAGTCCTCGCATAAAAGAGCACTCCCCAACATTAGAAGTACAAAAAAGATATACATATATATACGCATTAACCAGTCATTTTTTGCACCAAAACAATTTCAAATAGGCTGTGGATCCAATAAAAATAAATCAAGCGGAAGGTAGGAGAACTTACCAATTATATATATTTGTTACATCCCCATATTCTGAATATAAAAATTTAAAGTAGCAATATTAGCTCAGCAACACCCGAAACACATCTCTTTGAGCTCTTCAAAAACTCAAAAGAAAAGAGGTCTTTCAAAGAAAAATTCATCACTAAAAATAGTGGGCACTTGGGCACATAATTTAAAGTATGTTGGGTGTCTTAACACACAGTGATGTATTAAGGTATTATTTGCTATGTCTGGTTTATACTATTATTTTATTTTGCTACTCAATAAGAACCAATGATTTTCCATGGTCAACCACTACAACTTCTGGGTATATATACGTGCAAGCACATCATATAATTAAAGTGAGAAAAGTAAAAATGAGGAAGAATTATCGTGGGGATAAAACTGGCAAGTAGCTCACCTTTAGTTTGTTTCCTTAGAAAAGCTTCCCCAATTTCAACAAACAAAGGATCTGAAGGACTGAGCAGAAAATTACAACACCAAAGAGGATTGCCATCAACAGTGTTCCTGAGGGGGGGGGGGGGGGGGGTTGTGGGGGGGGGGGGGTTCGGAAATCAGATGCTAGTTATGATTTTAAAATACTGATATCTGATTTCAAAAGAATCTATAATCATATCATAAGACGCCAAAGCAATATCACATGACATATTTATTGTTGAAGCAAAATCAGATTCTTGTCGATAAGCATGCCCTATATTTTTACAAACAAAAATAGTCTTTCATAACCATATTTCAAATGTAAAAGGAGTTCTACTCAAGTTTTCTCTTTGCTGTTTACCTTTTCACATATTTCACATGCAAACAATTCTACTCAAGTTCTACTCACATATTTCACATGCAAACAATCTGTAACTCCCATCAACAGATACAGTAAAAACAAAAAATACCCAATAATATATATATATAATTGAAACATTAGCATGGTCTGATATGAACATTTGAAATATAATTATTACCAGTTCTCAAGTCTAGAGATATTTGCCGAGGGGAATACCCTTTTCAATGCAGCTGGAACATTCCCAGAAAATGACGGTAACACTATAGTGAAGAGAAAAATCATTACCTAAGGACAGATAAATCATCATGCTGGCAAAAAAATGTAGCTTGAAATGAAAAGAAAATTTCCCTTTGAGCAATTGTTTGCATGTGAAATATGTGATAAACAACTAGAAATTCCAAACATTACACTACACCTGGAGTCATGCCTAGCTCAACCATGCGAACTAATATCTGTTTCTGCAAAACCAATTGTTGATCCAGCCAATTCTGTGATAGGGGCCCACCCCATCTGTGATAGAAAACAAATACACAGAAGCAAGGGGTGAATCATGAGAGTGGAAACACGATTGAAATAATGGTTTTCACAACAAACAAAATGTAGAAGCTTTACTCAGAAAACAAAATGTACTACAGGAACACTTACTTTACATAACTCGTTTTCCAGTCATACACATAAGATTGAACAGCTACAACAAAAGATAAAAGGCACCTCACCTACCCATGTAAGTTTCCCATGCGAGCCCATGCAAGGAAAGCAGGTCCACCAAAGAAGTCATTCAAATCTTCCCTGGTAATGTTAAAACCCTGTCATCATATTACCATTCAGGAAAACATATTCAGACTGTATGCTGGTGAATGAATAAATGTCAATAAAAGCTGTGCTATTTGGTCACCATAAAAACTTTCTGCCAGATTGCTTCCTGCCCTGTAAATGCCAAAGGAAGGTTAATCCCTTGAAGAGCCATCCAGTCTATCTCTTTCTCCCATCTTTCCCAATCCCACCATGCATATGAATCTAGACAGAAAAGTTAAGTTATTAACAAAGTATGACTCCTCACCAATCACGTCATTGAAAACTAAAACTGATAAACTTATCCGTCCTTTCTTTGGTTCTAAGGAATTTAATTATTGGAATCACAAAATTAACTTGAAGTTCCTATTGTTACTATCCCCCCCCCCCCCCCCCCCCAGCAAGGTAAACTTAAAGATATGATAAATCACCAATTGTATCACCTAGAAAACAAAACAGCAGTACCTAATACGAAAAGAAGATGAAGATGGACTCAGTACGTACAACTGGAAGTGACAACATTTTGATAGTAATTCCATGGAACTGGCCGTTGAATCATGACCCCATCTTCCCTAACAGGAGGCAATGACCCTGGCTTGGGAATTGAGGCCACCTGAATGCCACCAGTCTTGTCCCAGGAAACATGCGCGCCACACCAGTATTTTAAGTACCAGTGTAAGCCGGCAGCGATTTCAACCCCTGTGGTCCCTTTAATCCTGAAAAAATTATTATGGGACATCATAACTCTTGCAGGAAAGTTCTATGGACAGAATGTAGAGCCTTTCCGGGGGAAAACAAAAAAAAGCAGTTGAAAATTTCAGAAACACAAAGATTTGAAAACACATAGTTAACTACATCAGATAGATCTGACAACACGTACAGATTAGGGGAAACACGTGTTTATATAATAAATAAATAAATAAAAGTTCGCCCAAACGCTTTTGGGTGTTTGAAACATGTTTTAAATAAAGGTCCTCATTGTTGAGTACATTAAGAAAGAGGACGAAACTGAAGGCTTTCAATTTTGGCAGCGATGATGTCTCTACATACGTTATCTGAGGCTCATTCCCGCGTGATCTACCACTGTAATTCTGTATCCAGAAACAACTTTTCCCGCCACAAACATCCTGACAAGATGAATAAACAACAAGTCGAATACGTATGTGCTAAAACTCAACCAACATGGACTAAGAAAACGGTAGATTAATAGACTTATTATTCATGTATTTATTTTGGGAAATATAGATATATAACAATTAATTAAGCAGTTGAATTGAAGCCAGGAAAAAAAAATAAAGTAAGCTGCGAAATTGAAGATATATATATAGTTTTATAAAAAAAAAAAAAAAAAAGCGGAACTCATAAAGTAGACCTTGGAAAGGAGAGTGAGGTGAAAGGTGGAGGAATGGGTGGGAAGCAATCTGTGGAGGAGGGATTTGGCAGCGGATTCCTGTACGGACGGAGATGGCAGCTTGGCCTCCAAACGTCTCACCACATCCTCTATTATTGTTATTGCGTCATCATTTGCCGACAAACATAACCCAAAACATAAACATAACAGAGCAGTAACCACCACCGCCCAGATCAACTCCCAACGGGGCATTCTTTGCTCCGGACTTTGGTCGGTCCTAACTAAGTCCTAACCCCACCTCCTCCTGTCCTAACCAAAACATATCATAACTGTTCGTACTTCGTTCCCGCGCTGCTCGTGCGTTTGGTTCCCATGAAACCCAACAACTCAACCCCGAATCAATCAAGATAGCTTAATTTAGCTTGCTCGCCGCTCATCAGTCACTTGCTTGTGCTTCTACAGAACAGGCAAGACCCTTTTTTTTTTTTTTTTGCTTCTTATCCAATGGTTGTAATTAAAATTTCACACCCCAAAATACCCCTCTGTTTTGTTTTGTTTATGTATAATAGTGTTTCCTTTTGTGTCGTTCGAACCAGAGAGGGAGAGAGAGCGAGAAAAACCCTAAAAACCCTACATTCGATTGGAGGGGGTTGTAGTCTGGTTGGTTTTGTTTGATTTTTGTTGGGAGAGAAAAAGAGGAAGAGGATGGCCATGGAAGTTGAAGAGCAGCAGCAGCAGCAGCAGACAATGAACAACGTCATGTGTTCGCTCACCGACCCTGAAGGGACGCCCTTGGGAGCTCCCATGTACCTCCCTCAAAACTTTGGTCCCCAACAGCTCACTCAAATCGTCAATAAGAGTCTCAACAATGTCAATTTTCTTCTTCCTCCTTCTCCTCCCTCCTAAACTCAAGTTCTAATTTTATTTTTTTAACCCAAAATAAATAATAATAATAAAATTCCTGTCTTTGGGTTGTGCAGGAGGAGCCCTTGCCTTACAGTTTCTACATTGCAGATCAGGAGCTTCTTCTGCAGCTCGAATCCTACTTGAAGAAAAATAAAGGTTAGGAAGGAACACCATAAAATTAGAAGATGTAACATTTTTCCGCTTCCAATATCATCGTATGCTTATGTTCATAATTTGTTATATTTAGTATATCAAGATTTTATCTATATATATACATATATGTCTGTTTGCATGCATGCGCGTGTATCGTTGATGTGCTGATTTTCTAGACGAATAAATTGCAGTTTCGGTGGAGAAGGTACTTTCTGTGGTTTATCAGCCTCAGGCAGTTTTCCGGATTCGTCCTGTTAATCGCTGCTCAGCAACAATAACTGGTATGAAACATAGATTCACTCCTTATGCTTAATAATCATACAAATATGCTGAATGCTAAACTTTTTTTCTATAATTTGTATGGAGTTTGATTATTTCAAGACCCAAGGTCACCACTTCTTGGCTTGTTAATCTATTGTAAATGTGAAGCTACCATCTTTTTTCTAGTTTTGTTTCCCCAAGATATTTATGGCGTGACAAATGCAGCATTTTCCCTTGCTTTCTTATTAGGTTTTTGTCGTTGTCGCATCATACCATCTTTTGCTGTTTCTGTTAATAGTGAGTTCTGTGAGACTTTTACATAAATGAGGAAAAAATGTTTCGCCTTATCAAGTTTGACTTGTCTTGCAAACTTTTGTCAGCAATATCTTTATTGAAGCCACAGATTTATTTCAATTTTAGGGTTAAATGTGAATGGCCACCTTAATTTATACTGTAATTTTGAGCTTTCTTTTTACATAGACTTAAAGCCAAGGATGGTAAGTACCAAAAATGCGAATTTGTTTTCAATAATATTTTGAATAATCTGCAAATAACCCTCCTTAGAAGGATAAAATTTTCAAAATTCAGCCCTCTATAATATTGACCAACCAGCACCTTGGATCTTGGGTCTAGAAATATAACTAACTCGCTTTAAATGCATAATGTCTATATTGCATTTTTACAGTTATGTGACATTAACTTGTGTTCTGAAGGGCATTGGATGACGTTATTTTAAATAGGTTTGTTCATGAGGTGAAAGGGCACAATACACCACAACCTATGCAAGAGCCAAAACCATAAAATGAAATTGTCATTGCAAACTTATTAAGGGCTAATTTTTCAGATATTCTGATAAAGTTAATGTATATGTACTTTACTTGCAAGATAATGAAATGTAGTCATAGTCCATGGAGCTCAAATATGTGGAGATTACATTCAGTGACTGTAGATAACTTCATTTCACGGATTTTGGATGAAGTGGACAAGCATGTCAAGATTGTGTAATTTATAATACCTTAAATGTTAAAACTTTCATTTTATAGAGCAACTGCAAAGGCTCTCAATGTCATTGAGTTATTAAGAAATAGCATGAGTGCTAGCTTAATTGTACATGTTGCTGCTGGTGTGTGTTGCATGACTGGATTAAATAATACATCCCAAAGGATTTGTATTAAACTATCAGCAAATTAGATAATTGTGTGGAAATAAGGATGAGTTTTGGAAGTCTTGTGGTAGGCCATAGTACTCACATATGACTTGCATACAAGTGGATATGAATATTAGAAATGTTGATGAAGATTTCTGTAATATTTCGTATTTGCTTTGCATAGTACAGCTCTATACTAGGAGCCATTTTAGCGGTATTTCTCCAATAGTTTAGTTTGATGTAGTGTAATGTTTAATTTTATAATGTTCTCACCTCTTATTTTTTGATGAACTATTTAGTTTTCCATCCAATTTTATTTATCATAGTTGCATCTTATTTGCCTCATCCATATGACACTACAGGGCATACAGAAGCTGTACTTTCAGTTGCCTTCAGTCCCGATGGGAGACAGTTAGCTAGTGGTTCAGGTGATAACACTGTCAGACTTTGGGATCTAAATACCCAGACACCCATGTACACTTGTACAGGTTAGTCGAATTTTGACTTTCAAAAAATTTCTTTTGACATTATCAAACTTATTTAACACATAAATTTTAGCAAAGACAACTGCTGAGATAACAATTAATGCCTTATGGAATCTAGTCATGGGAGCACACATTATGGCTGACAGGCATTAAATAGAATAAATAATTTTATAGAAAATGCTATTGCAATGATCTGTGCGAATAATTATGTAATTCTTATTTTGTAAATATAATGCTTTAAAAAAATCCTAAGCTACATTATCAATTATTATAGACTACACAGGAATAGGGTTCATTGTTATGCATTTTCATTTAGATTGGTTCTTTCTGGTTGTAGACTTGTAGTTGACAGGAATTGCATTTTTTTTAAGAAATTTTAAACCTGTGGTTAACATATTTTTATTTCCTATAGGGCATAAGCATTGGGTTCTTTCTATAGCATGGTCACCAGATGGTAAGTATCTTGTTAGTGGAAGCAAGGCTGGAGAACTTCTGTGTTGGGACCCACAGACAGGAAAGCCTTTAGGCAATCCACTCACTGTAAGCCTATATGTAATTATGTATTTGAATTTATGGAACTACTTAATTTATAGTCGATCGTAAAATGCTTTTATGTTTTCCTATTAAGGTGCATCATTGTCACCCACCTTTATTGTTTCCCATACATTAATCAAGTCAGGTTCAGTACTTCACGGTACTAAATACATCATTGTTACCCACCTTTATTATTTAGTGCCATCAGTTTTGATGGCACTAAGTAGGGGGCTTATTATTTCCATATGTTCTCCATGTGCTCTATTGACATCCATCTTATAGGCTGTTTATAGCTTACATATTATTTTGTACTTTTTATAGTGATAAAATTTAAAGTTTTCTTACTCAAGATCAGTTGGGCCTTTATCACAGGAGGTTTATTTCTATAGTTCTTTCCTATCTGATGTAAGAAAGAAATATTTTACTAAATCTAAGTGTTGAAATATGGTTTCCATTGTATTCCCTGGCCTTTTGTTTTTGTTTTTTGTGTATTCTCTTTGGATACACTTTTAGAAGCTCACATTTACCTATAACTTGATCCAGGGTCATAAAGAAATAATTTTAATTATGTTATGTGCTTTATTCATTTAGTTGTAGTTTTATGTACTGTTTTCCTACTGAATCTTGATGGTGTGATATTATGAAGGATATTTTGACACTAATCTTTTCATTTCTGTCTCAGGGCCACAAGAAATGGGTAACAGCTATATCTTGGGAACCATTGCACCTCAATTCTCCATGTCGCCGATTTGTAAGTTCTAGTAAAGATGGAGATGCGCGCATATGGGACATCACTTTGAAGAAATGTGTTATCTGTCTTACTGGTCACACACTTGCAATAACTTGTGTAAAATGGGGTGGAGATGGACACATATATACAGGGTATAACATATACAGCATCTTAGGTCCTTTGATTTATGATGTGATTACCAAACTGGTGCTTCGTTTCGAACTTTTCTTCTTTATTGGACGATAATCATAAAGTAGTGCTTGCAGATCTGTTACACTTAGTATGCTTCAGCTCTCGTATTGACAACTTTTGTTAAACTTCTGCAGCTCTCAAGATTGTACTATCAAAGTTTGGGAAACTAAACAAGGGAAGCTAATTCGTGAGTTGAAGGTACCTGGCATTTTTTGCTAGTTGTGTAGGATTATATATGGTTACTTACATCTGGACCTCAGATTTTGACACTACAATTCTGTCATTGTCATTATATAGCTGTACTTTTTAGGACATTGGGCACTGGGTCAATCATCTTGCACCGAGCACTGAATATGTTCTGATTTTGATGCTATGTAATTCTGTCAGTCATTATATAATTGTACTTTTTTAGGGCCATGGGCACTGGGTTAATTCTCTTGCACTGAGCACTGAATATGTTCTGCGCACTGGAGCATTTGATCATACAGGCAAGCGGTATTCAACTCCAGAAGAAATGAAGGAGGTATTCTGTATTCTGGGATCACTTTTGGCGTTTTTGTGTGCTTGTGTGGTTCCGTGAAGCTAGAAACATGCTGTGTGTACACCTACATTGATCTATCACATAATTAAAATTTTCATGTTTTTCACTATGCATAGTAAAGTTCGTATGTATGCATGTTATTTAATGAGATAGAAGGCCGTAACTTAAGTGCAAGTTCCTATCAACATAAAAGGGGATGGCATCTCGATTAAATTAAGAATAAATAAATAAATAAATATTTATTCCACAATTTCATGTCATACAGCAGGTACACATGCACTCTGCACGTAGTGCAGGCCTCATTTTCTTTTAATTTTTAATGCAATATACAGGTTGTATAGATTAACTTTGTTACATCGAATGCAAAAGTCAGAATAAGATGGGAAGACGGAACTTTCCATCTTTTAGAGCTTGCATAAGTAGCTGAAACAAAGTCAGAATAAGATGGGGAGATGGAATTTTCCATCTTTTAGAGCCTGCATAAGTAGCTGAAACTCTCTAGAAGGTTCTTTTGAGTTTCATGAGGAACCCTATATTATTGAAATTAAGACTCGTTGGTTTGATATCTTTCATAAGGAACAAAAAAGACCAATCAAAGTGCCTTTCCATCTTATTCTGAACCTGGAACTTTGATTCCAATTGAAGATTACCACAATTGGGTTGAGACTTGAGACTTGGGACCTTGAGATCTCTCCCATATGGATGAGAAGATCCCATGAACTCCTACCAGTGTGATATTAGATTACTTGCATTTTTTCCTTTTGCATAATGTTTTAAACTAGAAAATTAAATTTTGTGGGATTAAGTGTTGTAATGATCTGTGTTGGGAGCCTGTAAAAGCCTATAGTAGTGATTGCAGTTTGGAATTATATTCCTACCATTTTGCCAGTGGGATTCCTTAATGAGGATCAAGAAATGTATATGTAATAGCCTTTTAGTTTGGGAAACTCAGCGCATCCTTCTTCATTGCTGTGTTGTCAGGTAGCTTTGCAGAGGTACAACAAAATGAAAGGCAATGCCCCAGAACGATTAGTTTCCGGCTCAGATGATTTCACTATGTTCCTTTGGGAACCTGCTGTTAGCAAACACCCAAAAACTCGAATGACTGGTCATCAGCAGGTACAACTTTTTATTTCTAGTTCCAGGTAAGTTGCATAACTTGGTATGTCAAATTTAAAAAGTTGGCGTTTAAAAGCTTTGTTAGACTATTGTTTCTTTTTGGTAGGCTGAATCAATGGGTGAGAGATAAATTTGGCCCAAGTTATCTTGATTGCAAATTGTTCTGCTATAGGCAAGGCGTTTTATTGGTTTGTGTGGCTGCATTATATTATACTGACGGATGGGTGTGTGTGTGCGCGCGTGTGTGCTTGCATGCTTACATCTTTACATTGTGGGAGCCATTAAAATTTAAAAATGGAAAGTCTACCCTCTTATAAGCCAAATCCATACCTGCTCTAGATTTTGCATCCTGCAAAAAACTTAAAACTGAAGAGGTCCACTTGAAGTTGTTGCTTATTTAGGTTGAACTATGGAGCCTTAAGTTTGTTCTTGTTTGCTTACAGCTTGTCAACCATGTTTATTTCTCTCCTGATGGCCAATGGGTTGCAAGTGCCTCATTTGACAAGTCTGTCAAATTGTGGAATGGCACCACAGGGAAGTTTGTTGCTGCTTTCAGGGGTCATGTTGGGCCCGTATATCAAATAAGGTATCGTATGTTCTTGTAATGTTTCCAGTAGCTACTTGCATTCAGCTGTTGATTCTGTTTTATGTCACCTTGTAGCTGGTCTGCCGATAGTAGGCTTCTATTAAGTGGTAGCAAAGACTCCACTTTGAAGGTAATTTTTTTAATATCATTCATATGATTATGACTTAAAACAATGTGTAGTTTTAAAATTGTCTTCAATGTACTTTTTCAAATCCAAGATTGCATTACTCAATGGATGAAATGGTTTCTGCGAACTGCATTTTGGACTCCTTTTATATTTCATGTTAAATACATTGGATTTAAGTTCATCTAACCGGACTCAATAGGGAAAGAATGATAGAATTTATATTTTTTTTTGGGTGGTCTTTATGTCGAATTCATGGCTATTTTCGTTGCAACTTTTGTAGAAATTTGAAATATATGGCCTTGTTTAGGTGTTTTTTTTTTACTATTCAAGTTAAATTTTTGATCGTTCCTAGGTTTGGGATATTCGAACGCAGAAGCTAAAACAAGACCTTCCAGGCCATGCAGATGAGGTACCTTAGACCTCCCAAATACTATTTGTTGTCCTATGCCTTGTCTGCATATGCTATATATTCAAATCCTTCTCTTTTTCTTCCTATATTGGAAAGGTTTTTGCTGTTGACTGGAGTCCAGATGGTGAGAAGGTTGCTTCCGGCGGTAAGGATACAGTACTGAAACTATGGATGGGGTAAAGGATACAGTACTGAAAGTATGGATAGGTTGAAGGGGGAAATTACCTCATGCCAAAGCTTGTATGAAATTGTGATTATCGGGATGAATCTGAGACGGACCCGCAACAATTCAAGGATGGTTGTTATTGGGAAGAATTGGGTAGAAGTTGGTCAGGTGGTTGTTGCAGTGGTCTCATGATTCAGGTGCATGTAAATTCTGCAGCACAACCCTTCGGGGGTGATTGGTATGATTCATTAGATTTTGAGATTACAGATGAATGTGAGATTTGACTTGTTTATTTAGATTACAGGATTAATGAATTTATCTGCGGATGGTTTGTAATAATATCATTTATTTCGTAACAACGCTTACATTTGCGAAGCTGATCTATTTATTTTTTGTGTAATAGCTGAGAGTTATTGAACCTACAAAGTATTAACTAACAGATAATGTCTTTTTCGTTTTTGATACGTTAGGGTACCCATCTTTAAAGTAGTACGACATCAGTAGTGGGAAGTTTTTGAACGATACAAAATATAGCAACTGTGCTCATAATATATTAAAAATAAAATTATGGAA